>JAZAYU010000083.1:0-600000 GCA_038501625.1 Corbicula japonica | reverse complement strand
TGTTCTCCTGAAAGATCATTACATACTCTTTAAAATGATATATAACAATGTACATTTATCTGCTACAATACAGAAAACATAAACAAAAATAAACATAGGTACAGCCGCAGCGGGACAATCGCGGCGAAACGTTGACGTCAATTTTAACGCCGTCAATCACAACAAGCACCGTCTTTGTGATATGATGCCTCATTCTTTCTCAAAAAACTCTCCTTTATGTTCAATGCACTTCTGCCACCGTTCGCACCACTTGGTAAAAATGTCTCTGAAATCAGCTAAAGTAAGACTGGCAAGAAATGCGTTTACCGCGGTGGTCAAGTCGCCCTCGTTGTCGAAGTGCGTTCCACGAAGATAACCCTTCAGTCGTGGAAACAAAGCAAAATCACAAGGTGCCAAATCTGGAGAATATGGACACTAATGTCCGACAGACAGATGACTCTCCGTACACGCGTTTTATTTTTTTATACGAATCTGTTGGTGTTTCACCCGACAAGGCATGAAACTTGATTACAGAACAAATTTCTTCTTTCGACGCCATAACGCAAGTGCGTTGGTAAACAATGACGTCATTTTAATTTGACGTCACGCACGCAATACGCTATGATTTCGCTCAAAATTTACGTCACGGACAGAGTAACGTCAGTTTAATTACATATCAAAAATTGGAAGAAATTATACAAATATTTTCTGTTTTCGGACGGTTGTAATGCACATACGTATGTAATGCCCCGGGTAGGCTTCCCTTATGTTGCTATAGCAACAATAGCACAAAGAAAATTCAAATTTACCACTTATTTGTTTCATATTTAAATTATAAACATTTTATTTAGTATGTCTGCAAATTTTCATTACTATCAATGAAGCCGTTGAGATTATATGAGAACAGTCCGGGATTTACCTAACACCCCTCGTACATATCGAGCTCAACGGCCTTCAAATGGCGTTTAAGTTATAACTGCACTGATTGAATGTACGGGGCAACCTTTTACAGAGAGGTTCCATTCCAGTTCTATATACGATATCCAAAGTGAAAATGCAAGCATGTCCTTGTGCAGGAAAAGAAAGAAAACAACTTTAATCTACACACTTTTAATTTATTGACAAATATATGTTTACTGACAATTAGAATAGTACAGTAATAAAAAATGAGTTGGCTAAAAATTATTTAAAAAAAAATTAAAAACAGCGTAACTAAAAAGATAGCAAATCCATGCCTCTTGTATATGATTTAACAGGGTAATTTGGAAAATGTTATCATATTTTGCAAATACTGCTAACTGCATAACAATATTCAAAATTTGTAGTGTCCAACATTAATATGCCTACTTCTCATGTTAACTTCATACTGGTTTTGCATAAATATATTAATACTTATTGTCACGGTATTGCCTTATTGCTCAATTTTTCAACAAGAATATCATAAACTGTATCAAAGTATACTGAAGAGCGCTGGATCAAGTGAATCCATTTATTTGAATGGGCTACTAATTTTTGTGGATTTAAACAGAAGCCCAATCCAAACTGCAACAAAATTTTTACTGAACTTAACAATATTTGAAACCACAAATTTCGGCACTCCCAAAATTTCTTTTTAACCAAAACCCAGAAAATTTTAAGACCATGAGTATAAGTGAATCCACAGTAGTTCAAGCAAAAAAAGTAAAAAGATATAAGTATATGTAAAAGCATTTGCTAGATTTACGTTCATCCCCCAGCTTCTTTGGATTTTTTTGTTCTGCATCAACTGAAACTTGCCAAAAACATGGGCTGAAATTAAGATATTTTCTAATGTAATCTAACAAAATGAAAGTCCACATATTTAGTTCTAATAGTAATAAATATCAAAACCTTAACGTTATTTTTCAGCTAAAACTTAAAGCATGTTTATATTTTAAGAAGGGTGAAAAATCTAGCAGGTGCTATGGTAAGGTTCTTTGTGACTTGCACAAGGTTATGGTACAGCCAAGTTAATCCTTTGCTCCATATATTTTAATGCTTAAAAAGTGTGTGCAACCAGTGTATATCAAGATTAGCTGGCACATCTGTGCCATCCAATCTGGATAAGCAGTGGTCACATCTTGGACAAAAATAACCTAATGAATCTAAAAGCAATCAGTGTAAATCTTGATCAAATGGCAGGAATGTGACAGCTGATCTGGATCTTCACAGTTTGCCCATGCCATAAAGGTGTATATATGGAGGAAAGTGTTAATTTGTTAACATAATGGAGTAAAGGTTATTTTATAACCTTGAGTGGAATATTCACAGTTTAATTATTTCAATGTGTCCATGGCAAGTCACGCCGACTCTTACTGATATATTGCTAGATGTATTTATAATACAACTACTAGCTACTACAAAATACATGATATATTTACAATATAAACATTATGATGTTTTAAACATTCATCAGCACTTACATTTATACAGTTACATAATTATGGAATGTACAATTAGAATAACCCACTGACACTTTCAAGTTAATTAATGGGATGCATGCACAATTTAACCTTTTTATATTGTATAAAACTTTACATCTTAACACTTGTTTATAATTTTATAATAGATTAAAAATAAGCTGAAGGCAGAAATGACAGATTCCCGCATACAATAAATTGGGATATTTTGGCATCGTGATATTTTGGCCATTTTGACCCCTATTGCTTGTGTTTTATTTTGGCCAGTTTAATTTTGGCTATTTATCATTTTGTGGCTGGTGACCAGTATCTAAGCCAAGCATTTATATGCAGCTGAGGTGACCGGTTTTGGGACAAACATAGGAGTCGGACAAATAACTTGTCCAAAAATGTCTCCTTTTGACAGAAATTCAGACTATTTAAAATACTTGATTTCCCAACTGATAAAATACCAGTCAATAATAACATTGTTAACATCTCTGTATAAATGCAATAAAAATATAATGGATAACATAGAATACATTGTATAAAATTAAAGTATAATAAAAAATAAAATTATAATGAAATTTTGAAATGTTATCAATCAATAGAAAATCTGTGATACCAATCAACTGAAAAAACTACTGATAGTGTGAAACAATTGCTAATTTCTGATTACGTATTTCAAGTCCAAGAATGAAAACTTAATAGCTTACAAAACTACCAATTTTTATGATAATTATGGTAAGGATAAGAATGTCTAACCCACCAGTTTTCAAATTTGATTAATTTTATGACATCTATTTTCATTTACTTCTATGTTTTTAACTGGGTCAAAGATTATAAACACAAAACCAGAAACCATATAGCTGAGATTGAAGGCTGGTTTCTCACCTTATACCCAGAGATAGAGTAGTCAATTGACCAAAGCTACCAATAGTGTAATGCACAGTATCTACCTTTGACAAAATTTCTTCATATATTTTACCATAAATTAAGTATTCCTGTATTAACATGGAGTAAAGGGGTGAGGGTGTATTAGTGTATTTTCAGTCAAACAAAGATTTTAAAAAATTATACATACTTCGTACCTACATCTACTTTCTTTGCCACTTTGTGACTCAAATTAACAAATTTTAATGGCTGGTGTGGCTCTGATTAACATAAAACTTTTAGAAAGGCTGGGTACAGGCCTGATTATTTCTAACTACATTTTGCTTACAAAAATACAGAATACAAAAACACCACCTGAGATTCTACTCCTTAAATGACCATCTTTTAATTATTCTTGTGAAAAGAAAAATGAAATGAGTAAAGATGCTTTTTCTTTAAAACTTTCCTCAAAATTTTGCCACAACCTATTTCAAGATAACAAAAGAACAAACATCAGTTAATATCTTTAAAACAATTAGACCTATTAATCCTATCTGTTAAGAGTTAAACCTTTACTCCATATTATATGCATTTTATCGCATATGTGAACAGTGAAGATCCAATTCAGCTGGCACATCAGTGCCATCTTATCATGATATACCGAAAAATTACCGATAGATAATGGCCTGATTTAAAAAATCATATGTTTTTATAAGAAACTTTAGAAAAAAACTGCCAAAAAATAAGGTCTTCTTGTAGATCGCGCTTATAAGATGGGTCCCGAACTTTTAAGGCTATTTTCCCAGGAAAAAAAACAGTCTTATAAGCGGGAAAATACGGTACAATGTTTACTTCTTGGTAAGAAATAACCTAAATTGAATCTAAAGGCAAATAGTGCAGATCCTTATCAGACAGCAAGGATGTGCTGTGCTGGCTGACCTGGTTTAACACCTTCCCCCATGGGATAACAGACATATCCTATGTATTAAAGGGTTTAGAGTATGTCTTGAATTATTATAGCTTGAATATTTCATTTACGAGCTAACATGTATAGCCTATGCATACATAAATAATTAAAATACTATGCTTAACAAAAAAATGAACCCGGACACTAAATATTTTACCTATTTTTTCCAGAATTAGGTTGATGAGCTGTGTGAATTGTGGAATCAATTTAAACATTTGAACTTCTCTTAGAAAATTTGAGATTTCTAGGGCACGAAACAGGAGTTTTAGCACTTTTTTTATGGGAATTCTGGAAAATACAGATTTTGCAGATGTATCTTGTAGCAATTAAAAATCATAAAGTGTCAGGTTTTGGGTTTTTTGCTAAGTATACATAAATGTAATTAATTAATTCATAAACATTACACACAAACAATCTCAATCTGGCATAGGGTTAAACAAACATTCAACACAGACAAAGGTATACAGGTGTTACTTAGTTGAACAATATCAATATATTAGGCATGCCACGGGAAAAGATATACTGGGTGATATTTATTATTTTACACATTTTAGCTTTTACTTTATGTAGAAATAAAAATTGTCCTTTTTTTTCTTATAAATAGTAGGTGGTTTTCGATTAACTAAAAAAAAGGCATAATGAAAGACTGTAGTTTGTCTTCCTTTATTTATTTATATTATAGTTGATAACCTTACAAAATTTAACTATAAAATGATAATTTTACCGCAGTATAATGATAATTTTATCACAAATGCATTAATCTGACAAAATAACAACAATGTCATGTTCTCAACCTCATGACATCATTTCCAGGCATCACTTCATCTGTTAACCCTTTCCTCCATTATAGATAAACCTTTACTGCTTCAGCAAACCATGTAGATCCAGATCAGCTGGCACATCCGTGCCATCTGATCTGGATCTCAACTGTGTGCCTTTTGGTTTCATTAGGTTATTTCTGATCAAACTGCGTCCAGTGCAGATGCTGATCAGATGGCACAGATGTGCCGGCTGATCTGGATCTGCACTGGTCGCGCATGCGTAAACATGTGTATATATGGAGTGAAGGGTTAAAAGAAACATCTCCCATGATATGCCTAATATAACTAATCATTTGCTGCCAATTCTATGTTGATCATTTAAGGAATGATTCTTATTTTGGTGCGGTTCATGCAGATTGGACGTGCACGCGAGAGCTGGCAAATCCATATTTGCCAGCTCTCGCGTGCACGTCCAATCTGCATGAACCGCACCAAAATAAGAATCATTACTTATATTTACATTTTATTCATTTTTTTCTTTAAATAAACTTAAGTCGAACGCTTTCAAAAATTAGTATTAAGTGAAAAGGGGGAGTAATACGTGGGAGTTTTCAATAGTAACAGCCATGACGTTACTAACGTCATTACGGGTCATGCGGTTCATGCAAAATGAACCGAATTTTTTTAAACGAAGAAATCAATAGGAATGTTAATATTTTGAAAATATCGATACAGAACTTACATGCAACAAGAACAGAAGAAACACATTTGCAGTCCCATTTTCATAAATTGTTAAGGCAAAATCAAAGGATTCTGTAAAATTACATTAAAAAAAGGAAACCAGTCAAACCTTTTTTCAAAAACCACTCAAGGGAAACCCCTAAAATGGTTTTTAAATGCAGGTGGATTTTTATTTCAAAAGAGCAGATGTTCTTTAAATCTGTCAGTGGGACTTAATGTATGAATGACAATATAGTATTGTAAAAGGAATATGCAGAGACAATTTTAATGAGTTTTTAAGATAAATGTGTTCGATGTCACAAAGAGATCACTACAATTATGACTGTTTGTAGGTTACTGTTAAACCATATAAAAGGGAATATGAGCAAAAGTAGTTGTAGTATAACTTTGTGACTTGAACCTTATACTAAATGAAAACTTAACCTTTTACTCCATAGATATATCTTTACTGCATGGGCAAACAGTGTAGATCGGGATCAGCTGGCACATTCATGCCATCTGAACAGGATCTACACTGTTCGCTTTTAGCTATATTAGGTTATTTCTCACCAAGATGCAACCGGTGCAAATCTGTGTCATCTGATCTGGATCTACACTGGTCACACAACATTAAAACACATATATATGGAGAAACGGGTTAATGAAATACTAGATTCCAACAAGGTATGCCTTGTGAAGTTCCTGATTTTAGCTCCCTGATGAAGTTTTTCCTGAATTAAACCTGGGCACAAGATCATAAAACTAAGATTGAAGACGACCAGTCTCGAATCTCAAGCATCTGATTGGATGAAATGGCAACCATTCACCATTTCAGCCAATCAGATGCTAGAGATTTTAGACAGGTCTACAGATTTAATTTTTATGATATTGGGCCCAGATTGATTAGACTGCGTATCCATGACAATACTAAGAGCAAAAAATATCTGCAAATTCCTAAGTCTGATTATATAATGTATCACAGGATAAGTAACAGATCAGGAATGCTATAAAAGTATTCACTAACACCTCAGTATTATTAGTATCCTAAATATTGTGCTATCCTACACATGTTAGTTATATCACACTTCTCATAATGCCAAATTTCTAGAATAACACTAAACACTTAAATTTAAGAACCCACAAAAAGGCAATTTTACTTGGAAAAAAACAACACACAATTTCATTTCCTTGGTTATGAAAGAATTTGCATTGAACAAATGATACAATTTAAAAATACAAACCTGACTCAGAAATAAAACCATGCATATCTTTGCACAGTTATGTAATTGAACAACCTTAATACTTTACTCCATATGTATACCTTTTAACATATGTGCAACCAGTCTAGATCCAGTGTAGATTCAGATCAGCTGGCACATCCATGCCAATTGATCTGAATCTGCACTGGTCACAACTTGTTCAGAAGTAACCTAAAGAAGCTAAAGGTAAACAGTTAAGATCCTGAAAAGATGGCACAAATGTTTCGGCTGATCTGGATCTACACTGTTGCCCATGCATTCAAGGTGTATCTATGGAGAAAAGTGTTAAATATCTGGACTGAATTCAATCTTGATCTTAAGCTCTTGTAAAAGCATTTGTTCTTGGGCATGAAGTTCATCTAAAATTGATGGCCATTTTCTTGCTTAAGGCTATGTGAAAAACAAAGCTAGCTTTAAGCCTTATTTTCATTTAAAGACAGAGCTCATTTTTTAGTTTACACTAAAGAAATCATAGCATCATATTGTCACCATAATCTTTGAGCTAAAGAATAAAAATAATCACTTAGTCATTTCAAAGACAATATTGTAAGAAATGCTCAAAACTTTTAAGATGTCATTGTTTATGTCCAAGAAAATATTACAAGTTGAAGAAATCCTATTGTTTTACTATTAACAAAAATTTGCAAGAAATCAGTTAAGTAATTAATATTGAAGGCTAACATAATAGTTTTACATTAATTTTATCAGACCATGGGCACATGCGTTTTTATGAATTGGTTTTGCCATAAAAAATGTATCATAGGCAGAAATACCATTAATTAAATTTCTCTGTGCGAGTTCTGGGGAGGGTAAATCTCAATTAAATTCCAAAAGAAAACAACAGATTTTTTATAAGAAATCTAATGGTGGTTTGTAAATTGACTGTTCCACCATCCCCAAAAGTGTTTGCCTGACATAACTTTCAAATAAGCCTTGTTGATTGACCTATTCTAATGAATATACACCAATATAATATGTACTAATAAAACAATAGACCCTAAATAAAACAAATAGATCAGAACTGGAGACCAGTGCCAAAGATTATTACACTGAGATTTGAAACCAGTCTCAAATCTTAAGCATCTGATTGGCTGAAATGGTGATCATGGTTGAGATTTGAGACTGGTTTCCATTCACAGACTATAATCTGGAGACCATATTGAGAAACATTTGGTGTAAGAACCTTTAACTTTAAAATCACTACAATTTCCACTATACAGTAATTATGCAACCACATTTTCTTATGAGATTCAGGTATTGTCATTAGAAATGAACAAAGGAATTCCAAGTTGTTTGGTGAAATTCCATCATTAACATTTTTTAGGCTTATTTCTATTGTAATAACTACAAAAAGTATTACATTAAATATTCTTCCTTAATTTAGTATCTTAGCTAATTTCTAGTTTTGTTCTAAAAATAAAATTCTCATTTTTTAACCCATTCCTGTACAGACACACCTTTATTGCTAGGGCGAACAGTTTAGATCCAGATCAGCCGGCACATCCGTGCCGTCTGATCAGGATCTAAACTGTTCGCTTTTTGGTTCATTAGGTTATTTCTGACCAAAATGCGACCAGTGCAGATCCAGATCAGACGGCACGGATGTGCCGGCTGATCTGGATCTACACTGGTCGCACATGCGTAAAAATGCGTATCTATCCAGGAATGGGTTAAGAATGTTCATAACACCATGTGTGTTAACCCTTAACTCCATAGATACAGCTTTTATTGCATAGGTAAACAGTGTGAAATGCAGATCCGCTGGTGCAATCTGATCTGGGCTGGAGGTTATAAAGCTGAGATTGGAAACCAGTCTCAAATCTCAAGCATCTGATTGGCTGAAATGGCGACTGGTCGCCATTTCAGCCAATCAGATGCTTGAGATTTGAGACTGGTTTCCATGCTCAGTTTTATAACCTTGGACACTGGATCGCTTTCAAAATTCATTAGGTTATTTCTGACCGTGATGCAACCAGTGAAGATCCTGATCTGATGGAATTGATGTTCTGGATCTTAACAGGTCACACATGTGATAAAACTTCTATATATGGAGTGAATGGTTATAAGTACATAGTGTACATACATAAAAAACTGGATACAATTATCATGAAACTTATATCTTTGTAAACAATTACTGTAAAAGACATTTAAAAACCTAAGATGACTTGCTAGGAACAACTGTAAAACAAAAGGTTGTAACATAAAACCTGAACATGACTGGTTTATATTAAAACAATGATGATTGGTTGATGAAACACTACAAATGATTGGTTAATGTAAGCCCTAAGATGATTGGTTGGTAGAAGAATCTCTCATCTTCTGAAGTCAGCTCCCCCTTCTTCTTTCAGTTTGGCAACAAACATGATACCTACGATAATGCCTGCGATCTGAAAATACAGAAAAACCATATGCCAACTTGATTATAAGTATCATGCATGAGTGTGAGGTGAAGATGGAAAAATCTGTCACCGAGGGGTAACTGTTTTGCGGGAACGAGGCTCTGCCGAGTTCCCGCCAAAACAGTTCACCCGAGGTGACAGATTTTTCTATCTTTACCGAATGTCTCATGCAAGATACTTTTTCTTGCATACCTTTTATTAATTATAACATTTCTATGTATGTATACAAACTTTTTTATTTTCCTTATGCTGAAATATTGACATTAACGTTAACCATTTTTATAAATGACGTCAATAACTTGAATATATGACGTCACTCACGTGACTCATTCTACACGGGGGGGTGTAGGATCGAAATTTCCTACACGGGTGAAATCACCGGATGACCTGATCTGGTATGCAAGATTGTTGCATCCATTTACTGAGCGAAGAGTCATTTAACCACTTTTTTCATATATACACCTTTATGGCATGGGCGAACAGTGTAGATCCAGATCAACTAGCACATCTATGCCATCTAGTTAGGATCTGAACAAGTTCATTTTTGATAGATTAAGTTAGTTCTGACCAGATGTGCCGTCTGATCTGGGTCCACAATGGTTGAACATGCAATAACGTGTATTTCTGAAAGGGTTAATTTGCAGGGACTTTTGTACAAAAGATAGGATAATTAACAATTATGGTGCATATTATTAATAACAAAGAGGCCAACAGAAGTGCATTTGTAGTTTTTAAAGACTGCTTAATTGGAATAAGATCAACAGGAAAAAAAATGAATGCAGGATGGGTCACTCTTTTCTGTTTTTAATTGTTCCTCCTTTCCTAGTATACTGCATGGGCGGCCCCACGATTTGCTGTTTGAACAAAACCAAAATTTACCTTTTTTATAATGAGTGAACCCTTTCGCCCATATATACACTTTTACGGCATGCTTAGATCCAGATCAACTGGTACATCCATGCTGTCTTTTTGGATTTATTAGGTTATATCTGACCAAAAAGTTAAGGCTTAAGGTTAATGGCTACATCAGAACATTTCCAAAGAAGCACTTCTCTATTTTTTATTTAACTTTTGGTTTATAATTTCTCTGATAATGTCATTAAATTTAACAATAACAATTTTAGCAGGGGCATGTGCAGCATGTGCCCCCCTCCCACCCCCCCCCCCCCCCCTGTCTAAATCTGCTAGTGTGCTGTATGTTGTGTACTTACCAGAAATACCAAGAAGGAAAATCCTACACCCAAGATGATCTCTGCATGCTTTCCAATTAATTCTTTAGCTGCTGTGTAACACCCCTGAAATTGCAACCAAGTGAAATATGAATATCAGGAATGGCCGTGTCTATGAAAATTAAATGATGCAAAACTAGAGTTTGCTACTAAATTTGTTAAAACCCTATATTAAAGTTTTTTGTACTATATGTTAAACTGGTCATATATTTGTCTTACAAAAAATACGAGGTCCACAGTACAGCATTATAAGGAACTGCAACTCTAGATGAACCTTATTATATCGAGTATGAAGTGTACCATTTTTATTTAATCAGTAATATTATTTTGTATTAAAATGTAACAATAAAATTTGGGCATTTTACTCTATTTTGTTGTTACTGACAACAAAAATGGCCAACAAAGATTGTCTCTCTTTAAAATGATGCTGAAACTTAAATTAAAACTTAATTTAACAATAATTCAACAAGATTTTCTGTATTTTTTCAAGTAAAGACAGCTTAAATATCTTCTTTATTTTTTTGTGAATATACATTTTAGGCCAAAATCCGCAAAAATGTACCCATCCCTTTGCTACTGTCACTATTTTTAACGCGACCTTCTTACCATATAATGAAGAGCGCTGTTGTATGAGCCTCCGCTGAACCTCGGTGGACCGTAGGGAAATGACTGGCAGGCTTCCAGATTTGTGTACGCAGTACCCCTTCCTTCATACACACAGCAACTTTGTGGTACAAATCTTTTGTTAAAATCACCTGTAATGTTGTAGTTCAGAAAACTTTACATTCATGTGGAACTCTGTGTAAATTTAAGCTCCTTTTCATCAAATCAATCAATAATTTCGTTCTAAGTGCAAAAAAGGTAAAAAAATACCACTGAAATATGAAGAAGATATACTGTTATTGCGCTAAGTCAATGATTTTAGGACTGAATTGATATTTGATGGTTTTCATTTGGGTTTGGAAAACAGTCGGGTTGCTTTAAGTGTGTGAAGCCCAAAGGGCTTACGCTAACTTAAGACAATCGAACTGTTTTTCATACCCAAATGAACATCATCAAATATGAATTCAATCCTTATATTTACACCCATAAATACTTTAATCAATACAGAAATTATGAGGATTCTTGATATTACAGCTTTTTGTATGGATGTTGAAACAGGCACATTGACGAAAAAGTGAACGACAGCATGCTTTCTGCAGCAACTGGTGGCAAAACATTTTGCACAATCCAAAAAATTCTGCAGCCACAATTACAAAGGTAATGCATCACACAATGGCACAGCTGAGCTTAAAATAGTGAAACAAGAGTTATCACTCTTGTTGTCATGGAAGGCTTTGTTAATGCTGATGACAGCGCCACCAATGAGGCTGAAGACTTCATAGACGGACAAGCCAGACTATAGGATCCCTATGTGTCTACCTGCTTTTGCAGGCAACACAAAAATTGTCAAAAAGTTTAAATGCTTACTAAACTGTGACTGAAACCACCTTGACTGCTGGTACAATCCCCAACCCTGGTCATCTACTGCACAACAGGCTAGCTGTAAATAAATAAGAGCATCTACATGAAAGATAATTGAGTTTATCATATGAAATCATTCTTACAAGTAATTTCAGGTTAGCTTACCATAATAATTTTTGTGAACAGTGTAGATCATGATCAGATCGCACTGCTGTGCAGGCAGATCTGGATCTATACTATTTGCCCATGAGATAAAAGTCAGATAAATGTAGTCAGCATTTTTTCCCTACAATAAGGAAATATTCACGTCGTTAAATCTTGAAATTGGGAAAAAAATTAGTCGCAAAATAAGCACAATTGGGATTTTTTCATAAGTCATGTAAATTCACAGTAGGAGTTTTAATCAGCTTCACAAAGAATCATAAGGTCTGGTTCATTAACAGGAAAGCCTTTAGCGATGTAAATGTTATGCCAGAATTAAGTTTCTGACAATCCAATGACTGCCTGTCGATGGAAAAATAATTTCCATTGACGAAGTTTCATAGAGGTGGCAATAAATGTGAAATGAATCTGCATTTGAAATTATAACCAAACTGTTCTTTGTTGGGAACAGAAGTTCTGGGGATTGGGAAAGGTCTGGTTATTCAATTGGGAAGACTCCTGTCAGCTTTGGGTATACATGTAGTACCCTTTTGGGGAGGTAGTTAAAGAAGGAAAAAAAAACACTGGGAGTAATGGGATAATCTATAGTGTAGATTATTAAAAGCAAAAAAACATTTTTAACTAAGATTTTTGGTCAATTACTCTGAAATGTAATTAATTAAATTACAATTGAATGGTAGGTTCTTCATTACAACAATTACAATTTCACCAATTTCCCAAATTTAAATAATTACAATAACTTTAGAAAAGTAATTAATTACATAATGATTTCATACTAGTTCATTTTACTCAAAAACTTATAAAGATATTGAAAAATTTAATTTAACAACAAATCCACATCATTTAATGATTTGTATGCACATCTCCTAAATACAATGTTATTTTATTGAAATTACACTTTGTATATTTTACACTTGTGGCATTTTAACAATCTGATCAAAATCATCTCCTGAAATTCACTACACTATCAGGATCTGACGACGAGTAACAAACATCCTTTTATCACTAACCCTTTGAACCAATCAGATTGTTGCCTACAAAATCGCAAAAGTGAAAGTAACAAGAGCCAGTCGGAAACGACTGCAAGCTCGACTATTCGAAGTCAGACATATTTAAGCACATTTTAAACTGGGCTTCATTTAAACTGGGAAGTAATTCAGGAGTTTATGACACCCAACACACACACATGAACAAAAGTTTCTTAATCTAAGTTAGGAAATCAATAAATTACACTTAATTTATTATTGTAGTTTTTTAAGAGTGTTTACACAACCCAGCCCATACACCCCTGATCCCACACCCATCAATCCACTATCCCAGCCCACCTATAGTGATGTGGTGAGGTGTGGTGTAGTATAGTATGGTATGGTATGCTGGTTGCTGTTGTTGGTGGTGTTGGTGTAGTTGCTGTTGTTGGTATTGTTGTTGGTGTTGGTAGTGGTGGTGTTGTTGTTGTTGGTGGTGGTGGTGTTGTTGGTGGTAGTGTTGTTATGTTGGTGTTGTTGTTAGTGTTGTTAGTTGTTGGTGTTGTTGATGCTATTGTTGGTGTTGATGTTGGTGTTGATGTTGGTGTTGTTGTTGGTGGTGTTTGTGTTGTTGGTGATGGTGTTGTTGGTGCTGGTGTTTTTGTTTGTGGTGTTGTTTACGGTATAGTTGGTGGTGGTGTTGATGGTGGTGTTGTTGTTGTTCTTTGTGTTATTGTTGGTTGTCTTGTTGGTGTTGTTGTTGTTGGTGGTGGTAGTGGTGTTGTTGTTGTTGTTGTTGGTGGTGGTGTTGTTGGTGGTGTTGTTGACAGTGTTGTTGGTGGAGTTGTTGTTGTTATTTGTGTTATTGTTGCTTCTGTCGTTTGTGTTGTTGTTGTTGGTGGTGGTGGTGTTGTTGCTTTTGGTGGTGTTGTTGTTTGTGGTGTTGTTGGTGGTGTTGTTATTGGTGATGGTGTTGTTGTTGGTGGTGGTGGTATTGTTGTTGTTGTTGGTGGTGGTGGTATGTGGTGGTGTGGAGGTGGTGTTGTTTGTAGTGGTGGTATGTGGTGGGGGTGGGGGTGATGGTGGTGTGGTGTGGTGGTGGTTTGGTGGTGGTGGTGGGGGGTGGTGTGGTGTGGTGTGCTGGGGGTGGTGTGGTGTGGTGTGGTATGTGGTATGTGGTTGTGTTGTGTTGTGGTGTGGTGTGGTGTGGTGTGGTGTGGTGTGGTGTGGTGTGGTGTGGTGTGGTGTGGTGTGGTGTGGTGTGGTGTGGTGTGGTATGGTATGGTATGGTATGGTATGGTATGGTATGGTATGGTATGGTATGGTATGGTATGATAGTATAGTATAGTATAGTATAGTATAGTATAGTATAGTATAGTATAGTATAGTATAGTATAGTATAGTATAGTATAGTATAGTATAGTATAGTATAACCAGGGTCGTAAATTATAGAGACCCTGGTATAACCAGTCAACACTTTCATCCAAAGTATGTTAAGTAAATCTGTTTTAAACCTTTTCTATAGCATTACCTATGAAAAACACTAACACTGAAACTTTAACCATAATGTCTAAGTCTTAATTCTAATTTCAAATTGAAAAAGGGCAAAAATTAAATAAAAAAAGCAAGGATGAGTTATGGGCCTTTGAACATCAACCTGATGTATGATAAAAAAAAGGTATACAAAGTTTAAAAGTTGTGGTTTTAATAGAATGAAAGTTATGAGGTTTCACCATCTTGCACATAAACCTTAATTTCTAATTCTAAAAAGCGCAATAATTTGATAAAAATCAAAGAAAGAGTTATGGTTCTTGGCAAACATAGTCAAGGTCATGATAAAGAACAAATTTCAAAGTTGTAGTACAAAGAAGTATGAAAGTAACTAGCTTGCACGCAAACTTTAACCTTAAATTCTAAGTGAAAAAGGGCAATAATTTGATAAAAATCAAAGAAAGAGTTATGGTTCTTGGCATACATAGTCAGGGTCATGATGGTGAACAAGTGTCTTTAGTTTCAAAGCTATAGTACAAGAAGTATGAAAGTAACTAGCTTGCATGCAAACTTTAACCAGAAATTTTAAGTTGAAAAAGGGCTATAATTTGATTAAAAATTAAAGAAAGAGTTATGGTTCTTGGAATACATAGTCGGGGTCATGATGGTAAACAAGTGTTGAAAGTTTCAAAGCTATAGTACAAGAAGTATTAAAGAAACTAGCTTGCACGCAAACTTTAACCTAAAATTCTAAGTCGAAAAAGGGCCATAATTTGATCAAAATGGAAGTAAGAGTTATGGTTCTTGGCATATCCACTCGGGATATGATAATGAACAAGTGCTGAAAGTTTCAAAGCTGTAGTATAAGTAGTATTGAAGTTATGTGTTTGTACAGTAGCTTGCACGCAAACTTTAACCTGAAATTCTAAGTCGAAAAAGGGCCATTATTTGAAAAAAATGGAAGTAAGAGTAATGGTTCTTGGCATATCCTCTCAGGATATGATAATGACCAAGTGCTGAAAGTTTCAAAGCTGTAGTATAAAGAGTATGGAAGTTATGTGTTTGTACAGTAGCTTGCACGCAAACTTTAACCTAGAATTCTAACTCGAAAAAGGGCCATAATTTGATCAAAATGAAAGATAGAGTTATGGTTCTTGGCACACACACTCGGGACATGATGATGAACAAGTGTGCCAAGTTTCAAAGCTGTAGTATAAGTAGTATTGAAGTTATGTGTTTGTACAGTAGCTTGCACGCAAACTTTAACCTGAAATTCTAAGTCGAAAAAGGGCCATAATTTGATCAAAATGAAAGTTAGAGTTATGGTTCTTGGCACACACACTCGGGACATGATGATGAACAAGTGTGCCAAGTTTCAAAGCTGTAGCTATAGTAGTTTGTAAGATATAGGTATGTTGCACGCAAACTTTAACCAAAGCGGGACGGCAACGCCGACGCCGACACCTACGTAAGACATATTTTACTGGTGTTTATGTATTATTGCATTCATTTCTAATGTAACGACATCTTCAGATCATTTTGCAAGCATTTTGAATAATGCTTCCTGTGTTGACAATTTCTAAAAATAGTTATCGGGGAAAACTGCTATTACTAATGTACAGCACTGAAAATCACGAAATTGACAAACGAAACGGAGTGGAAATGGAACGCTCTCGAAACAGAAATGCAACGGAGTGCTAAAAACGCTTGAAACGCTATAATCGGAGCGCTTGGAACGCTAGAAACGGTAGAAACGTAATAATCGGAACGCTAGAAACAGCCCGCTTATTTATAGTAACAATCTAACCGTTTCTTTGTACAAAATTAATTTTAACGAAAATAATAGTTGTCGAAATGACGCTTCGTGGGACACTTGTTTCAAGTAATGATCAGTATTTACCATTATTCAGCGCAGATAGAGCAATTGTAACACATTAATGAAAGATTAGACATTTGGTTTCATGTATATGCATAAGGACCTCGGGTGAATATATTTTTGACTTGAACCTATGTTTATGCGTACACGGTTTTTGATCTCTGATAATTTGAAGATGTGTAATTATTAATTTGTTTTATAGCTTAAAATGTGATATTGAAGAGATCTAGCAGACAGTACGGACAACGCAACATCATTTTGTTTCTTGCGTCGGGAATTTAGAAATGAAAAAGGAAATAAAATGTTGCAATGGTTTATTTTACACATAGGAAACAGCATCAACTGCCCTTTGGAAAATAATGTTTCCAGGAATTTAACATTCGTCATTAAATATGACCTACAATCAAACGCCGACAATAATATCAGATGTCTGAATATATGGCGGTAAAAACCACATGATTTGTTCGCAGTACACATTGTTTGTTCGTAAACATACAATGTAAAATACATATGATGTACAATGAAACGTTAACAATACGTCAGACGTGTGCAATTAAAAAGACATGATTTGCACGAGATGCGCGCTTCTTGCGCGGAGCATGTGAAAAGATTTCGTCTAGGTGGTATTTGTGTTCTGTTTTAGTTTTGGTCTAGGAACAATTCGCATGAATGACATGATTCTTGCGATCAGAATTATGCATTTCTCGGTCACAGATAGAAAATATTGCTATCAACATTCAATTATTTAACAAATATCACAACAATTTAAACTCTTGTTTTTGAACTGAACTTTTCAAATTTAGATTTTGTCGAATCCTTTCTGCACTGATAAGGCTTTCAATCATCAATTATTAAAAATAATGTATGATCTTTAACATTAGATTTCACTGGCGGTGATCTTTGACCAGTAGATAGTTGTTATTTATTACTGATCTTGCTGATTATTTTTAGTTTCCAAATTAGTGAACTGCACACGCAAAATACAACATTTTATACGATGTCTGGTCCAATATTTATTACAAGTTGTGTTTCAGCAATAGCAAGTTTGGAAAAAGTGATCTCCCTTTGAATTATCACCAGCAGGCACTTTCCCATTAGTCAAGAAGAGGTAACCTCCCGTGGACATTGTACGATTATTTTTTCTGTTTATACTGAATAAATATCCAATGTAACTCTAGAAAGCTTAGTCACTTTGTAGTATTGCAACACTGAATTTACATGAGTGTAATTGTATAAAATATTTGTTTTCAAAGTTTCAGTTTCTAAACAAATTACTTTTAGAATAAGCATGCATGCTTCAAAAACAAAACAAAACAATAGCTCATCGCACTTGCATGGTACTCAGATATTTAAATTAAAATAAATTAAATTGAAATTAATGTCCCGTGAATAGCGAAAGATAGATATCTGTTGTATCGGGACGCACGTGGGGTTACATCACCAGAGCTAAATATTTTAGCACCAAAATGATTAAGATGTTTTGCTTTATTTTTCTCAATAATGTAAAATCTTCACAAGACAATAACTTTTACAGTGTTGTTAGAAATACAATGGTAAATGCACTCTAAGGCATGCTTATCGTGTAGACAATGTTCTTTAATCACTTTAATCCTGGCGTCATCTCGAGTCATGTATACGCACATGCCGTACGCGCTTGGAGTTTGCGGGAACTTAATATAAATCTTAAACTATATCATTTGTGATAGTGAGTAACATTATTCTAATGTAAAATGTTTAATATCACTCAAAATTACCAATGAAAACTGATGTAAATAATTCAGTAAATTTATTTAATCTGACTTGACATACGTGTAGTGATAATGTTACGATTCTGAAATAGTGTCGCTAACAAAAATTCTAATCTTCTGTTAATTTTATAACAGCATAGTTGTTTTTAAATTTACAAATCAATAATTCTAAAGTTTTTGGTCAAATTCAGTTTGATACCTAATTTCATTATTGACCGTCTATGATTCTGTCAAGCGGTTTGACAATTATTATATATTACCTATAGGATGTAGATATCACTGATAGTTGTCATGGCAACATTTGCCCGAGGCAAATAAATTATCGAAATTTTAGGGAATTTACATGTACACTATGACATTCTTATTTGACTCTTCTTTAAGAACAACCTACAGTAATCATTAGCAAGAGCGAATGAATACCACTATAAGAGAATTCAAGAGAATCCTACTAAGGGCTTTATTATAATAGTCTTTATAAATGTATCATATCTAACCTGTCCCACAAGCATTTAATTTGCCACATTTACATGGAAAAGTTCTCATTGTTTTCCTTCGCCCGATCGGATCGCCTTCACGGCATAGTCTTGATGCAAACATGGTAGAGCTAATGTCAATTTTGCAACGCCAGTCAGAAGTGTCCCACCTTATTTCATGCCATTTGATAGAAATCCACATGTTTTGACATTTACAACTGAAATTCGTTGAACGAAAATATTTAACCGTGGAAATGGTCAAAAGCAGAGAAGCGGAAAAGAAACGCTGGAAACGCTAAAAATGGAAGGAACGCTTGAAACGGAAAAAACGCTGGAAACGCAGCGTTGAAAGCGTTTTTATTGAAATGGAAAGGGAACGGAAACGGAATAGAAGTGCAGCGAAAAACGTTGCCAATTAAAATGGAAATGACACGGAATGGAGACGTAAAAATTGTCAATTTCTATATTTTCAGTACTGTATGGTGTCTGGTGTTTGTTAGATCTGACTTTAGTGAGATTGGCATTTTAAATAAATCAGTTTCAAAATTCTAACCAGTGAGCAAGCACAGTGCACTTTCCTGCAATCTCTGATGCCAATGCAGATGAGGCGCCAATTAATATTTGGTTGAGTTTGAAATGTTTGTTCTGTATATACAGTACATACATTCCGCTTTGAAATTATCATTAATTTTGTGCATTTAGGCAAGACAAAATACTTAAAAGTACTTTATTCCTGTCATACACTTGACTGACTAAATGTACACTATTGATATTATTTAATGAAGGTCTCAGTATAATCTAGTGAATTGTTGTTACAAATATTTATTCAAATAGTTATTGCAGAAAACATCAAGGTAATCTGTTAACAAATGCCCAGTTGATAGCTGAGATAATCCCTCAACACCCCTCTGGCAGTATACAATATACAATCAGTCATGGGTGAGAATCAGTGACAATAGACCGGTCACCTTAGGGTCATAGGTCTATTTTGTATATGATTTAAATTTTAAGTGGCAGGCCATTTATTTTTATAAATTTAAAGTAAATATATTAAATGTAATTAAATAGTTATTGTTAATTACACATTTTTAATGATATAATTAATTATTTATACACCCAAGTACATATTGTCATCAATTACTTTGACAATTGTAATAAAATTGCAATTAATTACAATTACAGATTCAATTGAATCTTAGTCTGTTAAACAACTTGGACCTGTAAACAACAGGTCTTAGTTGGTCATCTGGCATGTGCCTTCTGCTCAGGATCGAGGTTTTTAGCTTTTACATTTATTAGGTTAAAATTTATAACTAATAATTATATATGGAGTAAGATCTAATGATTTGAGTTTCAAACCCTGTAATGAAACAATTTAAAAATTGAAAAATACATATAAAAAATTTTTTCACCGATCAACCATGAACTTATGTTGTATGTTCCCACCACTGATGAAGGATAGGATAAAATAAATCTGCTACTCAAAATTTGATGGGGATCACTTTTTATTTCTTAAAGATCTTCTTAATGGTAAACCCAAGGTATGTTTTTTCTTACATTTAGATTATTCTAATGACATACCTAGCACAAAGCTAATGTCAAATAAACGAATTTTCAGAATCACAGCAAATATTTTAACGTTTCAAACTTATGTGAGAAATAAACGAAATTTTATAAGTGATCCTTATCAAATTTTGAGTAGTATATAAGTGCTTTACCCTTGACTCCATAGATAGTTACATCTTTATCATATAGGCAAACAGTGTAGATCCAGATCAGCCGGCACATCTATGCCATCTAATCATTATCTACACTGTTCGCTTTTTTTACTCATTACTTTATTTTTGACCAAGAAGCTAACAGTGTAGATCCTGATCAGATGGCATGTATGTGCCAGATGATCTGGATCTTTTATGGGGGCACAGGTATAAAACCCTTTATATATGGAGTAAAGGGTTGAAGTTGTGTTATAGACAGACTGCTGTACAAGTTCTACATACCCTTTGCTGCATAAGATCCCAGCCATCAGTAAGGTCTCGATTTTCTTCAACATAGGCAGTATTGAATCCATATCGGTCTCTGATTCCCTTTCTCATTTCTTCTCTCATCTTGTCATCAATCTAAATAATAAACAAACAACCTTATTTGGGGAGTGTCACAGGAAAATGTAACCTTTGGACAGTTAACTTGAATTCTTGAAATGACATCATTAACCCTTTCCTCCATAGATACACCTTTATTGCGTGGGCGAACAGTTTAGATCCAGATCAGCCAGCACATCTATGCCATCTGATCAAGATCTGCACTGCTCATTATTTGATTTATTTGGTTATTTCTGACCCAAAAGCGACCAGTGCAGATCCTGATCAGACGACATGGATGTGCCGGCTGATCAGGACCTACACTGGTCACGCATAAAAAATGTGTATATATGGAGAAAAGGTTTAAGTTGAGCAGACAACATCATTTTTTATGCACTTTGTAATGGTATAGTGCGATTATATTAACCTGCCCATTTTGCATACATTATTCGGTGGTTGGTTGTGATATTTTTAACTTTATCACCAAAGCGTGAAAGTCGTCATTACCTCAACGGGAAATCCATTATTCATAAAGTATATAGGTGTCTTCTTTCCGCTAGATAGGTATGAAAGCGGAATGGCTCAGTGGTAAAGTGCAGCATTCAAACGCTAAAGGTATGTGGTTCGAGTCCTGCTAGAGCCATTTTTGTTTTTATACTTTTTTACCAATCGAGAGATGTAGTGATTGACGCTAATATGGACAACTTTGTGATCAATCTTGCCGATGACAGCAGCGATGATGACGACGGTGACAGTGGCACTGACACCGCAAGTGAAACAGAACTGCTGTGATATGTTTAAAATATTTTGTACTGATATAATTTGTGACATGGAAATATCAATATTAGAATAAAAAGTCCATAAAAATAAATCAATAAAGCCCCAAAAAACCATAATATTTAAAAAAATACACAAATAAACAATAAACATCTACAATATAAAACGCAAATATTATAGGTCCAAGTACGACTCGAACCTGCGCCAAGCAGCAAACAAAAAAAATGTTGTTTGCTATTTTCTGCCTTCCTACCAACTGCGCTATAGACGCACGTGGAAGTGAATGCAGTTTTAAAGATATACATACAAATGCAAAAGACCAGTCCAAAATAGCAAGGATATCCCCGTCTCAAAATAGCACGTTCAACCACTGTGTAATGTATGCATAATGGGCAGGTTAATATAATCGCACTATATTTGAAATAATTTTTTGTGTTGTTTAGTTTTTTGAATTTATGTAAATAGAAATTAGGGAATTTTAAGATCTAGTTATTTTCTTTACTGTTCTAACTGACACAATAATAACAGTCATTTGTGCAAAGTTTCATTGAACACCGTTTGGCCATTATAGAGATTTTAATTTTTTTATTTTTTTTACTGACGACAGTGCAATGATGACTGTCAATGGTCTTTAAAATACCCTAACTTATAAATAGCAAAAATATGTCACCTCTGGTAACCTGTTAAGGGTTTTGTAGGAACTCAGTAGAGCATTCCTACTAGAACAGTTACCGTCTGTGCCAGATTTTCTATCTTTATTCTAATGTTCATTAAAGATACTCATAATCCATGGTTACAAATTTCCAGGCCAATGTTTATTTGAAACTACTCACATCATCCTGAAATACTGCTGCTACAATTGCCGCTGCTAACAGTATGAAGAAAATAACCACCTGGGCGATGATATACTGAAAAGAAAATACAACTTAAAGTAATATGCATAATTAATATCATGCATACACAGCAATGCAAATTGTTTTTGATATTTTTTTTATTTTGAAATTTTTTAATTTTACAATTAAAATTAAATTCAAAGTTTAATCATCTTTCTGTTAATTTATTCTATCACTTGTACCAATGATTGATTTGACAAAATTTATTGAAACTTGTACTGATAAGTTTGAATTTCACTAAACCTTATTGTATACAGCATATAAACAATAAGATTCTTTTATACTTCCTTTCAATGGCTATTAAATCAAAACCACTGGACAGACATAGCAGTGAAATGTAGTATAATTCAACTAATGCATGTGAAATTCTAGCATTAAACTGGTTCTCTCTGTAAAATTAAACATTTATATACATGGTCTGTAATGCATGTGGGACCAGAGTAGATACAGATCTCCTGGCACATCCATGCCATCTGATTTGGATCTACACTGGTTGCTACTTTGTCTAAAATAACATCACAAATCTTAAAGCGATTACCGTAATTGTTTGAATATAAGCCGCACTTTTTTCCCTGAATTCGTCGGTAAAAAGTTGGGGGTGCGGCTAATACACAGAGGTTTGGCTGCTTATACATTTTGTTAAAGCCATTTTCATCTGTTCTATCATGTTTGGGGGCGGTGCGGCTTATACATAAGTGCGGCTTATATTCGAACAATGACGGTAGTGTAGATCCTGTTCTGGCAGCACAAATGTGCCTGCTGAATGTGGATCTACTCTGTCGGCCTTGCAGTGATAGCTTTATCCCATGGAGTAAAGGGTTAACCCTTTCCTCCATATACACACCTTCATGGCATGGGCTTACAAAGTAGATCCAGATCAGCTGGCACATCTGTGCCTTCTGATCAGGATCTGCATTATTCGGTTTTTGATTCATTAGGTTATTTCTGACCTAAATGTGACCAGTGCAGATCCTGATCAGATGGCATGGATGTTCTGGCTGATCTGGATCTACACTGGTCGCACATGCGTAAAAAAGCAAATATATGGAGTAAAGGGTTAAAGGAATGGTCTTTGTATAGTGTTGTATCCAGGATGAAAAAAGGGCAGGGTGCTGTCAAAAAGGGGCAGGGGCAAATACGTGTTTTTTGCTAGCAAAAGGGCACTTTTCAGCATACTTAAACTTAAGTTGTTGTTGTAGTGTTTTGTTGTTTGTTTTGGGGTGGTGTAGGGGATGGTGAATAGGTGAAAATGCTTTTTCAAACAAATCTGAATCTATGAATTATCATGTGACTAACTGACAACAGAACAGCTAGTCCTATAAATAAGACCTGACATTACTTATTTATCGTTTTTTCATTTTCTTGTTATGTCAGGTCTTGATGGTAAAGGGCAAAATATAAAATGGCAAGCATGAAGTATAAAGTATTTGGACTACAGAACAACCAGAGTAGAATCTTGTTTTAATTTAAAGTCTATCCTTAGTTCTGTCTGTCACTAAGTGATACTTTGTGAAATTGTAGGTGAGGTTTTGGCTGATTTTTGTGATAGTCAAAATTTATAAAGTTACTTACAAAAATAATAAAACCTGAGTATAATTGTGGAAAAAAAAAATGTATCCGAAATTACTGCTGTTCGAAATTACTTACACTTTCACCGGTTGTGATTTCTAATGAAATTTAGATTGTACATGATGAAAATGAAAGTTTATCAAGAGAACTAGATGTTTCCTTGAGATTTCCATGTAACTTGAGCAGTTTTAAGACATCAAGGTATCGAAATCCAACTTACTAGATAAAAGAAACATTGGCAAAATGTTGTACGATTTCCATCTTGAAAGTGAGCATTTTTTCATAATTATTTAAAAGATTTCCATGGCTTCAACCACTGAAATAATGTTATATTTTGTGTAAATAAGTTTCCTTTTCAAATATGAATGCTTGTTGTAAAGAGTACTTTGTTAAAAACGAGTGATACCGGCAAATTCTAAATAATGGGACAAGCGAATTACTGTATAAAATTACGATGTTTTTTATTCTAATGACTTGTCTTGGACTAGATTTCAGACGGTCGCTGTAGGGTACGTATTCACATTGCTGCGTTTCTGTTAATTAGAATACACAGGGTAGCTTGTGAAAACACCGGCATTGAATAAACAAAGACAGAATTTGTGGTGGTTGACATTAGTTATTGAACACAAAAGGGTGTTTATGGGAAAAAGGGCAGAGTGTTTGAGATTTAGGGCAGAGGGGCGCTCTTCAAAAAGGGCAGGGTGATGCGCCCCGCTATCACGCTATAGATACAACACTATTGTACCTAGGTTGTGTAAAATAAAACGCCTCGGTAGTGTAAAAAAAAACACTTACCACAACCACAAGTATTCTTTTCCCTGTTATTGCACCAAGACATCCCAGGAATGATATGAGAATAAGAAACACGCCACATATAACCATTAAGATGGCTGCTGAGGAGAACAGGGAGTTTCCGACGACATCGGATATATACATCTTGTCTGCCACGCCCCATATCCCAACCCCCATGACTGCTGAACCACATAGCTGCAAAATACAGAACAACACAGACATTTAATGCATTTCACTGAGGGATTTTTAGATTTCTCTGTATGTTATGTTAAATGTATGAAATTTTTGAGCACTACATTTTCATAGGTTCTTGAATTCATGTTTTTAATTTCCAAAACACTATTTTACAGTGGTATACATTTCATGGACTGACCTGGCTACAAAATCAAGTGGACCACTAATCTCAAGTACCTGACTTTACTGATGAATTCACAATGTAATAAATAATTGATAGAAATTTATATGCACATTAAGTGTCGTACATTTGTATTATACCATACCCTCTCTGGCTTAATGACAGCGCTTCTAACATCTAACATTGTTTAATGTCTAGTTAAAGTATCTCTTCTAAAAAACAGAAATACATTGAACTCAAGCAGAAAGGCTGTAATGCATTACATAATATATGGTTTGTCTGTGCTTCTATTTAAGGATTGAATTAATATTTGATGGCTTTCATTTGGGTATGGAAAACAGTTGGTTTGTTTAAAGTGTGTGAAGCCCAAAGGGCTTCACGCATACTTTAAACAATCCAACTGTTTTTATATACCCAAATGAAAACCATCAAATATTGATTCAATCCTTATATTTACAGACATAAATACTCCATTAATACAGAAATTATTAGAAGAATTTGTGATATTTAAGCTTTTTTCAAGTGACTGTTGGAACAGCAACATTGAGGATAAAGTGAATGACGGCAGGTTTTTCGCAGCTACTCGTGGCATAACGTGCATGCTCGACGATGTCACATGTCAAAACATTGTGCAATGTCCAATGAATTATAAACCGTTCTACTGTAGCCACGCCTTTTAAAGTATAATACGCCACACTGTTTACCATTAGAAATTAAGATTTGTTAGATGAATTGGACTTTTTCATAGATGACGAAGTGGACGTGTAAATGTTAATGTATCGTTTAATGTCTACAGTATCTCTACTTACAAACAGGAATACATTGAGCACTAGCAGGAAGGCCTTCAAGGCAGTCTTTGACAAGCACATCTTGACTGATTAAGTTCTGAAATGAACAAAATGCAAATGATCAGAACAATTATTTACTTTGTAAACTAGAATGTGTCCTCGGACACTGATGCCCACACTGCTACAACATTATTTAATAACAAAGTGCCATAACTGTGGTAAAAATGGTCGCTACGATCATCTACACATCCTGCTTGATCATCTGTGCAAGTTTGAAAGAAATCTGCCTTATAGTTTAGGAGGAGTTGATGCCACAAGATTTGGGGACGTACATACGTACGGACGGACGAGTGCAACTCTATATGCCTTCCACTTTTTGGGGGCATGAAAAATAAATAAATTCTGAAAATAACATTACAGAGATTACTCCATGGGATATGGTTGTTATCTAAGGGCAAAAAGTGTAGATCCAGATCAGATGACACATTTTTGCCAGGATCTACACTGTTTGTTTAATTTTTGATTTACTTAATTGAGTTTTTTTCTGACCAAGAAGCTAACAATATAAGATCCTGATCAGACAAAATGGAAGTGCCCACTGATCTAAATGTTAGATTCTTCGTCAGAAATAACCTAAATTAAATAACTCCATTCACATTCTACTTTGTAACCCCTGGGTGGCTTAGAGTAAAATATACTCATGTTTCCAGATTTTTCTATTCACTAGATAATGTCTGGATGATCCACATCCTGATTGCGAAACACATGTTATATTATACGCCTGCAGAACTGGTGCCAAGCTGAGATTGGAAACAAGTCTCAAATCTCAAGCATCTGATTGGCTAAAATGGCGACTGGTCGCCATTTCAGCCAATCAGATGCTTGAGATTTGAGCAAACTTCCCGAAAGTCGCCGGACCGTCGGACCTACCCAGTAAAATTTGGACCGGTCCGACGTGATTTCTTATGTTATCAGACCAAGTGTCTGACAAAAATTAAAACTGCTAATTAAAATCCTTTTTTAAAAAAAAATAAGATGTTAAATCTACCAATTTTACACGCTGTTTTGGTTCGAAGCTGTTCTGATGGAAATAAATGAGTATATCCAAATGCAATTCTTAACATATTTGTCATGATGACAATTAGTACCACCACCAATTCCTGTATTCATTTTGCCCATTTCGAACTTTTCGGTACCCTGTAATCAAAATGGCGTCTTATTTTATGCGTTACATGTTTTGGTCAGACAGAATTTGTTTCGGTCCGACAGATTTTCACATCTTGTCTGACCGAATGTCCGACACTTTTCTTTAACTTTCGGGAAGTCTGTTTGAGACTGGTTTTTATGCTCAGTTTTGTAACCTTAGGCACTGGAGTATGTTGACATTGAACATCAGTCAAAAACACAAAACCTGCAAAACTCTGTCAATAAAATTGATTGTGATTTTGTAGCCTTAATGCACTTAAATATACCAGTATGAATCATGGGGTGCAAAAAGGTTCTAACTGGTTCTTAATTTATTTTTATTTCAAATGTTTTGCTTTCATCTGATGGTATGCTTTTCTGATGTATGTAATTTAATACCTCTGATCATATAGACAATGTAAAATTAATCCTCATCTACAGGAAAATAGTTAAACTTGATATTAATACTTGAATAATTCAATATATTGGTTCAGTATATACAGTGTCAACAATGCATTAAATGCATGGACCGTCAAATTCCAGTATTTCCTTGTTGCCCACTGGGCAAGCAGAATTCTGATCTGGTTCCCCAGAAAATCGTGTAAAATGTTATTTGTGTTTACTTATACATGTATAATGCACATAATTTTTGAAATTAATTAAAACACATTTTGTGTTTTATCTGTTGTTTTCTACTATTTCATTCAGAAATGTCTGAAAATAAAGTTAATGTCTTTTCTAATTAAACTTTAGTGTTCCAAAAATTTATTTGTCCATTATACAAACTTAATCACTTGAATTCAAATGCATTTCATAAATGTTTAGGACTAAACCACACTACCAAAAACGATCCTCTCTACCTTTTTGTAATTAATTTAGGTTATGATAGTGATGTAAATCGTCCGAGCTAATAGTGTACGTGTACAAATACAGTAGCAAGCATGAAAGTTAATAATATTTCGGAAGACGCACTAACCGAAATGACTGCTGTCCGAAATTACATACACTTTCATAGTCGGCGATTTTCCATGTTTAAGTTTGTGCTCACTGATAATTGTTTGATGATTCCTTGACTAGTACATGTATTCTAAACAGTTTTACTGACAAAAATTATATAAATCAAATGTATTTTTATCTAAATTAACAAATAAGTTCTGATAAAATGAACGGGTTTCGGTAAAATACATTTCAACCTGGAGTTTTGCTTTTTGCGGTATTGCCGTTTTGTTTGCATATAGTAAATACAATTACTGATTCATCTAAGTTGGACCCCAAACCTAAAATATGATTGTGTTGTACTGAGTTAAAATGTGACTGTGACTTCACCGAAATAAAAGTTGTTTTTACATGAACTATAAATAGACGCAACGCGATTTGTCACACCCCCAAAATAACCGAGTCTAGATATTGACCCGCTTTCGCTGATATTGACCTGTCTATAAATAGAATCCGAAAGTTTCCATCTTCTATACTATCGCCTCGGTCAATAACGATTTTTTAGGTCAATATCACAGCATATTTCCCAGCTAAGAAGTAAATAATTGTATATTAACTGTTAAATCTGACCAATAAAATGATTAAATCTGGCAGATTTAATGGTTAAATGTGTCAGATTTCCTTCACTTTTATAGAATCCGAGTAATAAGAACTATATCGCTTAATTTCTTGGAATTGAATGAAAATCTTTACAAAGTTATATTTTGTGTTTCAAAAATATCACTGAAAATAAGTAGTGAATATTTTGTTACATAATTTCCAAGTTATAAGCACTGATTAATAATTTTCGAACACAAACTTTTAAACATCCATTACAAACTTTGTCTAGTTACTAACTAGCAGTTAGGTTTTTTTTTAAACAAGTGTTTTTACTGAAATTGAATCATGTGTCATCCATGCATAGCTCACATACTGTAGATTCGGTTTTATTCGCGCGAGATTAATTTTCGCTAATATTCACCAGTAAGTCAGCTCGCAAATTCATAAATTTCGTGAAAATTACCTTTTCCAATAACAAAATCATATCATATTTACTTCGATGAAGAATTGTTTCTCGCCTTTGTTCACAAAATTAGGTCAAAGACGCATGTTCAGCTAAAAACAACCTGAGAGGGTACATGCTGTACTGAGAGTGCTATAGTCTATAATAGACTATGACTTATTAGGTAGTTCGGCACATAAATTATTTTATGACAGATTTATTTATAAAATGTATTTATGCAAAGTAAATCTCGTCCCAAAACATATGTTTAATATTATGGTAACCATTATCGGTATCAATGTAACTACTTGTATTCAGTACAAATACTATACCGTTATATTGCCATCGTAAATAGTATACCGTAACTGATAACTATTGATTTTAAGCTTATAATCTATCGCCAGGTCAATATGGATTTAAATCGGGTCACGCTAACTGCATCACAGAATCTTTGCACCAGAAACTAATACGCGAATGAACGACACGTACGGCAGCGTTTTAATTTCACGGCAACTCTGCAACGCGAATTTAACAATTCGCGAATTAAAAAAAAGACATTTTTTTTTGCAAAATTCGCGAAATGTGGACGCCGCGAATTTAAAGTAATCTACAGTAGTTAATGAAAAGATACAAATAAGAGTTCCTAGTGAAACTAATACATTAAAAATAATTATTCATATCTCAATTACCCACTTGTTGTAAGAAACGGTGAAATTTAGCATGTTTTTAAATTAGTTTAATGTTAGTTTAATTTTGTATATAATTTCTTTTTATAAAAAAAGTACTTTCAATCATAAGAAATCATTAATAAATAATTCTAAACATCCATTTTCAATGTAGTTATTATGATTTACACAAATCTTATGTGCTAATTGCTTACTGACGAGTTGCACTTAATTCTGCAGTTTTTGACAAATCTAAGAATATGTTTAAGAAAAATGCCTCTTCTGTTAAACTGAAATCCATGTTTACACAAAATAAAATGAAGCCTCAGTGAGCTTTGAATTTTCTTGTCAGGGTAAGGTTGGGAATTCAACTGTGGTCTTTTGCTTTGAATCACAAAGCCTGCAGACAGGACACTGATCCATTGATAACAGTGCCATAAAAATTAGAAAAAAATGTTCTAAAACAGGATGAGTTTCCTGGGAATCAATAGATCTTTTTTAACACCTTGTTGATAATGGCAAATTAATGGGTCAGTTGAACTGTAAGAAGGTTATAGTTCAGAATTAGAAAATTGTATACATGCAAACTATGCAAGGTATAATCCACTCAATAGGGTGTCGGTGGCGGCATTTGACGCTTTCTACTGATAACGCTAATCAGCTGTATATTTCCTTGCAAGAGTTGTTAAAGTGTCAAACGGTGGTTGTGTATAGTCAAACAATGATGATCAAATATTACTACGGGGCAACCAGACACCGACTTCTTTGATGGTCCGACGGGCTATTTAGCTATTTTTTTAACTGTTCTAAGTTTTCTCAACAAATGAAAAATAATAACACATTAATAAAATTGATACAAAACATAAAATTTATTTGTGCAAAATTTTATTTGAAATGCATTTTCATAATTTTCTGTTTAAAGTTCAATCATGATAATATTGGATGGCCCTTAAATTAATCAACTATGGTGAACAAAACATTAAATAATGCCAAAAAATACTATGCCTTACATTAATAACTGCATTTTTTGCATAGATACTGCATGAAATTAGCATTAAAATATTGCTCGACCTGTTTCATTAACCATTATCTTGCATTACTTGAAAAAATAATGCAATGTTAATTTGTCCCATGTCTGATACATGTATTTTGAAAGGTTTAACAACTGAATAAAATTACAGCATTTTAATTCAATGGTGACCTGTTAAAATATATGTTGTATATTGTAACTGTATTTGATTGGGCATTTCATACATGTATGTTAACACATTATGGATAAGAGTTAACCCTTTCCTCCATAGATACACCTTTATTGCTAGGGCACAGTCAGTTTAGATCCAGATCAGCCGATCTAAACTGTTCGCTTTTTTATTCATTAGGTTATTTCTGACCAAAATGCAACCAGTGCAGATCCTGATCAGACGGCACGGATGTGCCGGCTGATCTGGATCTACACTGGTTGCACATGCGTAAAAACGCGTATCTATACAGGAAAGGGTTAAATCTCAAGTGTGAACAGTCAGTCTGATCTGGATCTACACTGCTTGCATCTTGTTCAGAAATAATCTAATAAATTTTAAAATTAACTGTGTTGATCAAAAATCAGACTGCATGGATGCACAGACTGATATTAGATCTACACTGGTTGCACATGATACAAGCTGTATGCATGGATGAAAACGTTATTTGTAAACAGGGAATAAAAGATTAATAAACATTTTCAAGAAGATTGAAAATTTAATCTTAACACAAAGGAGGAAAGCACTTATATAGCATTTTGATATACAACAACTCAATACCATTATGTTCACTTCCTAAGGTAATACTTTAGCATTTCGAACAAAAAATTCATAGTCATTTTGACATATAGCGATCTTTAACTGTTATGCAATAAACAATCAGCCAAAAATTCGGCATTTAAACTGTTACTATTTGTTTATGATAATGTGATGATGTCTGAATACTTTAGCCTTCCTTATAATCCTTTGGAATACTGCCTTTCCAATTAACATAAACCAATAGTGCACAAGAGTGGTTTTAAATGTTCTTGCGCCTAAATATTCAGGTAATAAATGCAGATTAAATTATTTTGGTGGTGTGCAATGGGAGATGCGGGGTGATGGTAAGCAAACAAATATAACAAATAATAATGTCTGACAGATTTCTCTAGTCCCCTTGCTTATCCTGTGAGAATAATAAAAGACAACGCCAATTGGGTTTCTCAACTGAAGAACCATAACTCTGTTGTTCCCGACCCTATCTTAATTCATATAACACAAACATGATGTATCCATACATACTGTGTTAAAATTTTATGTTTAAAGAATGTGAATAATTTTGTTTTGTCTATTTCCTTTAATAAATTTAGCTTAAGGGCAAAAACACTGTAGTGTAACTGGTCTGGTCTAGTTCTAAAAACATTTCAAAATTTTATATTGACATGTTTATTTTATGATAAATGCATGTACAAAACTCACCAATAATTAAAACATATCAAAGACCTGTGAATTGTTTTTGGCAAAGTTTAATACCCAATAATGGAAAAAAGGGTACTGTGTTATCAGTATATTTTGTGGAGAGTGGATTTCTATGTATTTGGCACAAGGGTGTGTGTGTAAAATAAAACAATCGAATATTTAACTTAATGCAAATAATAAAATGCTTGAATTTATGCCTGCATGAAATTATTATGTATGTCCTCCCACGCAAAATTAAATAATGCCACAGTAAATGTTCTTTATAAATTTTCACAAAGCCTTCATCTTTCCCTCTCGAGAATTTCTTTTTATTAAATTAGATTTTTTCGTGTATTAAACTTTAAAATAAAATAGTTTTATTACCTTAAATCTTTGCTCTTACACTACCTCCTATTCTACTCAAAATTTGATAAGAATCACTTAAAAGATTGTGTTTATTCCTTACAAAAGGTTGACATCATAAAATATTTGCTGCAATTCTGAAAATGTGTTCATTTGACATCATCAATGTGCTAAAGAAAAAAAGAGTGGACAAACTGTTGAAGAGGAACAGCCGTTGAAACTTGGTAGGGGCAATAATTCGGGATAAAACGGAAAGCAATACCTATCAAATTTTTAGTAGTATATATAATTATGAAAATTTACTCAACTGAAAAAGGCACTGGCATTTAAATTGTAAGGTTGAACTTGCATGCATTACTTAAAAGATCTCAGGTATCTGGGAGTGAAGAATGTATCAAATTACAAGTACAGTTTGAAATTCAATAATAATAATTATTGATAATTCATTTGAATGTCATTACTGTTTCACATTATTGCTTACAATTACTCCGAATCATTTAACATTGTCTGTGTATTATACAACTGCTTGCTGGAACATACAAACATGCGTCTAAATGCATGAATAGGTGTAAATTTCTAGATGGAAAATTCCATTAACAATAAATGCTGTTTGGTGTAGTTGGGAAAACAAATTTAATCACTAACTGTTACAATTTTACAATTAAGTTACTGTCATTTATCAAATTACGCTTCTTTTCTATGATTATGACTAATATCCAGCTGTCCATTTTCTGGGACATGCGAAAAATAGCCGGTTGCTACTTTTCCCCACCCACCTTAATTACAGGTAAACTACAGGTACACACGATACTTTGTCCATTTCCGCGTCTAAACAATACTATGGAAATAATATCCTTCATAAATATGTATTACATGAATAAAACATATCAACATTACCTTCTTTATTGACAAACAGACTTTTAGCTTCTTTTTATTTTCAAAAATTGAAGATACCGCTGCGTTCGCTCACCTGCGTTGGAGGTAATTAAGAACCAAACACGGAAGTAAGCGGACTGGTTTTCTCACCTGTCGGATGAGTCATTGGACGAAATACATCGATTGATCAGAGTTATTTTAAGCCGCTTTGAATACTTACCAATTATGCGCTTTTTAAAACAAAGGAAAATGCCATTTGCTTTAGAATTCTGAAGTTTATGTTCTGTCAATTTAAAAATCAGGTTTTTTAATTAATATTTCTCTTCTTTCTTTTTTTTTAAATCCAAATACAAAAAACTTACACGTTTTGCTTAAGTTTGCTTATTGTTTTTAAAAAATGACACAATTTGTTAAATTTCGTTTTTTTCCCCCAAAAAACAAACCTTGTACTGTCAATGTCAATTATCTCTAGGCAATATATATATGTGAGATTATAATGTTGTTTTATATTAAATAATAGTGATACAAAAATACGGACTGTCTACTAATGTTGGAAAAACGTGTAGCCCAACCCATTTGCTTATGTATAGTATTTTTTTGTAAAACAAATTACAGTTTAAATTGAGTTTTTAATATAGATACTGTACTAGAGAACTATTATTATTAGCAATTAAATGTGATTAAACTGAATTTAAAAGCCTAACATGTTGTTCTTTTTCAGGACAATGCTCCCTCATACCCAGCTGATCTTGGCTTATTAAACCTGAAAGGGGTCTTTCTTCCAGCCAACAAACTCCGAGCTCAGCCTTGAAGTATTTCATAACCTGAAGCAGCTCTACAGAAAGGGACTTGTTAGGTCCGTACTGTACGTCTTGTCAAAGATCGGTAGTGAAGACAGTGTCAGTTTATATGTAGCACCCTAGAACCTGGTTTAAACCCCCAGTGGCAATTTGATTTGCCACTGACCGTTCCAAGGCGGTAACCCCTAGGGTTCTCATTTTTGTTAATTGTTAGTGGTGTCTCTTTTGAAACTGATAATTTTATTAACCATGCTCTCTCCCTCTCTTCTTGACTGTGTGGGGAGGCTTCTTTTCTGAATGTGGCGATTCCTGATATGCATATTTCACTTTTTTTAGAAAGTCAGACTGTCTTGGATGAGAACATGGCATTAGTTCTTCAGTGCATGAAAAAAGAGAACACATGTGGAGAGGTGTTACAGTATATTAATATGCTCGAATCGCAAAACAGTGAGGATCGGGACGACAATAGTCCAATTGCCGAACTAGCCGAATGGGAATTAATGCCTCAGCTTTTTAGAGCAGAATCACTTTGCAACAGCAAATGAGTGTCGGTGGTTATTTAGGAATCGACAGTGATGTGCCTGTGCATGAGGACCCGGGGGGGGGGGGGGGGCTTGAAAGAAGCTCTTGTTGATTCCGTGAAAATAACAACAACGCTACTGAGAACTACTCTTGTTTTTACGATGTTTTTGAGATTTTGCATCATTCTTAAATCCATGTATATGCACAAATAAATGTTGATGAAGTACTGCGCTGTAATCTGAAACCTGAAACTTTTTCATGTGAACAAGTTTATAATAAATATTAAAATATAAAATATATTACTGTTTCTTTTCTTTAACAAAAATAAACATTAGTAATGAGAAATATAATGATGATGATGATGATGATGATGATGATAAAATGTTTCAAAAATACTGGTCACATAATAAATATATATCTGTGAGCAAACACTACATGTATATGCCTTACTTATTCAATCAGATTCTTGGAGGGGGGGTCCTAACCAGCTTTTTGATCATTATACGCGATATCACCTATCAGTATCAGGGTGGATGCAAGATTTATAGAATGAGGGTTCGTTTGTGGCGGTCTTAGGGTAGTAACATGCTGATTCCTGACTTTTTGCCAAATTCCCCATGACATACTTAAATACTGTTGCCCTAAAAGAGGTTTCAAGCAACCCCACGGAACCACTCTGATGCAAACGACATTTTCCTTTCGTGTTTTGTCTGTGCTATGTTAAAAAAAGAGTATTCTTGCATTTAAACTGCGCATGTAACCTACTATAGTTTTATATTGGAGTCTTTTTCACTATACTCAAGCTGATGTTGGGTCAACGTTGACATTTGATTGTATGGTTGGCGTAATGTTGGCATTGGGTGAACAACATTGGGAAATGTTGGCCCAACGTCGACATCTGTCGTAAACGTTTTTCACTAGCATGTTGACAATGTGCCAACAATGGGCCGAATGTTGTAAAATCGACCTCATTTTACCGTCGTGTCAAGATATCACAGCCATAGTGGGGTCAGTTACGCAGATACCAAAAAAAAAAAAAAAAAAAAAAAAAAAAAAAAAACACTATGCAGTTAGAAACAAAGGGAAACTGTTATTAGGATTCAAAAATCTGCACTGCCATATGCCTGCTGACTCAATTGTATCTTTTAAGGCAGATATGTACATGTAACAGACGTTAGTCTTACATGAGGGAGACAAAAACCGTCTAAAACATGTCACCTCACGACAGGAACTGTCCGCGAGACCAGACAAGCAAATCGGTATGATTGAGTTTTCTGGTGCCGGCGACGATTTCTTCTCTTCTCTTTAGATGTGCTGATTGGAACATTATCGTATTTAGTGATTAGTCTCCTTTTTAACACGGCTATGCGGACGGCAGACACAGTGTGTACCGTAGATCGGTGAGAGAGAAAGGTTTTGCCGTGGCTTCCAGTATTCTCCTTTGGGGTATCATTAAAAATGTCGCCAAAACCAGACTGGATGTTTCGCAAGGCAATATCAACGCTCAGAGGTACATCAATTAAATTGTCCGCCCGCCAGCAATTCCGAATCTTCGCCAGCGTGGAAAGCATGGCGGTATTTTAGTACGATTACCCCTTGCCCACACACTGAAATTGTAACAGATGATTACTTACGTCAAAATGCCTTCAATGTCCTGTGAACAGTCCTTAGGGCCCAAGATCATAAAACTAAAGCTGGAGATCGGTCTCAAATCTCAAGCATCTGATTGGCTGAAATGGCGACCAGTCGCCATTTTAGCCAATCAGATCCTTGAGATTTGAGACTTATCTCAAAACTTAGTTTTATGATCTTAGGCCCGAACGTGATTAAGCTGGATTTAAGCTCAAATCAAAGTGATAATTTTGCAGTTCCGAAGTTAACACTAATGCGGTTGATTTTGGATCGTAAGAATAAGTTGATATAATATTTCTTGTTTCAGTTTTGAAATGTGTTATCTGTATATTCTGATTAAAATTTTTAAAACAAAAGCTATTTGAGTAAAAACTCAGGAAAAGTGTTGAGATATCATAGTTTTATCGAACATACCGAACATTTTTAAATCTTTCAAGTACTGAAAAGATACTTTACATTTATACGAGTATATAAAAGTGTATTCAGTATGAATTAATGTTGATTTGTTTTAGAGAAGATAGAGATTTTTTTAAGAGATACAATTCTTATTACTCTAATTCTGTTACAATGGTATAATGATAATATAGCGTCAAAGGTAGAATGCTGGACTGGTGATCCAAAAGTTATAGGTTGGATTTCCACCCTAATTGACGTCTGATCGATATTATCCAAAATGGGAAAACAAAACTGGTTGCAAGACAGAAAGCAGTTTTTGAACACGATTAATATAATTTTTAGAACAACGGTTGTAATACAGGAAGTAGTTTTTTAACTTGATTGATACAATTTTGTAGAACAACTGGTTGTAACACAAAAGTCAGTCTTTGAACAGGATTAATAAAATTTAACAAGTGATTGATGATGAAACTATAGACGTGAACAATATTATTCATTTGTGTATACTCTAATTCCGGTCAGTGTATGTGTCACATGACTTCATCATAATAGAGTGGAAGATAGAGATATAACTTACCGATGCATTCGAGGAAACAGGCCTGCCAAATCTCCGGATTTTATCCGGAATCTCAGGATTTTAAGTTACTTCTCCGGATCTCCGGATTTATAGTCAAAATCTCCGGATTTCTATGAAATTGCAAAAAATATAGATGGATTAAACCTAATTTAAAAGTTGTGCAATAAACGTAATAGTTATTCTACTGCAGTCGCACATTTCCTGTTTATTACTAGATAACAAGATAACGAGGTCGCGGTCAGTTACATGCGGTCTCAATGCCTCTGGCAAAACTATACAATAACCGCGTGTCATAAACTAAACAAGGGCCTTGATGTTTCACCTGCCTTTATCTTTTTCTTGTGTGTGTGTGTTTGAGTTTGTTTATAGACGCCCTTAGCAAAGCATATGGGCGTCTGTCTATAATTATTATATTACTATATTTAAAGTGCTCATTTACAGTATTTAAAATCTTCTAAATTTAAATATCTTTGTTTTAAATTTTTTTTTAAAACTAGTTTATAGGTCTCTTAAAAGAATTCGTCTATTTAAAATATAATGTAGACTCAGGATAATTGATCCGATTTCCAGAACCCAACAGCGGTGGAAAATAACATTAAATAGTTTGGATGTAAAGGGTCCAAGAAGAAGTACAAAATTGATAATAAATAGCAAACCATTGCTATTTTTGCAATCACAACATGTAAAAATGACCAAGCCCAATTTGTGGTTGGCAAGCCTATAAGATAATTACATAAAATGTTAGTAAGATATGTTAGGACTCGCCAACTCTTGTAGTGGATCCAGGGTAACGTATGCTCCGACTTACAAGGATCCACTTTAAATCATATATAGTAAAATAAAATTGTATATATGTACATAAATGTACAGTCGGTTTTTATATAGCGTTAAACCGACGTTGTCGGAGACTTGAAACAAACTGGGCTAAGTAGTCGTGATATGCAATTATAAATTTTTCCTATAACCGCCGCTGATGGGTCCTGTTTAAAAATGAATCCCCTCTGACAGCGTTAAAACGAAAACGAAAGTAAAACATCATTCCCGTTCCGTATATGCATAACGGACACCTTTCTAGGGCCACGTAAAAACAGATGGATTCTAAAATAAACTACATAATTATATACAATTATTTTTATCTTTTTCACTGCTTGTTCATTCTAATATTGTCAAAAGCAGGTTTTAACAGTTAAAAAATGAATGGTAAAAATAGACAAGTCATTTGAAAACATGTTCTTCAACCATTTCTCACAAAATCGGCAAAAATCATTTATAAAATTCTTTGAAGAATATAATTACAAAGAAAACTATCAGAAAATCATCACCATCATCATTATCATCATTTTTGTTCAGTCACAGTCATAGTGAACAGCAGAAACAAAACATTAAAACAACAACAACAACATCATCATCATCATCATCGTCGTCGTCGTCATCATTATTGACATATTTAGACAAAATCTCCGGATTTTTAAGGAAGAAGTTTTAGCAGGCCTGAGGAAATTGCTATAAATTTCTTGCGTTGGGGCAACACCAATTAAAAAACTTGTTGAAATTTCAATATTGGCCCAATGTTGGGCCAATATTGCAATGTTGGCCAAACGTTGAACCGATATGTCGACACAATGTTGTGCCGATCGATGAGCAAAATTAAGTCGGGCCTACGAACTATGCCAATGTTGGACCAACGTAAACGACAGCTATTTGGGTTATAGGTCTTGCCCATATAGCAAGTACCCGTAAATGAAGCACATAATTAAATAATGTTGTTCGGAATTTTATTTTCTGTCATAAATGAGCTTTAACCAATTTAAAGCAAATTTAAAAGCCAAAAAAAAAAAATCTAAATAATTAGGACACGTGTTATGTTAAATTTGGGATTGGGTCTAGTCTTAAAATACCACACTGTATACACTTAATGCTTTTCTATTCATAAGTAAGCGCAAAAATTGAAGTGAATTATTTTACAATTATTAATAATTAGTTATTTGAGATATTTATCACTTTAATTTTTATACAAAAACCCAAACAGATTTTAGCCGCCTTGGCCGCAAAAAATATTTGTAAAATGAAACACGTATTTCTGGGTTTACTTATTGTGTTTGACAAAATTGTGTATTGATAAGTTCAAGAAAGAGTAAATTGCTATGTAAGCAACATATATTATGCATGTAATAGCTGTTTTGCAGCTTCAGTATATTACACACCTGAGTCATACGTCGGAAGGTACAACATTTTGCGCCAATTCGTATTTAAACCACCCTTTCGTTTTCATTCAGACAAGTCACATGATCAAAAGATGGCAGACGATCAAAAACATTCACATGATTTTATTTTGTGTAAATAATCAGATAATTGCTTTATTCAAGATTGGATGCGAAAACTCACAATAGCATAAAAAAAATAATCATTATAATCAACAAAAAATTTGCAAACCATCGCTAAAATATTATGTTAAAAAAGAAAGTAAAGAAAAAACTTTTTTGTTTATCTGTTGTTTCACAGTGTGTTAAGGATCGCTTCTTCAGACTTATTTTCAGATATTAAGTTGCGGTCTCTGGTTCTCATATTTTCTAGAATGGACTTTAAATTTCCATTTCATTGTATCAAACACTTGTTATTTTATTTCTGAGCAATATATGAACAAAGAATTACACAGTCATGACTACTCTGTTAAGGTGGTATCATTTGTCACAATATAGTGTTAAAGAGGGGAGGAGTGTGGTTTCCTATTTCATGAAATTTCATGTTATTAAGTAATTATAAATCTTTTTATTACTTCAGATATCAATTATAGGGCATATAAATGTTACAGGTCAATCAGGAATTATAAAAAATTAGAAATATGAAACAATTTCTCTCACTGAGTGTAGCCTTATTGCCGGGAGTCCAAACTTCTAAATTATCCACCATAGTATTAAACTACAGTCACAGGAAGGTTGTCTATATCAAGGTTAACAATGTCTTAGAGTTTACTTCAATAAAGTTTACTAGAACAATAGTTATAAACAATGCAAACATAAATGTCAAATTTTCCTTTTTGTAGTCACTGGGAGAAACATGTTTTGCTATTGTTCTTGTAAAGTTAATTGAACTAAACTCTAAGACATTGTTTACCTTGATATAGACAACCTTCCTGTGACTGTAGTTTAATACTATGGTGGATAATTTGGAAGTTTGGACTCCCGGCAATAAGGCTACACTCAGTGAGAGAAATTGTTTCATATTTCTAATTTTTTATAATTCCTGATTGACCTGTAACATTTATATGCACTATAATTGATATCTGAAGTAATAAAAAGATTTATAATTACTAAATAACATGAAATTTTATGAAATAGGAAACCACACTCCTCCCCTCTTTAACAGTATATTGTGACAAATGATATCACCTTAAAAATATTGCAGCTTGTCACTTGTTAGAATGTGTCTTTCTGTATAATTGTTAACATATCATAAAAACAGTGATTTTATTCAGTAAATGACAGCATGGCTTTTTTGCATTTGTTTATATTACAATGTTCTCTGGTAATGACACAACACACATGTTTTATTTACTAAAAGTTCTGAATGCACAGTTTTCATTTTCTGATCCTTTTTTCCAGGTAACAGACACTTCCCGTCCTTAAGTTGGATATAGAAGTAGCAAAAATGGAGAATGATTTGTTTGACAATGAGACAGACTTTGTACTGGTTCAAGGCCAGTCAGGAGAAGAATTTCTTAGTCCACTCAAAAGATCATCAAGACTAAGGGTATGTAAACAGAAATAATCAACAGGTCTTTTATTTCAAAATTTCACAAATTTTATATTTTCGTAACTCAATTAGCAGAGCTAAGTTTTTCTTAATCCATTTAAATTCACTTGATTATTTCTGATCGAGAAGCAACAACCAGTGTAGATCCAGATCAGAATGCTCTGAATATATTTTTTCGATAACAAAATTCAGCGGGTAATATTAATAACTTAGAACTTTAGAACTTTATTCCATATATACAAGTTTTTTTGGACCAGGTTTTCTTTGGAAAAGCCAGTAATCAGATTGGGGTATGTCATTGGGTGGGCAGAAGAATGATTTGTTTAGGCTGTACAGTGGTATTTCATATGTTCAGCTTGGTCACAAATCTGTGCTGTTTGATCTGGATCTACACTGGCCTGAAGGTTATAGAGCTGAGATTGGAAACCAGTCTCAAATCTCAAGCATCTGATTGGCTGAAATGGCGACTGGTCGCCATTTCAGCCAATCAGATGCTTGAGATTTGAGACTGGTTTCCATGCTCAGTTATATAACCTTGGGTACTGGTCTCATCATCAGAAACAACCTAGTGAATCAAAAATGAATAATGTAGATCCTGATCAGACAGCACAGATATACCTGCTGATATAGACCTACGCTGTTCCCCCATTGCGTTAACCCTTTCCTGGATATATACGCATTTTTACGCGTGTGCGACCAGTGTAGATCCAGATCAGCCGGCACATCCGTGCCGTCTGATCAGGATCTGCACTGGTCGCATTTTGGTCAGAAATAACCTAATGAATCAAAAAGCGAACAGTTTAGATCCTGATCAGACGGCACAGATGTGCCGGCTGATCTGGATCTAAACTGTTCGCCCTAGCAATAAAGGTGTGTCTGTACAGGAAAGGGTTAAAGCCAGATCCCATGGAGTAGCGGGTTAAGGATCTTTTTTTCTTTGTGTTCCAGTATAACTGTGTTTCTGTGTCGAGTCAGCGTGTGGTGTTTGGTGCTAACACAGGTGGAATATACATCTTCTCTCTGAAAGACCAGAAGCTTCTTGAGATTGCATTTGCAGAAAAGGTAAGTCAGGAGCAAATCAGTAGGGCTGCTTGAAGCAAATTCAAGGGTAGATCTGGAGCAGGTTCGGTGTGGTTGCTAGAACTTCTTTTTTGGGTAGCAATACTTAATTTTCATGGGGATTCTGGCCAGAAAGTTCAAAATCATCATGTTACTACACCTTAACTGCCCCAAATAAACCTCCTTTCTGGAAATCTTGCATCCAACCCTTTAAGTGACAGTTCAAGCACCATTGTATTTTTCGGTAAACATTTATCTTTATTTTATATTAAACAAAATTAATATGAGTTTCAATTTCCCCATGGTTTAACCATTTGATTACACATGTTTAAGAATAATGGACAAATTATTTTTGATTAATATCATCATGGTTGAAAAAGTCCATTTTACAAATTTTACAGGTAAAATTATCTTTGCCAGAGAAAACATTTTTGGAAGCAGATGGGCAGCAATTCTTTTTTTTTTTATAGATTTTTTACTGTAAAAAGTGTGTTGTGAAATGTTTAATCAAGCACACAATTTCTATTCTTGTATATATGTTATTGATTGAATTCAGCTGTTTTTGTTTTGGTTTACAGGAAACTGGAAGTGTTTCTTTGGTGAAGATAAGTCCTCATGAGAAATATGTAGCTTTTGTATGGTAAGTTTCCTTTATGTATATGAATTAGGTACATGTATATTAATTTTCATTTGATTGTTTTCCCAGTATTTAATGATTATCCCTCATTTAGGGGTTGCACTTACATCTGAAATTCAAGGGTTAAAACAATGCACTGCTGCCATTTTCAGAGGGTCAAAACCATTATTGCCCCCCCCCCGCATTGAAATTCTGGAGGGTTAAATGTCTTGGCATTCTGGGGTCAAAGCTGTTACTATGGTCAAATGAGTCTCTGTCATTCATTTTATCAGACTGCTGCATAGTGTCAACACTTTACTCCATATGGCATGGGCGAACAGTGCAGATCCAGATCAGAAGGTACTGATGTTCCAGCTGATTTGAATCTACACAGGTTGCATACACGATAAAACCCATTATATGTAGTAAAGGGTAAAAAGCATAACCATGGAGTACAGGATTAAACAAATTTAACAGCACTTTTTTGTTTAAGTGCAAACTCGTAATTGATGTTTTTTAATTATTTGTTTATTTCTTGTATTGTGTACATTATAGCTCAGGAAGTGTACATGTACTGGATCTAAAATTAGATTCAAGGTCAAAGGTTGAGACTGTAAGGTCATCATCTGACTTTGCTGGTTGCCGGATTACCTCTTTGCTGTGGGACCAGTCAAGTACAAAATTGTACATTGGAGATGACCTTGGCAAGGTCTCCATGATGCCGGTCTATTCAAATAAGGTGAGAACAACTGTAGTATCTGACTTTTATATAGCACCACCCTTTTACTCCATATGTACAGGTTTTATCACATGTGAGACTTGGTAAGATCTGTGCTGTCTGATCTACTGTACTGTTTGCCTCTTGGTCAGAAATTACATAGTAATGAATCTAAAAGTAAACAGTGTAATCCTGATCAGTTGGCTCTGTTTGCCCATGGGATGAACTATAATCCATGGAGTAAAGAATTCATACAACAATCTTCAGGATTTGCAATTCTGATTTACCGAGTGCCATATAAAATAGTTATTTTAAATGCATTTATTTTCATGGGCATAAAAGTTATTTGTTTTTGATAAAACAGCAATTAATTGGTTCTTAAATTTGTGGCTTTTCATTTATCAAAATTTGTATAGATAAAATTTTATGATATTTTTGTGTCCCCCTTTCGAAGAAATGGTGATACATAGGGACCGCTTTATCTTAATATTTCTTTATCAAACTTGCAAATTATATTGCTTATGACAACACGCTCGAGATGATGCCAAATTCTCAAGGTCAAGGTCACATTTGAAGGAGTTATGCCCCTTTTTGTACTTGGATTTTTACATGAAAACTTAACGTTGGCTATAACTTTGTCATTTCTTAATATTTTTACATCAAACTTTCAAATTATATTGCTTATGACAACATGCTCAAGATGATGCCAAATTCTCAAGGTCAAGGTCACATTTGAAGGAGTTATGCCCCTTTTTGTAATTGGATTTTTACATGAAAACTTAACGTTGGCTATAACTTTGTCATTTCTTAATATTTTTACATCAAACTTTCAAATAATATTGCTTATGACAACACGCTCATGATGATGCCAAATTCTTTGATGGAGTTATGCCCCTTTTTGTACTTGCATTTTTATTCCGACATAGCACCAGAGGGCGACACAAGTGTTCAACACCCATCTAGTATATTTAGTGATTTATAAAATGCATGAAAATTATTACTCCACGAAAAATTGCAGAGCTCTCACTAAAGGGAGACTTGGGAGAAGTGATCTCTCAAAAGAGGCGCGTCACGGGAAAAGGTACCTTTGGTCATTTTTAGTGATATTTTAGTTCTTACTAAATTTAGAAAGAACTTATATTTTTTAATCAATTTCTAATAACTTAAATGTGAGTTTGTTACACATTTTGACAATAAAATGGTATTTTTACCGCGAAATGCATAATAAATAATGTCGTCTGCTCAAATTTATGACGTCATTTCAAAGATTGACGTCAACTGTCCGAAGGTACCTTGACGCGCCCCAAAAGTGACCAGACTTCTCCCTTGTTTGAGCTATGGGAAAATTCATTTTGTATAGACTATATATGCAAATAATGCTGTTGACTGCAAAACAAATTCCTTAATTTAGTAAAATTATGACAAAACTTCTCTCTGATTTGCAAGTCTGGTGAGAGCCCTGATATTGATTCACAGTATTTTGTGTTCTAGGCCAAGAACTTGTTCAGTCTTCCGCTAGATGTTATCCTGAAGCTAGACTCCACCATTGTGCAGCTGGATAAAGCTGATGAGAAGATCCTGGTCTCTACGATGACCAGGTGCTACCTGTGTGACACCACAAAGTAAGTTATTATAATACTCTGGTTTCATTTAATTTCATGGGAATAAAATAAATAATTGTGCAATAGCTGCAAATAAATTATTTGCATTGGTTTAAATTCCTGCAATTGTAATATTATATAAGAATGTGATATTACATGGTTTTATTTTGTTTGGATTGAAACTTAAGCAACGTTCAAGTGCAAAATATAGGCATTTTAATCCAGCACGATTTTTTACGTTACCACAGTAGAGTTTAATTCTAGTTTTAAGGAATTTACTTAAGTAATATACTATATTTAGTTGTTTAAATTTCTGGTTATTGTAGAAATATTGAAATGAAATGTGATGATTTTGACATGATCATTGAGAACATTATGAAATATTTTGTCATGCATATAAAATGTAATGAAACCGTAATGAGACTAACATAAAATATATTTCTAAAAATAATAAGACCCACCAGTTTTAACCCTTTACTTCATTGTAGATGGCAAAGAGATTCAAGTCAGCTGGCACATCTGTGCTGTCTGATCAGGATCTACACTGTCAGCTCTTTGATTCATTAGTTTATTTCTGACCAAGAAGCAAACAGTGTAGATCCGGATCAGATGGAACAGATGTGCCTACTGATTTGGATCTACACTCATCACACAAAGTCATGTAATAAAATTATGGAGTTTAGAGATTAGCTTTACATCTGTCTTTTAACTGCTGTGCAATATTTTTTTTAAAAACAATTTGTGGTATGTGGACAAAAGCCATGAAATACCATCAATTAAATTATCTAGTTAACAACATTAATAAAATTTTAGTAAGAAGTATTTCAACCCTTTTGGGTTTTTGTCCACCTATACAAAAAGGAAGGAGGTGGTGTTATCCAAGAAGGGTCTGTCCAATAGATGCAATTTGCATTTATTTTCAGGCAACAGTATGCACAGATTGGCAAGAAACTGAGGTAAATAACACCACAACACTTTTTTACCTATTTGACAGGAATTAAATTTAAATATTTGTTCAACTAACGTTCGCCGAGCCTTGCACGCGTTTGGTTATCGTGAGTCCCTCGTTACTCAAGCGTTACTTGGTTGTTACTAATCGTTTGCTTTGCTGTGAATGACTAGCTGGGGACCTGTCAAAGACCGCTGAACGGTCCCCTAGCGCACACAGCGTGTGACTAAACTGAAGCAAACGTCCCTTTGGCATCCATTGAGCGTTATTCTAGTGTTACCTGAACTTCCATGCCTCGGCACGCTCGTCTAACGTTGGCAAATCATTCTTAGAGTGCTATTTCCCAGTGAGAACATGCTAATGGTTTTCTTACATGGTCGCTGTTACACGCTTTTAGTGCGTTTCATACACACTAGTGGTGCGTTAGACTAAACGTTAATAATACGCCAGATGTGTCATCCTCATTAAAGAAAACTAAAAAATGAACGATTAAAACGTTAAGAGAACGTTGACCAGAACGTCATAGTATGACGGCCCCTTTAGAGATTAAAAAAAAAAGTATGTGGAAGTTTTTTTGTGAAACAATGTTTTCTTTTCTTTATGTTTAGAGATGGCAGTTTTGGGGCATGTTTCCTCAGGCAGGGAACTATGACACCGATGGTGTACTGTGCAAGACCAGGCTCTAGAATCTGGGAGGTATACAAATTAATTATAACTATACAGTTCAACCTGTTTTAAAGACCATTTGTACACAAAGACCACCTGTGGATAAAAACCCCATTTTATATATTCCACTGATTCAGATTCAAAGAACAAATAAACATGTGCACAAAGACCACTTGCCTTTAGAGAACACTTTTGAGTGGTTTTTGAAGACAGGTTTGACTGCTACTACTTCAGATTTCCTTAGATTTCTATCTATTGCTGAATGTAATGAGAAATCTGAGTATTCACAAGTTTTGAATGTCTGCAATTATATTATTGTAAAATTGAAAAACAGTCCAGTTGCCATAACTTGAAATTCCATAATCTTTAATTATCTTTATGTGATCCTATATAATATCATAAGTATACCAAATGCCACGATTAATTTTGACGTCAACATTGTTTGACGTCGATGTCACTTTCTTTTATGACAAACAATCTTGAAGAAGGCATTATGGCTGAAATGTCGATGTAATAAAATGTTGAAGTTTTGTCCAACTCTCTTACACTATCGGCTCATTACATTCACCGCTGTTATAGGCTGGGACTATTTTCAACTACTTGTACTTTAAACTAAAAAAATAGTTCATGAATTACATTTAAAGTTGCTTGGGTTTCTTCGGAGTGAATGAAAGATAGTGAAGATTTCTGTCATTTGTTTCACAACAAGCTTTTAAATTCATAATAATGACTGTATAAAATAAGGCTGTCCAGTTTGGTAAAAAATCTTGACATTGAGCCTTTCGCAGAGATGTAAAGTGAGTGTAAGGAACGACAACTCTGCGAAGGAGATTGGTTTTGTCCTTTGTGATTTATTTAACTAAAATCTTTAATAACAATTTAAACAAAAATCCACCATCAGTTCTTTGATTTGTTTTACTTATTTAACTGTAAATAGATGTGGTAATTCAATTCACAATTGCTGGAGGAATTGCATTAACTCAAACTGATTAGTAAGTCCTTTAAATATCATCTCTTTATTTCATTTATCCACGTTTTTTTCCTATGTGTGACCAGTGTAGATACAGATAAGTCATGAATTTACACTATCCCCTTCACATTGTGTGAATGTGCCAGCTGATCTGGGTTTACACTGTTTGCCCATGGGATAAAAGCTATTTCCCATGAAGTCAAGTGTTAAATTGAACTTTGTTAATCAGTCAGCTTGGAGTGAAAAACACAAATATTTCACTGCTACAGAATAAAAAAGTAAGTTATAAAAATGTTTATGTTTTATATTTCTAGGTAGATTATGAAGGAAGTGTTCTTAACACTCATCAGTTTAAACAGCTTCTAGCAGTTCCCTCCAGCCAAATTTTGAAACCTGACCAGTAAGTAACGTTACCCATATTTCTGGTCAAAACTTCATGAAAACATAATGCTATCCTTTCAGTTCAAATTTCGAAGCAAATGTACATTGTTGAAAAGGGCAGATATATATCCTTAGGTGTCGAAGCACTCCTGTGTGATAATTTCTACTTAATATTATGAGAAGACGTTGAGTATTTCAAATCTGACATAGATTTGCATTAAATAGCTTTAAAAACTTTTTGATATAAACCCTTAACTTCATTACTGGGATGTTTGACCCTAAGTCAAAGCTGACCACTTACCTTTCCTGATCAAAATAAATGTTGAGAGTACCGTCACCGGAACTTTGCAGAACGATTTTCTCATTTTACCTGCAGTATCAGTTGTGCGTGTAAATACAGATCATCTTGAACATATATAATTTCTTCTCTTTTTCTGTTGTTTCAGACCATACAATGTTGTGTTGGATCCTCAGCCTGCCCAGTCTGTTGCCTTTCCAAAGTTGTTAGTGGTCAGGTACTGTTAACATCTTATTATGAAATATCAAATTACTGTCGTATTACAATCTCACTGCAGTCAGATCTAACATAACATCGCACAAGGGCAAATGCCTGAATTTAAATCCTGGTGAAATAACACCATGTTAATATATCTTAAAAGATAAATATAATTCTGCAGATTTATTCCCTTGCAAATGTGTGATATGCTTCTTTTGAGCATAAATTTGTCCCCGCTGAATTAAATGACACCACAGTAATACTAAAGTTCTTTGCTAGTATACAAATACACATTTATATAGGTTGCAAGTTTGGGAGACATAAACCCATGTTTGGTAAAATAGCAGAAGGATGCCTTAAATCTGATTGAAATGGTCCTATACAGCAGGGGTTCAAACTCGGAACTTGAAAAGAACAACACTTTAACCATAATTACGCCCCCTTCAAAGCAGCAGGGGGTATATTGTTTGCACATGTTGGTCCATCAATTCGTAACCAATCATGGCTGATCAGTAACTAGACAACAATTTGGCATACAATCCTCAAATCTGTGCCCAAGGTTATAAAACTGAGCATGGAAACCAGTCTCAAATCTCAAGCATCTGATTGGCTGAAATGGCGACTTGTCGCCATTTTAGCCAATCAGATGCTTGAGATTTGAGACTGGTTTCCATGCTCAGCTTTATAACCTTCAACCCTGGTAGAGAGGTTTGTCATTACGTGTAGATAACCTCTGTTTATTTTAAGGTCGGTAGGTCAAATTTAAAGGTTACAGTGACCTACAATCAAACAACAGAGAATTACTATCCAGTTGGCTTTTTGGGGGTGGCAGGGGTGGGGGTGCATTCATGTTTCACAAACATCTCTTTACAAATGGAAGAATGTGATTTCTAAATGATTTTTGATAACTTTAACTGGGGATCAATTAAGCAGAATAATTGGCAAATAATAAAACCCATCATAAAGACAACCTTGAAATTAAGACCACCCATGTACTATGACCACCTTTCACAGTCTCATTTTACAGATTTGCACTATACTCCAACCCAAAAGAAAGACCACCCCAGTGTTAAGACCACTTTTCCCAGTCCCTTTTTTGTGGTCACAATAGCAGGGTTTATAGTTGATCATATTTTGCAGGAACCACTTTTTGCTGACCTGGACAACTTCAACCATTTATATCCTGGATCCCATCAATGTGAAGGTCATTCTAAGAACTGAGGAATTTACAGGTTAGTGTGTGTACATGTACCATAGCATTTTCTCTGTATTCATAAATTATATACAGTCAAACCTGTATAAAGCAGTTACCCAAGGGAGTGTCAAAAAGTAGCAGGTAAAAATTAGAACAAATTGTCAGTTAAGGACATATTCAAACTGGCTGTTTATGAATGCAGGCAAGTGCTAAGGCAGGTTCAACTGCAAATTAAGTAGTTTGCACCCTTGAAGAATTCCCTAACCCTAATGGTTTGTTTACCAACTAGCGTTTTCTTTGTAGTCACTAAGTCTCTTTTTCGTCAGTCTTTCTTTCTGCAAACTGTTGTATGCTGATAACCCTTACCTTTTTACACCAAATTATGCCTTTACCACTTATCCAAACAGAAGGCATGGATGTGCCAGCTGATCTGGGTCTACACTGGTTGTACACATGATATTAACTTTTTACACCAAATTATGCATTTACAACTTATCCGACCAGAAGGCATGGATTTGCCAGCTGATCTGGGTCTACACTGGTTGTACACATGATATTAACTTTTTACACCAAATTATGCATTTACAACTTATCCGACCAGAAGGCATGGATGTGCCAGCTGATCTGGGTCTACACTGGTTGTACACATGATAAAAGCTGTATATATATCATGTACATTATAAGGAGTAAAGGATTTACACTTTATTATCATATTGTTGTATCTGATTTTAGGCATACAGGATGTTTGCTGTATGAACCAGGATATCTACATATTTCTGAACAGTATGGAGCTACACTGTGTTACTTTTACCCCAGTCACTTCTCTGGTCCCACTGTATCTTAAAGCAAACAATTTACAATCCGCAGCAAACGTGTGTATTCACCACAGGAATGTTTTTCTTAGTAAGCATGTTAGGAAGAAATTTGGAGTTACGGAATTAACCAAAATTTACGATAATTTGGTCTCGGATAAGCTTGAAGACTTAGCTGATAAAGTTCATGAAGTAATAGTTGAAGTGGAAAATAAAATTGATACTGAATCAGAAAGTGAAAGTGTTGGTTCCGGACGGTCGAGATCTCAAAGTGCAATAAGTGGTGGTAGTGTCGGAAGTGCCGTTAGCGGCAATAGCGTTAATCTACAAAGTGTTGTAGAGACAGACAACTTCACCTCAAATGTAGAAAACATATCAAGTTCACATAATGCTCAAAATGATATTGTTGTAGGACCTTTAGAAAAGCAATTGACTAGTACAGAGCTAGTCTCTGAGGACCCATCTTTATCAAAAAGTAAAAGCGCGGAAGATACTGACCATTCAGTTGAGGGTTTGGAACTGATGAATCGGGATGTGAATCATGTTATAAAAGAGTTAGCTAAACAAAGTGTTATTGATACAGTACAAAATCATGAGGATCAATTAGAAAGAATGGAAAATAAGACTTCACTGAACAAAAATGCATTTGAACACAATGAAGATATTCAGGAACAAGTAGAACCACACAATGATCAATCAGAAAGTAAAGAAAACAAAATTTCACAGAACAAATATGTGCTTGAACAAAATGAAGCAATAAGTATTCATAAAGAATTAAAAAATCACCGGGATAATGAAGTTTTAGTTGATAATTTTCAAAGAACAAAAGGTGATGGTCATTCATTTAAAATGACTAAAGGTGAAACTGATGTTAACCTGAATACAACTGAAGACATTGTTGATGATGAACATGTTATAAATCCCACTAAAGAGGTGCAATTAGATGAAACAATTACTGCCACAAATAATAAAGGAAAGGATATCAGTGTTGAAGATTTAAATGGGTTTAAGTTTCATCATGCAGATGATTATAAAGGGGAACAAACACATTGGACTGAATCTGGAACTCTCCAAAATGGAGAAGAAATTACAGTAGAAATCGATGAAGTAGATTCATCGGTTTTGCAGGAGACCATGTTAAATCATGAACAGACAAATCAGAATGTTGACAAACAAAGAGAAAATGAAAAAGACTGTTATTCTATAGATGCCTCATTTGATAGAGAATCACTGGATAAAGTTACGTTAACAGCAAGCGGTAATTTCTCAGATAATGTTTTAGAAGATGGAGATGAAGTGGGATATCTTCCGAACATGGGCTTGGGCGCAAGAAAACTCTCCCTCACTAGTTTATCCAGTTTTGATAGTGCTGAAGTTTCCTTTGACCAACCAAATAGTAAGTTATAGCTTATATGTCTGTTTCTTTACTCCACAGGTATGGTTTATATCTATGGGCGACCAGTGCAGATCCAGATTAGCATGCACATCTGTGCAGTCTGGTGAGGATATACACTGTTTGCTTATTAGTTAGAAATAATTTAATAAACGGTATCGTGAACATGGTCTCACATTGGATAAAAGTTATATCCATGGAAAAAGGTTTAATTGAGTTGAAGATGAAATAAATGTTAAACTGAATAACATCTTGTTTCATAAATTGCCTATTTTTTTCAAGTACATAGACTGATTTTCCTGATAGTTGTGTTGAAAACAATGGACTGTTACACCTTTAAATTAGGGATGGGAATGAATTCGAAAATAGGTTTTTGAATATTTGCATAGGTTATTCGAATATATTCAGATATTCGTGTGATCAACGGTTCATATTTTGCTATCTGAATATTAGCTTATCCAACAATATGTAAAGTTTTGCCAGACGAACTCTTTATTAACTCTTATTAACGTTATTACGGGTTTGAAAGAATCAAAAATGTTAAATTTTAGTTACTTATGCAACACATTGATACTGGCAGTCGATAACTCATGAATTGGAATCAGGTTTGAAGGATAGTACTGCCGATGCCTTTAGTTGTTGTTGTTGTCGTTGTCATAATGTGTACAGTATGACGTGAAGTCCTTGCTTATCATTGAAAAATGCGTCTTACCCTTGATATTGAAATGATATGTTTTATTATTCTTATAGTTCGAATTCCTCCTGTCCACCTAGTAGTAAAACAAAAAAGTGAAATTTCAATAAAAACTTTATTTCATATGACCAACTGTTTCACATTTTGATTTTTCACAACAAGCCTGAAATGTGATATATCTATTGAAAAATCTAAAACCTAATGTAAAACAACGCCAAGCTAGTCAGATATAAAGTGGAAATTGTTGCCAATTAAAGCAGACAATGACATCAAACAACACTCCGTTTGCACCTCGTCCTAACTGCCAACATACAGCGGTGATTCAGGCACTCGTGTCAATTATCCGAATAAACAACTTGTTAATGACCAGATACGGTATGACAGCTGTAATCGACACGGAGAATAACATTCAAAGTAATCAGAAATTATAGAGATTTTAAGTTTCTATTTGTTAAATAGATCGTAATAGTAAAAAATGCAAGTATCCGAATACCGTTTTGGTATCCGAATATTCAGCGGGTTTGCGAATATTCGGATATTCGTATGTTTGGTCCCATCCCTACTTTAAATACATACATGTACTTGGAGATGGATGTTAAAAAAACACAACAGTTTTGCTAGTTTGACTTTATTCAAAGGATTTATGTTACTACGTTTTGAGACAGGACCTTTAAGTAATTTAACATGAGATTGTGATGGGAGAAAATATTTACTGAAAATTATGATCTAATTGCAAAACTCTTCATAAGTGTACAGGGAAATGAAGAAGAGTTATCAGTACTGCACAAACCCAATGAAAGTAGATCTAGTTACAGTTTCAACACTACTCCCTATACTTGTATAATTCAGGGCTTTTCATTCTTATATAACAGAGGCCTATAAAATGCCTCTTCCCAATTCAAAAATATACAGTCCAGTCGTGATTTTACGAATAGGCATCGGACCGAGCCGATTATTCGTAAAATCGCAATTTTCGTAGTATCGCATTTTTGATAGTTTTGGTTGTTGATACCGCCGCAAATCGTCAATGTCTTTATATGACGTAATGTGTCATTGTTGTGATATGTAAAGGTTAATAAATGAATAAAACAAAGAAATGAAATGTTCGATGTAGTTATTTTTATTGTGAAATTACATGTTATCATTAATCAATTAAAATTAAGATTCAGCTAACCTCCCTTTGAAAAAAAACCCGGGCCCTTCATAAATTGCTCAGAATGCCGAAAGCAGTTTACTGAATTAATAATCGCCGTAGTAATAAGATTATGCTGAATTAAAAGGCAGAAGTAGAATGGCAAGCTATACAATTGTTTAAAATTCATACAATTTCAAACATTTGACATTTAATCACTCAAACTGTGTGTCACAAGCAAACACGCCCGATGGTTGTTTACAGAGCATTTCGTGTCACAACTGCTTGGGTCCATAATTGCTCAACCAAACAAAAACGGATATCGCTCGAAAAGGTGTGAAAATCACCTGCCTGACCGAAATTCGTTAAAATGCATTCTTATTGCACTGGAAATAAGCTTAAGGGACTGTCATAATTATTCGCTAAATCGCATTTTTCGTTAAATCGCAATTCGTTCGATCGCATCTTTTTTATATTGAATAAAGAAGGAATACGGACGGGACCGGCCGCCTTATTCATAGTATACCGTTATTTCGTAAAATCGACTGTAGTATTTTTTCCCAATTGTGACAGAGACTCTTCCCAAATTGCTAGGTAAGGTGTCAAAAAATGGTTAAAACTCCTCTGAGGGGGTTTGAAAATTGAATTCTAGAGAAAAAATTAGATTTAAGTTAAAAATACCTATAACTATTTAATTTTATAAAATAAAACCTATCTTTCAAATAATTTTTATCCCAAAATAAACATTTATCGTGCATAAATTTCCCAACTTAAAAGGCCAGGGCCTCTTCCCAAGTTTCTGATGAAAAGCCCTGTATATGCCTTTTATCGCAAGGCCAAATAGTATAGATCCAGATCACCCATGTTGTCTGATCATCTTTCTGTTTAGATGTTTTAGATTCGTAAGGTTTTTGATGCAACCAGTACAGATCAATATAGGTTGGCACAATTGTGCTGACTGATCTAGATCTACACTGGTTGCACATGCGTTAAAACACGCATATCTGGAGTAAAGGGTTAAATGATTCAGTGATGTTTTTTCAGGTGCAGAACCAACAGAACAGATAGCTATACCTGTGAAAAGAAGATCACCGAAGAAACATAGAAGGAAATCCTCAGCTCTGGAAACTGGCAGCAGTATCAAAGATAGTGAGCTAACATGTTTATCCCTTTCCTCCATATATTCACATTTTAAAACATGTGCCAACATTGTAGATCCAGATCAGCTGGCACATCTGTGCCATCTGATCAGGATCTGCGCTGTTTGGATTTTGATATATGAGGTTATTTTTAACAAAAAACAATCAGTGCAGATCCTTATCAGATGGCATGTGCCAGCTGATCTGGATCTATACTTCACCCATGCCATAATAGCATATACATGTATATAGAAATAAAGAGTTAAAGCATTTTACATTTATTGAATATGTCTGTATAGTACAGTGAAACCTCGTTATTGAGACCACCTCATGTACTGAACTAAAGTGGTCTTTATTGTTGGGTGCTCTAAATTTAAGATCATAAATACCGTCATTGTTCAAATATAAGCCGCACTCATGTATAAGCCGCACCACCCCCAAATGTGATAGAACAGGTGAAAATGACTTAACACAATGTATAAGCAGCCAAACCTGTGTATTAGCCGCACCCCCAACTTCTTACTTCCAAATTCTGGGGAAAAAGTGCGGCTTATATTCAAACAATGACGGTATTACAAAAGTGTAAAAAGGGACTTTAAAAATGGTATTCTTATTATGCCGTAGGTCTTAATTTCAATATGATCCTAATAAGGGGTTTAACTGTAATTTAGTTTACAGCAAACATAGAATGGGCAAAAGGCAAATGTCAGAAGTCATGTTTATTTGATTTTGCATTGCTTGGTATTTTCATGCGAACTCCAAAAACAACAAAAACATTTCACACACTTAACTTTTAACATTACCTAGGTAGGTCAGATAAAAGTTCTATAATTCTATATTGCATTTCAGTCAAATAATTCGCCTTTTTCTGCTAAGACTGAAAAGGGTTCTCGGGATTAAGTTTGAGTGAAGACATGAAAATGACCATTAATAATCGGCCATGGTCTGGACAGCAATAACTTGCACTGTCTGTGGATGTATACAAGTATTATCCCATGTATGGAATAAAATCATGGTACTGGTAGATCCAGATCTGCCAGCACATCAGTGTAGTCTGATCTGGATCTGATTTGTTTGTTTCATGTTAAGAAGTAAGCGAATGAAAATTAAAGCAAACAGAGTAGATCTTGATCAGACTGCATGGATGTGATGGCCAGTTTGGACATATACTCTTACCACATAGGATAAGTTGTATCCATGCAGTATAGGGTTTTCTTGCATACCAGATCAGGTCATCCGTGTTTTCACCCGTGTAGGAAATTTTGATTCTACACCCCCCCCCATGTAGAATGAGTCACGCGCCTTATATGACGTCACGACGTCTTACGCATTTATGAATGAACGATGGAATGTCTCGTATATCACTCCGCTACTATAAAAAAGTAGTGCGAAGAAAAATGTACAGGAAAATACCCCAAAATGCGCAAAATAAATACGGTATGCAAGAAAAAGTATCATTCACTTACGTTCGGTTAAGATCGCGTGATCCATCCCTCGTGAAATATGCACTTAGGCGGTAACTAGGCAGAGCCTCGTTACCGCCCTTGTGCATATTTCACTCGGGCTGGATCACGCGATCTTTACCCAACACACGTGAATGATACTTATAAAATTACCCATACTGCAGCTATAGAGCTTTATAACTTTTTGTATCCTTAAAATAGAAGAATTGACTGACTGTCGAAATTCTAGAGATGTTGATTAAAGTAAGATAAAAAAATTAGGTGCATGCCAAAATGATCGAAAAGATTATGTGCATGAATTTTTTTTTTAGTTCAAACCAAGAGGTCTCACAGCTTGAGTACTTCAGCAGGATCACCTGTTACAAAAGGTCTGTATCTGACACCATACCTTACAACAAACCAGTCAATGAATTTATGATATTTTAAAGATTTTTCGAGTTTTTGTGTGGTATTGCACCATGCTGTACATAACAAATGTTTGTTGTAAGGTTGGCTAAATAAAACAATATATATTTTTTTAAAATAATTTTATAAATTAGTTTCAGTTACATGATTATATAAATAAATATCAATAAATAAATAACATTTTAACAAAATTTAACAAATAAGCAGATCCTTGATACATGTCTGTATACCATGTATACAGTGCATTATAATTTTTCAGATGATGTTCAAATACTGGTATTTGAAAGCTCTGGTCACAGTGTTAAGGATGGAGATTCAATTTCCCTGTACTCGAATGATTCTGGTCATGTGGAAGATGGATTGACCAGTAATTCTGATAATAATAGGAGTTTGCCTAAAGAAAAGGTAAATATAAGGGAAGTGTATTTGGATAAGATTGACATAGGCCTAAAGCAGTGGTGAAGGAAATTGTTATTTGTTTTGGCTCAGCAATTTTATTTAGGCAAAGTCTGGCATACCCATATCGCTGCTTGGTTTGCAAGGTATGCCGCTGGCTACAGGAGAGCTGTGTTCTACTGTGAAATCATTTTATTTCACATAGTTTTAATCTTTGCTGGGTTCAGGCTTGCAATAATGCGTGAATTCAAATCTCTGGTATTTATTCATGCAATACTGTGTTTTATAAGTATAATTGAAATTTGCAAATTTATCTCCACACGAAAATGAGTGAAATTTGGAGCCTGCATAATCAGGTGATACCACAGTATTTTAAAACAAACTGTGAATTAATTAGCTGTTAGGCCTCAGAAGTTAAGTTTAAAGAATTCAGAGTTAGGGATTAAATTGATGCTATATTGTATTTGATGGTGTTCATTTGGGTATGCAAACATTTGGGTTGTTTAAAGGGTTTGAAGCTTACTTTTAACATTGAAACTAAATGATTTTCATACCCAGATGAACACAAGTATCAATTTGATTCTTATACTTTACTTCACTTTGATAAATTATCAGTGTTTGTATTTTTACATAGATTTAAGCTTTTAAAAAACAACAGATAATTCTGTCAGAATTATATCTCCCCCCCCCCCACCCTCTGGGGGAGACATACTTTTTTTTCCCTGTCTGTCAGTCCGTCTGTCACACTTCGTTTCTGCTCAATAACTGGAGTACCATTTGACCCAGAGCATTTAAACTTCATAGGGTGATAGCCCTTATTGAGTAGAAGAACCCTATTGATTTTTGGGTCAGTAGGTCAAAGGTAAAGGTCACGGGGGCCCGAAGAGTGAAAACTGTTTCCGCTCAATAACTCAAGTACCCTTTGACCCAGAGCATTCAAACTTCATAGGGTGATAGCCCTTATTAAGTAGAAGAACCTTATTCATTTGGGGGTCAGTAGGTCAAAGGTCAAGGTCACAGGGGCCCGAAGAGTGAAAACCGTTTCCGCTCAATAACTCGAGTACCCTTTGACCCAGAGCATTCAAACTTAATAGGGTGATAGCCCTTATTGAATAGAAGAACCCTATTGATTTTGGGGTCAGTAGGTCAAAGGTCATGGTCACAGGGGCCCGAAGAGTGAAAACCGTTTCCTCTCAATAACTCAAGTACCCTTTGACCCAGAGCATTTAAACTTTATAGGGTGATAGCCCTTATTGAGTAGAAGAACCCTATTGATTTGGGGGGTCAGTAGGTCAAAGGTAACAGGGGCCTGAAGAATGAAAACTGTTTCCGCTCAATAACAGGAGTTCTATTTCACCCAGAGCCTTCAAACTTCATACGATGGATGTCCTTATTGAGTAGAGGACTCCTATTGATTTTATGATCAGTAGGTCAAAGGTCAAGGTCACAGGGGCCCGAAGAGTGAAAACCGTTTCAGCTCAATAACTGGAGTACCGTTTGACCCAGAGCCTTCAAACTTCATACGATTGATGTCCTTATTGAGTAGAGGACTCGCTAGGGTTTCATCATCAGACAAAAATCATAATCGATCATTGGAAATAATCGAACAACCTTTTTTGATCAATCATCGATTATATAATCAAAGCATTTGCAATAACGATGTACATGCTTTAATAAGATGAAATTTATTTATGGGAATTCTTTATTAATATTCTAGCAACAATAATACTCATCATTTGTTATTATAATGCATATTTTTTTTCTATTTTGCAAAAAAGCAAATTTTAAAATGATATCATTAAGAATCTTCTGCTTAAGGCACAAAACACACAAGAAATTCTTTAGACGCAAATTTGTTTTAAAAAATAGGAAAAAAATTAAATGGGGATGGGAATGGGGTCAAAATTTGGTCCCTACCATTGTAAAATGGTGGGCCCTGTAGAACTACTGTATTATCACAAAAGGATATTGCGTCACCTTAGTGCAATAACGGTATAAGTACCATTAAAAAATGAAGGAGATATACCGTTTTTGCACCAAGGCGGTGTATTTTCTGGTATGAATTAGCATTTACATAAACCACACTTCTAGCCCACAGGCTGCATGTATTGTAATGTAACCGTATCTGATTTGATCATAGGGTGTAGGCTGCAGGTACAGGGATCTTTTTCTTTCAATACTTTGTGAGAGAACATATTCCAAAGTTTATTTAAAACCAAAATAACACTGATCTATGCCATATATCAAACAATATTTTTGTTCTGATACAGTGGTCTCCCTTGTGAGCTGCTTAAAAAACAGCAAACCGATGATCGATTATTAAAGTTCGTAATCGATTATCGAAAATTGATCCTAAAACGATCGATTTTCGATTATAATCGATAATCGTTTAATCCCTAAGGACTCCTATTGATTTTGGGGTCAGTAGGTCAAAGGTCAAGGTCACAGGGGCCCCGAAGAGTGAAAACTGTATTCAGTCAATAACTGGAGCCCGTAGAGTGAATATATATATATATGTGCATGTTCTTTATACCATAATAAATGACACAGGCTTCTGTTTTAAAAAGGTGATATCTCTTCCTTGGCCTTCCTTCAATAGAGTGCAGGGGGGAAACATGCGTTTTTCACAAAAAACATCCAGTTTTTTTTCAATTTCTAATTCTAGGAAAATATGAATTCCTTCTTTTTCTTTTGGTATGGATATAAGAAAGTGAAATATGCATATCATAAATGGCCACATCATAAGAAACAACCACCCCACAAATCCAAAAAGCAGAATTCAAAAGAGGGGTTTATAAAATTATCAATTTCAAAATAGATATCACAAACAATGATCATGAGATACCAGGTTGTTACTGCCTTTGAAGTGTAAGTGTCAAAAAATTCTGCCACTGGGCAGTTTAAACCAGGTTCTAGGGTGCACCTGACTCACACTTGCCCCAACTGGTTCTCATATGAACAAACAAACTTGTACAAGTTGTCTTGGTGAATGACATGCATATATGTTTAAAACTTTACAGAGCATAGAAACAGTTGGCATAGACTCACCAATGTCCAATAGTGGAGAATATACTCTAAGTGGAGATTTTGACAAAAGTGAAGAGTACAGCCATAGTTGGGAGAGTAGAGAGTTTGTAGTAAGAGAGTCTACTCTATCTCAATCAGCTGAAAAAGCAAAACAGGGGCAGACAACTACATCATCACCATCTTCTTCCAAAGCTGCATTGATGCAATTCAAAAATAGGTACTGATGTTTTTGATTACCGTCATTGTTCGAATATTAGCCACACTCATGTATAAGCCGCACCGCCCCCAAAACATGATAGAACAGATGAAAATGGCTTAACGAAGTGTATAAGCAGCCAAACCTGTGTATTAGCCGCACCCCCAACTTTTTACCTCCAAATTCTGGGGGAAAAGTGCGGCTTATATTCAAACAATTACGGTAATATATTTTACTGTTTAACTCCATATATTTGAATTTTATTCCATGAGCCAACAGTGTAGACCCAGATCAGCTGACACATCCATGCCATCCAATTAGGGTCTACACTGTTCACTTTTTGATTCATTGGTTATTTCCGACAAAGAAGGTAACAGCACAGATCCAGATCAGATGGCAAAAATGACTAAGTTGTAAATTTGTGTTGAACATTTTATTTAATGTCTATTACCCATTGATTAAGCTATGTTACTTCCAAGTTAAAAGGTTTCTTTATAGGTACTTTTTATGCACCCACAAATTCGGAGGCATTTAGAGTTGCACTTGTCCGTCTGTACGTCTGTCCGTCCGTACGTCCCCAAATCTTTTGGCATCAACACCTCCTAAACTATAAGGCAGATTTCTTTCAAACTTGCACAGATGATCAAGCAGGATGTGTAGATGATCCTTTAGAAAGGATTTTTTCTCGAGACCATTTTTACCAGAGTTATGGCCCTTTGTTAATTTCAGTAATTAAATCTTGTGGCATCAACTCCTCATTAACTATCTGAGGTATTTTTTTCAAATTTGCACTGATGATCAAGCAGGATGTGTAGAAGATCGTAAAGAAAAGAGTTTTCCTATGGCCAATTTTACCAGAGTTATGTCCCTTTGTTTATTTCAGTAATAAAATCTTGTGGCATCAATTTCTTATTTTCTATTTGGCTGATTTCTTTTAAACTTGCACAGATGATTAGACATGATGTGTAGATTTTTGTAAAGGACATTGTCTTGCAACTATTTTCACCAGAGTAATGGCCCTTTGTTTATGTTAGTCATTTAATTTAGTGGCACTTACTCCTCATTTACTAATCATGATCACCACATGTTGTTATTATCTGGTACACAACTTTCTTACAAATGTTGTTGCGTCAGTGGGGGCATCAGTGTCCTGAGGACAGTGTCTAGTTGTTTTGTGTTTTGCCATTCAATTACTATATGAAATATTTGAATAGCCATTATTTGATTACCAAGATATGTCCTAAAAATTGGTTTTGTGTTTTGATATTCTAGTCAGATTGTTTTAAAATTTAAAAAATACAAGTAGACATTTTCTGTGGTTTTTGTGATCTATTGTCTGATGTCTTCTTTAAATTAATCATATAATGGCATCATAATGTTTCTCCATTAATTAAGGGTTCAAAATAATATAAAATATATAATAATTAAAATATTACACAGTTGAACCTGCCTTAGCAGCCACCTGCTTTCAGCAACCACCTATCTTAAACAGCCAGTTTGAATATGTCCTAAACTGACATTTTGTTCTATATTTACCTGTCTTAAACAGCCTTCATTGTTAAGAAGTCATTTTTTGTCACTCCCTTGGGTGGCTGCTTAAAACAGGTTCGACTATAAGTATCTTGCATGGTACATTCGGTAAAGATAGAAAAATCTGTCACCTCGGGGAACTGTTTTGCGGGAACGAGGCTCTGCCGAGTTCCCACCAAAACAGTTCACCCGAGGTGACAGATTTTTCTATCTTTACCGAATGTCCCATGCAAGATACTTTTTCTTGCATATCTTTTACTGTTCATAACATCAGTGTACATGTATACAAACTAAATTTTATTTGCTTACGCTGAAATATTGACGTAAATGTAAACCTTATTTTCTTAATGACATCACTAACTTGATTAAATTACGTCAGATACCTGAAGACGTGACATCACTCGTATAGCACGCGAACGTTATCTTTTTCCTAGGGAAAAGATAAGATTTTGTTTCCCCGGTAAAACACGCGAAAATACTTATCCGGTATGCAAGAATTATATAATATAAATTGATGTAAGTAATGTATAAAAACTAGGAGGTACAGTGGTTTTGCAGTGATTTTGTAGTTTTGATTCTCAATTTGCTCTATATTCATACAGGGTGCAGACCAAAGTATCAACAAAAACAAAAACACTGATAAAGAATATTAAGGATAAGAACCTGTTGACCATGGCCAAGGAGTTTGCAGAAAATCTCTCACAGGTAAAGTGCAAGAGTCTTCTTCAGCTTACACAATTTTCAGTGTTATTAACTATGATCCCTTTCCAAAATCAAAAGGAAAATCTTTTTTAACCAGGTTTTCTTTAGAAAAATCCTGGTAATTAGATTGAGGTATGTCCTTGGGCGGGCGGTTGGGCGGGTGGGCGTCAACACTTTGTTAAGTTTTTTGTTAAAGTTGCGTTTTTCTCAGTAACCATTCAAGATAAAACTTTGAAACTTAACAAAGTTGGCTGACATCACAATACCAATTATCAGGACAAGTTTCGTAATCCCTGACTGTATTTTGACAAAGTTATGGCCCTTTTTCACTTAAAAATTTTGTTAATTTTTAGCTCACCTGAGCACGAAGTGCTCATTGTGAGCTTTTGTGATCGCCTGATGTCCGTCGTCCGTTGTCCGTCCCTGTGTCGTCAACTTTTCTTCAAACGACTTCTTCTCCTGAACTCCTGGGCCAATCTTGCTGAAACTTGGCAGGAATGTTCCTTGCATGAAGCTCTTCCAAAGTTGTTCAAAGAAATCAATTCCATGCAGAACTCTGGTTGCCATGGCAACCGAAAGGAAAAACTTTAAAAATCTTCTTGTCTTAAACCACAAGGCCTAGAGCTTAGATATTTGGCATTTAGCATCCTCTAGTGGAACTCTACAAAGTTTGTTCAAATTATTTCCCTGGGGTCAAAATTGGCCCCGCTCCAGGGTCACTTCATTTTACATAGACTTATATTGGAAAAACTTTAAAAATCTTCTTGTCTGAAACCACAAGGCCTAGAGCTTAGATATTTGGCATTTAGCATCCTCTAGTGGAACTCTGCAAAGATTGTTCAAATTATTTCCCTGGGGTCAAAATTGGCCCCGCCCCAGGGTCACTTCATTTTGCATAGACTTATATAGGAAAAACTTTAAAAATCTTCTTGTCTGAAACCACAAGGCCTAGAGCTTAGATATTTGGCACTTAGCACCCTCTAGTGGAACTCTACAAAGATTGTTCAAATGATTTCCCTGGGGTCAAAATTGGCCCTGCCCCAGGGGTCACTTCATTTTGCATAGACTTATATAGGAAAAACTTTAAAAATCTTCTTGTCTGAAACCACAAGGCCTAGAACTTAGATATTTGGCATTTAGCACCCTCTAGTGGAACTTTAAAAGCTTGTTCAAATTATTTCCCTGGCGTCAAAATTGGCCCCGCCCCAGGGGTCACTTCATTTTACAAAGACTTATATAGGAAAAACTTTAAAAAACTTCTTGTCTGTAACCACAAGGCCTAAGGCTTAGATATTTGGCATTAAGCATCCTCTAGTGGACCTCTACAAAGATTGTTCAAATTATTTCCCAGGGGTCTAAATTGGCCCAGCCCCAGGGGTCATTTCATTTTATATAGACTTGTATAGGAAAAACTTTAAAAATCTTCTTGTCTGAAACCACAAGGCCTAGAGCTTAGATATTTGGCATTTAGCATCCTCTAGTGGACCTCTACAAAGTTTGTTCAAATTATTTCCCTGGGGTCAAAATTGGCCCCGCCCCAGGGGTCACTTCATTTTACATAGACTTTTACATATATAGGAAAAACTTTAAAAATCTTCTTGTCTGAAACCACAAGGCGTAGAGCTTAGATATTTGGCATTTAGCATCCTCTAGTTGAACTCTACAAAGATTGTTCAAATTATTTCCCTGGGGTCAATATTGGCCCCGCCCCAGGGGTCACTTCATTTTGCATAGACTTATATAGGAAAAACTTTAAAAAATCTTCTTATCTGAAACCACAAGGCCTAGAGCTTAGATATTTGGCATTTAGCATCCTCTATTGGAACTCTTCAAAGATTGTTCAAATGATTTCCCTGGGGTCAAAATTGGCCCCGCCCCATAGACTTGTATAGGAAAAACTTTAAAAATCTTCTTGTCTGAAACCACAAGCTGAGAGTACTTTTGTAGTCAGGTGAGCGATATAGGGCCATCATGGCCCTCTTGTTTTGTGAAAGTTTTCTTGTTCTCAGTTACCATTCAAGGTATAGCTTTGAAACTTAAAATCATTGTTTGACATCACAGTACCAATTATCAGGACATGTTTCATAAGCCCTGACTGTGTTTTGCCAAAGTTATGCCCCTTTTTTACTTAGATTTTTTGTCAAGTATTTTGTGAATGTTATCTGTTAATGCCAAATCGCCTGTTGACACAAGTTTAGCTTGGTTTGTGGGTAGCTTATATCAAGAGGCAGCTTTGGATTGCTACCCAGATGTCTGTGATCAAGGTCAAGGTCACTGTTGCTAAAAATAGAAATTCAGTTTCCCCTCAATAACTTGAGTTTGCTTTGGCCTATTGATGCCAAACATGGTATATGAGTAGCTGATATCATATGCAGCTTGGGATTGCTACCCAGGTATCTGTGATCAAGGTCAAGGTCACCAATGCTCAAAATAGAAATTCAGTTTCCCCTGAATAACTTGAGTTTGCTTTGGCCTATTGATGCCAAACTTTAATGTACAATGTAACTAAAAATTGATTTTTCATTTTGTCAGTTTTAGCAGTTATCAACCAGATATTTTCTTTACAAAAGTAAATTTTTTAAAGTATGAAATGAAAACCTGGTTTTCGGCGCATGGTGACGTTTTTTCTCGTTTCCCTTTTGAGTTCAGCGGTGAAAAACGCGGATATATATATATGATTTTCACATTAAAGTAAAATTATTTTATATGTTTTACATCGTTTTTACCTATTTTACAGTGTAAATTATGCTAAAAGAGAACGAATATACTTATTTTGTCTTTAAAAACTGCAATAGTTCAGTGTAAATTTGAGCTGAAAAAATGTTATCTCTTCACAGTACTTTCTGCATGAAGGTATTGCTTCTTCTTACAGCGTAAATTTACGCTGGTGAAATTAATCCCCTTGAAATTAAACCATTTAACAGTGTATCTTTAGAGAATATTAAAGTTGCGCAAATTTCGTGCCCTGTGAATTTATCATTGGTGAGTTTTTGTGCGAAACTTTATGCCTGTGAAATTAAGTGATATTACAGTAATACAAATTTTCAAGTAGAAGCCACATATGACAGTGTCCCAATTATAAGCGAATTATATAAGATTATACAGTCTGAATTTCAGACCAACTTTAAAGTTGTTGTGCCACTGCTTAGGAAGTTTAAAGGTGGTAAACACAAGTCATCGACAGGTTGGTTGGTGGGTCTGGTCATAATTACTACTTTTACAGTCTTGAAACATAAAACCTGTTTGGTATGATTTGTAAGGGGACAGGTATTTTTTTTAAATATGGTGAATAAATTACATTAATGATTTTCAAGGTAATGGCTGGAAACTTTAACTATATGTTTGGAATGAAGTATAGATGTACCAGACTTTTTTGGTGTGGCTTAGTTAATTATTTATAAGAGGGGAGCCAGGTTTCCTATCAATTTTCTTATATAAATTATTTGTACAGTTTTCAAATAATGGCTGGAAACTTTAACTATATGTTTGGAATAAGTATAGATGTACCTGACTTTTTGGTGTGGCTGAGTCCATTATTTATAAGAAGGGGCCAGGTTTATTACATGTATCAGTTTTCTTATACAAATTATTTGTAATGTTTTCAAATAATGACTGGAAACTTGGAATTTAAGCATCAAGTCAAGTTATGCTTAACTTATACTTTGTATGGCTCAATCCATTACTTTTAAGGGGTTTTGAACAATTTCAACAATATTTCAGAGAGTGACTTTATACTTTAAACTATAATATATTCACATTGTTATTAAATTGTTATTGTAATTGAAGGGTACAGAAGCCTACCTCCACACAGGAGATTTCCACGTAAATGACATGCCAGATCTTCAGATGTCGGAGCCTGAGATAACACACAAATCTCGAGACTTGAAAAAGACGTCTAAGTCAGGTTCGAACCAGGCCACCAAAGATATAACTGTAGATGAACCAGTTCAAAAACAGAAGTCTTTGGTTGACTTGACAGATCTTCAAGCTATTACCATACAAACAAAAAACAAACTGCAGGAGGTTGAAATTATAATGAATGCAGAAAGTGTGTATAAAGTATTGAACACATGGATGCACACTTTAAATAAAACATATCAGCAGTTTCATATGAAGAAATATGGAACTTCCGATACTAGAGGTACGGAAGGATATGTTTCAGAGGGTAAATTAAGCAATAAGATGGAATTGAATGTGGTGAATGGAAATGAATGTGTAACTTCATCCAGTGATATGCATGAAGGAAAACAAGTTCAGGACATCATACAAAGAAAACCAACAAACAATAGAAATAATCTAACAACTGATTCAAGTTTTGTTGCTAAGATACTGGAAGACAAGGAATTCTTTTATCTTAATGACCCTCTCCATTTGTCCTTAGATGTCTTGACAGATGTTTGTGAACTTGCTCAAGCCTGCTTTGATCTTGGTTGCTACGGTAACATTTTGAGTTACATTCCAGGCAGGATGGGAGAAACTTCAGGTGAGGTTACTGCTTCACCTGTCAAAATCAAGAAACAAGAAGGTGTTGAAACTCAAACTGTTGTCATTAACAATGATAAAGAACAAGATTCATATCCAGAAAACCAGGCAGCTGAAATTAGTTCCAAATCTACTGACAATATAGTTTCAGCGATCGTTGATAAAACATCAACAGTAGACTGTGATAAACAGGAAAACTATCCAAGAGAAGACAACTGTGATACTAAAATACAAACTGAGGTTGTAGAAGGTTTAAGTGCAGCAGTCGAACATTTGTCTAATGATTTGAAGAATGTTGGTGACCCTAGTGAGTTAAAATGTTCTAATGAAGCTCAGGGTATAAGTAATGATGCAGATAGTGAAAGCATACTGAGTAAACCATTGATGGAAGTGGTTAGTGATAAGGATGCAATAGTAAATAAATCCAAGGAAACAGCAGTTGGAAGAGACAGTAAAGATAACGAGTCTGAAAAAGGATTTTTTGTACGGTGTTATTTTCCGTACCTGTCAGTTGTGAGACTTCGAGAAGTAACTCTAATGGAAGATTGTAGCTATGATATTTGGAGTGCCTTGGTTTCATGTATGGAAGGTAATTAACCCTTTTCCATTTGAGAAGGCTGTTATACATAAACAAACAGTGTAGATCCAGATTAGCCGGCACATCCATGCTGTGTGATCAGGATTTACGCTGTTTGCTTTTTGATTCATTACGTTTTTATACAGGTTATTTCTAACCATGAAGCAAACAGCAAAATTTGACGTACTGTAAACTATTAAATGTTCACTGGGTTTATTTTTGTGGATTTTGCAGTGAGATTGAATGATCCACAAATTAAAACCATCACAGAAATCCCTTTCATGACTTTTACAAATAAAACTAACCCATTAATATACAGTTATTTCATATGTGATTTGGGAACAGTTAATCTGTTGGCCCGAGGTGGAGGGGATAGCGCTTTGAACTGTTGCAACAGTTCAAAACACTATCCCCGACACCGAGGGACAACTGTTTGACTGTTCCCAGATCACATATGAAATAACTGTTTTATCACCTGATCAATTCAATGGGGGAAATCCTCTATGACTTTAGAGCGCACGAGGGAAACAGTCGAAACTATTGACCGGTCAACAGTTTGCTCAACAAACTGCGCGCTCAAAGGGGAGAATCCTCTATGACGTCAGAGCACGCGAGGGAAACAGTAAAAAATATTGACTGGTCAACAGTTCGCGATTGTGGACGTTTTAAGAATTTCAGAAAACAGTAAAAAAGACCAAATTTCATTTATATAAGGTATCAGGTAATAATGCCTAATAAAAAGTATTTGTTAGGTAATTAGAGCAACAGAAACAGGTAAATAAAGATTTCTGTGATTTCAAACAAGAAAGTATTTTTTATTTATTTTTCTTGACAACATGTTTCTCCAGAGATGTTAAGGTAAGACCTGTGTAATGGGCACTATTAAGAATCCAACATCTGATTATATTTTCATCAACTGCTTCATACCACTGACTTGTATGCAAAATTTTAATGATTTTCACCGTGTAGTTTTTGAGATTTTTAGCTTTTTTTATTTAAAAAAGTGAGAAAAAACGTGAAAGTATCCAAATTCTTTAATCGGTGACAAAATTTTTTGTTATTGATAAATTCAACCTTAATTTTTTACAGTGTATCAAAAATATGTTATATTTTACTAAACCAATTTAAGATATAATATATAAATACATAATATATCTTAAAATGACATTTTTTGACCAAATAAATTTAAAAAATGCATTTTTTTATATTTCACGAGACTAAATTAATGAAAATTGTGCAAAATCCTGATTGGTGCAAAATACCAAACTTTACTATTTTTTAACTTTATACCTTAAACAAAATTTAAACAAAATTTCAGAGAAGTTTACCGTCCAGTTTTAGAAATTTTCAAATTGATGACTTGAATAAACACTATTCTGATAGCGAAAACCCCTTTAATCTTGATTATTTTGCTTATTTTAGTTTAAATCATGAGAATTTTTTATTCAATGACAGAATTACACAGGAAAAAAAGAAATATGCCAATTAGTTAAGCTCTAGGCTTACAAAAAAAAATAGCTTCCAGTAGGATTTGAACCCTTGTCCTCTTGCAACTGTAAGGGGAAGTAACCACTGCGGGGAGTTTGGCTAATTTACTACTATAGTTACCTCCCTTGGATACTCTTCTGGATAAAGGTATTCATTACACAGGTCTTACCTTAAATTAGATGAAAGAATGTTTTTCAAACAAAGCATTTTGTCAATTAAGCCAATGTTTGTGTTACAGAAAAGTCAAGCTCAGACAGTGAGAGGTATGGTATGGACCACAGGGCTGTGCTAGGCCATCTTCAGGAGGCTCAGGCTCATACTGACCACGGTGCTCTCCTGCTGGGACATATCTCAAAGTAAATCTTGCAGTAGACCTTGCACCAAAACCGTGTTCGGCCCATAACTTTTTTATTTGAAGTCGAATTTTAAAATTATTTCACAGAAATGATCACCATAATGAGACGACGTGTCACGCGCAACATTTGGGTCGCTACCTTGAATGTCAAGGTCACAGCATGACCTTGCACCAAAACAGTGTCTGGCCCATAACTTTTTTATTTGAAGTCGAATTTTTAAATAATTTCACAGAAATGATCACCATAATGAGATGACATGTTGCGCGCAACATTTGGGTTGCTACCTTGAAGGTCAAGGTCACAGCATGACCTTGCACCAAAACCGTGTCTGGTCCATAACTTTTTTATTTGAAGTCAGATTTTAAAATTATTTTACAGAAATGATCACCATAATGAGATGACATATCACGCGCAACATTTGGGTCGCTACCTTGAAGGTCAAGGTCACAGCATCACCTTGCACCAAAATTGTGTCCAGCCCATAACTTTTTTGTTTGGAGTCAGATTTTCAAATTATTTTACAGAAATAATCACGATATCGACACAACATGTGGAACGCAACATGTGGGTCGCTACCTTGAAGGTCAAGGTCACAGCATGACCTTGCAACAAAACCGTGTCCGGCCCATAACTTTTTTATTTGAAGTTGGATTTTAAAAGTATTTCACAGAAATGATCACCATAATGAGACGACGTGTCACACGCAACATTTGGGTTGCTACCTTGAAGGTCAAGGTCACAGCATCACCTTGCACCAAAATTGTGTCCGGCCCATAACTTTTTTGTTTGGAGTCGGATTTTAAAGTTATTTTACAGAAATGATCACCAAATCGACTCAACATGTGAAACACAACATTTGGGTTGCTACCTTGAAGGTCAAGGTCACAGCATCACCTTGCACCAAAATCGTGTCCGGCCCATAACTTTTTTGTTTGGAGTGGAATTTTAAAATTATTTCACAGAAATGATCACTATAATGAGACGACATTATATGCGCAACATTTGGGTGACTACCTTGAAGGTCAAGGTCACAGCATGACCTTGAAGCAACATCGTGTCCAGCCCATAACTTTGTTATTTGAAATCGAATTTTAACATTATTTCATAGAAATGATTACCAAAGTCAGACAATGTTTCACACAACATTTTGGTCGCTACCTTGAAGGTCAAGGTCACAGCATCACCTTTAAGCAATTTTTTGTCCTGTCTATTATTTATCGTTGGATTTCAAAATTATTTCATAGAAATGATTATCATACCAATGCCACATGTCACACATCATTTGGGTCGCTTCCTTGGAGGTCAAGGTCACAGCATGACCTTGAACCTAAATCATGTCTGGTCCATAACTTTGTTATTTATAATTGGATTTTAAATTATCTGATTTCATAGCACTACACTATTTTCAAAATTCACCTCAATAGTTATACAACTAACTGTTTTTGTGACAAATTACCCATTTGAGGAGCATCACCCATCTTCGGCGGTCTCTTATTTATGACTGTCATTTGTACAGGGACACGGGTGAGGTTTGGGGCTCTGTCGACAAAAGTTTTTCAATCCTATTTATTTTGAGTCATACTTATCCAACTTTTACCAGCATAGGTAGAGTGTTATTGGTTATTATATCTCTCAGGGGTGGATCCAAGTAGGGTTCAGTAGGGTTGCTTGAACCCACTTTTTGGTCACCAATATTGAATTTCATGCAGATTTTGTCCAGACTCCCCTGAACAAATCCCTTTTCTGGATATCTTGTTGTAGTAATAGGGGTAGTTACATTATAATTTCGATCTTTCTGGCTGAAATCCCCATGAAGACTAAATATTGCTGCCCAAAAAGGGAGTAAGAGCAACCCACTGGATCTGCCCCTGGTATATTCAGTCTTTTAGGTACTTGAAACTTATTTGAATTATCATAGATGCTGTTTGACTTCTAGGTTGTTTAGAAGTGGAAATTCGAACATAGTGTCCTATTGTGTGCGATTTTACCCCCACATCCGTCCTGTAGATGTGATGTACCTGTGTAGGAGCCATAGTATTGCCATGGAAACAGTCTTCAAACAGTACATGCTATGGATGACACTGGATGAAACCTCTGCAATAAAGTACAATAAACTTCTAAATTTTTTTTTATTTACTAGCATTTAAATTTTAGCTCAATTATTTGAAGAATAGAGAAGTTATCCTACCCAAGTCCGTGTTGGCAAACATTAAACAAAATAATGCACTTCAGTCCGTAACTAAGAAACTTCTTGAGATATCACCATCAAATCTTTATCAATATGAACAAGACCCATAACTCTGCTACAAATATGTTAACAAAGTATGCCAATTTATCACTTAGATTATGTATTAACCAAAATATGCACTTAGTCCATATCTTTTAAACCTGCTCATGTGCAGACTTCCCAAAAGTTGTAAAAATGTGTCAGACATGTGGTCAGACAAGATGTGAAAATCTGTCTGACCAAAACAAATTCTGTCTGACTGAAACATTTAACACATTAAATAAGCAAAACACTGTATTAAGGGTGTTTCTTTTTTTCAGTGGTACGAATTGTCATTATGACGAATACGTAAAATATTTTATTCAGATATCCTCACTCATTTCCCTCGGAACAGTCTCGAATCAAAACAGCGAGTAAAATTGTAATTTAGCCAGTAAAATTGGATTATGCAGATCAAATTTTTGCCGGACACTCTGTCCTACAACATTGGAAATCACATCAGACCAGTCCAAATTTTACCGGACAGGTCCGACGGTCCGGCGACTTTCAGGAGGTCTGCATGTGTGATTGTTGAATGCTGCTATATTAACATACTATCCCTCAGCTATATGTATACATTGTATGCCTTTATGGCATGTTTGAACAATGTAGATCAAAATCAGCCAGCACATTTATGCCATCTGATCAGCATTAAACTGTTCGCTTTTTGATTCATTTAGGTTTTTTCTTACCAAAATGCAAACAAACAGATTTGGATCAGACGGCACGGATGTGCTGGCTGATCAGTATCTACTTTGGTCCCACATGTGTGAAAATGTGTATATATGGAGGAAAGGGCCACAGTAATATACAATGTATTTCGTTTGTGACCAGGAAGAAAGTTTTGGCTGATGCAGGCAAACACAAGGAGGCTGTGGCTGTCTGGTTAGATCTTCTTCTCTCTGAGGAGACGGATAGCTCGAAATTCATGCACGAAAACAGATGTCCCAGGTAATGAAATTGAATTAGTTTTCACTATTGTGTGTATGCATTTTAACGATATGACCATATTTTGTTGGTCATTGTTTGTTTACATTAACAACTGCATATCTTATTATTATTATGTAAAGGGTCTTTTTGGCCTGTCTTTTCATAATTTCACTTTCATCTTCATGTGTGAAGAACATGCGTTTTTTGTAGTACTGTTTTATATCAATGCGAACATGTAAATGTGTATGCTTTTTGTAAATTTTTGATAAAGGCTATAATGCTGAAATGTTATAAACAGCAAAAGCTGAGTAAATTGTAGTACTGTAGATAACACAACTCAAAAGTACTCTTTGTATTTAGTGAAGGTTTATCTATAATATTAACCTTTTCCTCCATATATACTTTTATTTGGCATGTGCGAACAGTGTAGATCCATGCTACTTACCAGGATCTACACTATTTCTTGCTCAGGAATAACAAAAAAAGCTAAAAGTGTAGATCCTGATTGAAAGGGACAGATATGCCAGATGATCTGGATCTACACTGATCATCAATGCAGTTAAGGCATATGCCAATGGAGTAAAGGATTAAAGGTTGTATTAATTATTATGCTTCCCGAAGAAATTTGTCCGTACGCCCCGCATTAGTGTCCATCCCATAACTTTCTTATTTGAAGTTGGATTTTAAAATTATTTCACAGAAATGATCACCACATGGAAAAGATGTGTAGTGCACAACATTCTGGTCGCTATCTTTCAAAATTATTTCACAAAAATGATCACCATATTGAGATGACATGGAACACGCAACATTAGTGTCTCTACTTTGATGGTGCATGACCTTGAAGCAACATTGTGTCCGGCCGATAACTTTGTTATTTGAAGTCGGATTTTTAAATTATTTCACAGAACTGATGAGTGATCACCATAATGAGATGACATGTCGCGGGCAGTTTTGATTATGTCTGATTTTATAACACTACACCATTTATAAAATCCACTTCAATAGTAATACAACTAACCATTTTTGTGACAAAGTACCCATTTTGGGAGCATCCCCAGTCTTCTACAGTCTTTCTATGCCCGTCTGATATTCTCGTGAACGCAACTCCTCCTACACTACTTGTGGGAATTTAATGAAACTTGACCACAATGCTTGGCCTGATATGTTGTTGTGCATGAAGGTGGGGTTTCGCTCTTACATGTTCCGTTCAGAAGTTATGGCCCTTTGATACTTCCATTTACATTAGTTTTAATAGGAGTATATCTCGTGAACGCAACTCCTCCTACACTACTGGTGGGAATTTGATGAAACTTTACCACAATGCTTGGCCTGATATGTTGTTGTGCATAAAGATGGGGTTTTGCTCTTACATGTTCGGTTCAGAAGTTATGGCCCTTTGATACTTCCATTTACATTAGTTTTAGGAATATATCTTGTTTCTTACATTTTGTGTTAAGCAAAATACGCATTTTGCCCATAACTTTAAAACTACTTGAGATACTGCCTTGAAACTTGAAATATATTTTCACCATCAAAATCTACATCATAACCAACAAGACCCATAACCCTGCTTCGAATATTTTTCAAATTATGCCCCTTTTTCACTTACATTTTGTGTTAAGAAAAATATACACTTTGCCCTTAACTTCGTTTGGAATGGAGGGATTTCAAAATAACTTGGCACAAATTTTCAACATAACAAGGCGGTGTGTTGTGACAATACCCATGCCTGTAGGTCCAAGGTCAAGGTCACTGTTACTTAAAATAGAATTTTCTTGCAAAATCTTGTCCGCTCTGTAACTTTGTTATTTCTTATTGGATTTTTGAATAACTTGGTATAATTGTTCACCATATCAAGACGGTATGTCACATACATGCCCAAGCCTTTAGGTCGAAGGTCAAGGTCACTGTTACTAAAAATAGAATTTTCTTGTCCGAGCTGTTACTTTGTTATGAATGGAGGGATTTCAAAATAACTTGGCACAAATGTTCACCATGACAGGGCGATGTGTCGCATACCATGCCCATGCCTGTCGGTCAAAGGTCAAGGTCACTGTTACTAAAAATAGAATTCTCTTGTCCGGGCTGTTACTTTGTTATGAATGTAGGGATTTCAAAATAACTTTGCACAAATGTTCACTATGACAAGGCAGTGTGTCCTCACAATACACAAGCCTGAAGGTCCAAGGTCAAGGTCACTGTTACTAAAAAAAGAATTCTCTTGTCCGGGCTGTTCCTTTATTATAAATGGAGGGATTTCAAAATAACTTGACACAAATGTTCACCATGACAGGGCGGTGTATCGCATACCATGCCCATGCCTGTAGGTCAAGGTCACTGTTACTAAAAATAGAATTCTCTTGTTCTGGCTTTAACTTTGTTAGGAATAGATTTATTTCAAAATAACTTGACACAAATGTTCATCATGACAAGATGGTGTGTCCAGTACCATACCAATGCCTGTAGGTCCAAGGTCAAGGTCACTGTTACTAAAATAGAATTTTCTTGTCAGGGTTGTAACTATGTTAGGAATAGAGTAATTTCAAAATAACTTGGCAGAAATGTTCACCATGACAAGGTGGTGAGTCGTGTACCATGTCCATGCCTGTAGGTCCAAGGTCAAGGTCACTGTTACTTAAAATAGAATTTCCTTGTCCGGGCTATAACTGTTTTGAATGGAGGGTTTTCAAAATAACTTGGCAAAAATATTCACCATGACAAGGCGGTGTGTTGCGTACATTACCCATGCCTGTAAGTCCAAGGTCAAGGTCACAGTTACTAAAATTTGAATTTACTTGTTCGGGCTATAACTTCTTTATGAAGGAAGGGATTTCAAAATAACTTGGCACAAATGTTCACTATGACATTGCATTGCATTACCACCAACTTCTTCACAGACATTTCCATAATGAGAAGACAACAGTGCCACAAATACAAATAATTTACTTGATCATAAAGTTTATGCATTTTCTTATAATTACTCCAACATCACTGTCTTTTAAATGCTATTATTCCCATCATTGCACTTTAGTATCTGAAAACGATGCATAGCGGGGGCATCCGTGTCCTATGGACCCATTTCTAGTGTTTATTACAGATGCATGAGTCACAAGGTTGAAAGGAAGAAGCAGGCCCTGATAGAACAGTTTGTCGCTCACATTACAACACCAGACATAGAAGATCAGATCCTGAACATGTTCCAGAAACATGGGTAATGGTTCTTTTTTACTATTTTATATACACTGAGTACATTTGAAAACGCACACCTTAAGTTTAATAAAATATCTCAAAAAACGATAAATGAATAACAGTCAAAATTACGGATCAGTACATTCAATATTAATTCATTTCATATGCAAAGTTTTATCAAAATCAGACAAGCATTTCATTAGAATTCATTTGCTCAATATCATAGAGTCATATTTCGAAAATCGCACAATTAATATCGTGTGTGGCCACCCTGAACATCAATCAAGCTTTGACATCTTCAACGCATGGACAGAACTTTTTCTGCAATGCATCTCTGTGGAATATTGTCCCACTCTTCAATCAACGCTTGTCGGAGCTGAGCCAAATTTTCCGGGGGGTTAACACGTGCGTATACACGGCATTTGAGCATATCCCAAATGTGTTCAATGGGTGACATGTCTGGTGATAAAGCTGGCCTGTCCAGTACATCTATACCGTTCTGTGCGATGAAGTTGCGAGTTAAATTTGCTGTGTGAGCTCGAGCACCATCATGCTGCAGAATTCCACCTCCTCAAGGAAAGTGTCGGTTCAAAAATGGAATAGCAACTGGTCTCAAAACATTATTGATATACACATTTGCAGTAACGTTTCTGTCAAAAATTACCAACGGTGTTCGTTGAAACTGGGTAACTCCTGGCCAAAAGTGGAGAGAACCCCCACCCCATCTGTTAAACTCAATCGTACAAGCATCAGTATACCGCTCGTTACGACGTCGCCAAACACGCTTCCGGCCATCCGCACGGCTCAGCTGAATGCGGGATTCGTCCGAAAACAGCACATGACCCCACTGCCTTCTTGTAAAGCGAATATGCGCACGTGCCCATCAAAGTCGATTTCGTCGATGCCTTGGAGTGAGTCGTTGTGCCTTGTGCGGTCTTCTTGCCTTCAGCCGGGCATTTCGAAGACGATTTCGGACAGTGTTAGGATGTATTCTGCGCCTAAAAAGAAACGTGCATCATTTAAAATTGGACAAAAACGATTTCATTTTTTATCACATAAAAAATTGAATTCGTATGAAATTAACGAGTATGCCACTTACCCATGAGTGCCTACTGTTCGTCTTGGGGAAGTTGCTGCTGGTAGGAACCGGTCACGTAGATGTGTAACCAACAAATACCGGTCCTGTCTGAGAGTTGTAACACGGGCCCTACCAGGTCGAACACGGTGGCACACAGTTCCAGTCTGCTGGTAACGAGCCACAAGCCGGGAAATTGTTGAATGGTGGCATCCAAACCGTCTTGCTATGGCACTTTTGGAACTTCCGGCAACAAACATTCCAATTGCCTGATTTCGGTCAACTTCACTTAGGCGTGCCATAATGATAAATGGATAGAATTAACTTTCGCTGTGTTTTGACTGTGTATTGGTTCATTGTGTTTCGATAAGCCGCTTTAATGCGCTCGAATAACCCGTGCATAAAATTGTCTCGTGCAATTCGGGAATTGTAAGGTTTCCTACATAGCTCTAAGAAAGGACAATATTTGATTGATTGTTTTACCTCATATGCAAAGAAATGTTAGTAAATACCCCAATTATTAAATATGGTTAAACTCTGTCAATTCTAGGTATCAGAAATAATCATGGAAAACATGTGCGTTTTCAAATGTACTGAGTGTATTTCATCACTTAAATTCATAACTTTTGTTACTGTATATAAATTAAGATGGTTTACAATAGTTTTGCATATAAGTGATGATTTGTGATTCTAAGATTAGCATATGGACCAAATATACCATTGATATGAATATCAACACAAGCTATCTGGGTAGACTTCAAATCATTACATTGTTGAATTGAGCGTCATGTAAAACATCAAGCTTTCATTGTGATTTGACTAAAGCCATTGCACGGGTTATGTGTAAAAGTGTTATATCTGCTGCTATTTTGCTATATAAGATACACAATTTTTGTGTCTAAATCTCAATTTTTGTTATTACTTTCATGTCTGAAGAAATAGCCATAATTTTTTACCCTTTTTCTGTCCAGTCTCAGGTACAAAAGTAGCTAAATTGTTGATTGATCCTCAAACTAACCAATCACATGCAAAGTACTGCTGTAGCTGATTAATTGATTGGTCTCCAAGCTGACCAATCACAGGCTAGACTCTTAGTTTTGTTTTATGATTTTAGTTTATACTATATTCCAAAATATCAGTGTCAAGAATGTACTAATTTCTAACCTCTTCATGTCATGTTTTAACAGATTTTGGTTTGGAGTGTTGAGAATATTAAAGAAGAGTGGATCTAAGAGAGATCATTTGAGGCTGATACTACAGCTGTGTGATATAACCTTACTGAATGGACAGGATAAACTAGGTAAGAGAGATCATTTGAGGCTAATACTACAGCTGTGTGATATAACCTTACTGAATGGACAGGATAAACTAGGTAAGAGAGATCATTTGAGGCTAATACTACAGCTGTGTGATATAACCTTACTGAATGGACAGGATAAACTAGGTAAGAGAGATCATTTGAGGCTAATACTACAGCTGTGTGATATAACCTTACTGAATGGACAGGATAAACTAGGTAAGAGAGATCATTTGAGGCTAATACTACAGCTGTGTGATATAACCTTACTGAATGGACAGGATAAACTAGGTAAGAGAGATCATTTGAGGCTAATACTACAGCTGTGTGATATAACCTTACTGAATGGACAGGATAAACTAGGTAAGAGAGATCATTTGAGGCTAATACTACAGCTGTGTGATATAACCTTACTGAATGGACAGGATAAACTAGGTAAGAGAGATCATTTGAGGCTAATACTACAGCTGTGTGATAAATCCTTACTGAATGGACAGGATAAACTAGGTGAGAGAGATCATTTGAGGCTAATACTACAGCTGTGTGATATAACCTTACTGAATGGACAGGATAAACTAGGTAAGAGTGATCATTTGAGGCTAATACTACAGCTGTGTGATATAACCTTACTGAATGGACAGGATAAACTAGGTAAGAGAGATCATTTGAGGCTAATACTACAGCTGTGTGATATAACCTTACTGAATGGACAGGATAAACTAGGTAAGAGAGATCATTTGAGGCTAATACTACAGCTGTGTGATAAATCCTTACTGAATGGACAGGATAAACTAGGTGAGAGAGATCATTTGAGGCTAATACTACAGCTGTGTGATATAACTTTACTGAATGGACAGTCAGGATAAACAAGGTGAGAGAGATCATTTAAGGCTAATACTACAGCTGTGTGATATAACCTTACTGAATGGACAGGATAAACTAGGTGAGAGAGATCATTTGAGGCTAATACTACAGCTGTGTGATATAACCTTACTGAATGGACAGGATAAACTAGGTGAGAGAGATCATTTGAGGCTAATACTACAGCTGTGTGATATAACCTTACTGAATGGACAGGATAAACTAGGTGAGAGAGATCATTTGAGGCTAATACTACAGCTGTGTGATATAACCTTACTGAATGGACAGGATAAACTAGGTGAGAGAGATCATTTGAGGCTAATACTACAGCTGTGTGATATAACCTTACTGAATGGACAGTCAGGATAAACTAGGTGAGAGAGATCATTTGAGGCTAATACTACAGCTGTGTGATATAACCTTACTGAATGGACAGGATAAACTAGGTGAGAGAGATCATTTGAGGCTAATACTACAGCTGTGTGATATAACCTTACTGAATGGACAGGATAAACTAGGTGAGAGAGATCATTTGAGGCTAATACTACAGCTGTGTGATATAACCTTACTGAATGGACAGGATAAACTAGGTGAGAGAGATCATTTGAGGCTAATACTACAGCTGTGTGATATAACCTTACTGAATGGACAGGATAAAATAGGTGAGAGAGATCATTTGAGGCTAATACTACAGCTGTGTGATATAACCTTACTGAATGGACAGGATAAACTAGGTAAGAGAGATCATTTGAGGCTAATACTACAGCTGTGTGATAAATCCTTACTGAATGGACAGGATAAACTAGGTGAGAGAGATCATTTGAGGCTAATACTACAGCTGTGTGATATAACCTTACTGAATGGACAGGATAAACTAGGTAAGAGTGATCATTTGAGGCTAATACTACAGCTGTGTGATATAACCTTACTGAATGGACAGGATAAACTAGGTAAGAGAGATCATTTGAGGCTAATACTACAGCTGTGTGATATAACCTTACTGAATGGACAGGATAAACTAGGTAAGAGAGATCATTTGAGGCTAATACTACAGCTGTGTGATAAATCCTTACTGAATGGACAGGATAAACTAGGTGAGAGAGATCATTTGAGGCTAATACTACAGCTGTGTGATATAACCTTACTGAATGGACAGTCAGGATAAACAAGGTGAGAGAGATCATTTAAGGCTAATACTACAGCTGTGTGATATAACCTTACTGAATGGACAGGATAAACTAGGTGAGAGAGATCATTTGAGGCTAATACTACAGCTGTGTGATATAACCTTACTGAATGGACAGGATAAACTAGGTGAGAGAGATCATTTGAGGCTAATACTACAGCTGTGTGATATAACCTTACTGAATGGACAGGATAAACTAGGTGAGAGAGATCATTTGAGGCTAATACTACAGCTGTGTGATATAACCTTACTGAATGGACAGGATAAACTAGGTGAGAGAGATCATTTGAGGCTAATACTACAGCTGTGTGATATAACCTTACTGAATGGACAGTCAGGATAAACTAGGTGAGAGAGATCATTTGAGGCTAATACTACAGCTGTGTGATATAACCTTACTGAATGGACAGGATAAACTAGGTGAGAGAGATCATTTGAGGCTAATACTACAGCTGTGTGATATAACCTTACTGAATGGACAGGATAAACTAGGTGAGAGAGATCATTTGAGGCTAATACTACAGCTGTGTGATATAACCTTACTGAATGGACAGGATAAACTAGGTAAGAGAGATCATTTGAGGCTAATACTACAGCTGTGTGATATAACCTTACTGAATGGACAGGATAAAATAGGTGAGAGAGATCATTTGAGGCTAATACTACATCTGTGTGATACAACCTTACTGAATGGACAGGATAAACTAGGTTTGAACACATTCATTTACATATTGACATACAGTTAGATATTTACTTTTTAAAACCCACTTAATTAATTTAAAGGATTCTCATTTCTATTTAATAAAGTGAGTTCATTTGTTGTTTACAGGGATGTTTTAAATTTATAGAAAAGATTTATTAACTCAAAACACACAGCGGATGAAAAGGATAGCTAGGACTACATTGGTCACAAATGGCTCATAAATTGTGATTTATTAACTCAAAACACACAGCGGATGAATAGGATGGCTAGGACTACATTGGTCACAAATGGCTCATAAATTGTGATTTATTAACTCAAAACACACAGCGGATGAAAAGGATGGCTAGGACTACATTGGTCACAAATGGCTCATAAATTGTGATTTATTAACTCAAAACACACAGCGGATGAAAAGGATGGCTAGGACTACATTTGTCACAAATGGCTCATAAATTTTGATTTATTAACTCAAAACACACAGCGGATGAAAAGGATGGCTAGGACTACATTGGTCACAAATGGCGCATAAATTATATGTGCTTAGCACTCCATACAAAGGTCTTTTATGGCATGGGTGAACAGTGTAGATTTAGATCAACAAGCACATCCCTGTTCTTCTGATAAGAATCTATACTTTTCCACATTTTAACCTGGTTTTCTTTGATTCTTAAGAAGAAAACCAGGTTGTTGAATTGCTGTTGATTCATTAGGTTTATTTGTGACCAAGAAGTGAACAGTGTAGATCCTAATCTGACATCGTGGATGGGCTGGCTGATGTGTATCTACACTGTTTGAACATGCATAAAAACCTGTAATACAGTAAAGTTTTTTAATTTGATTTTTAGAATTTTTATCTCGGAAATGAGAATTTGACACTTGAAACTAGAAGTTTTATTTAATGCTGTTAAATAAAAATGAATCCGTTTTCATTCTCAAAGTATTTAGTAGCAAGTTTTGTTTGTATGCTCATTGTGGCAATACTTGAACCGTTTTCTCTATGGATACGCCTTTTATCACTTGGGTGACCAGTGTAGATGCCAATCATCTGGATCATCCATGCCAAAGTCTTATCAAATTAAGTAAAGGGTTAAATGGGCAGTCTGAGATGAGAATATAAAACTCTATAAGGATATATCATTATGAATTAAATACCTATACGCTACCTATCTTGTTTTTATTAGGCTACACACCGGAGTCCCTGGAAGACTGGCAAGAAGTGCTAACTTGTTTTAATGAGTTATCAAAGGAAGCCAGAAACCAGCCTGCACAGGAAGTTAGCTCTGATTGGTCAACTTTGATCACATGGAACAATCTTGCCATTCTATTAGTTAAACTCTTTGGTCTAGAGAAAGTTGGTACCCTGCTCGAGGAACATGTACCAGAGGGTGTTTTATCAGTAGAATTTTACCAGAGTTGTTTACTAGCAGGAATGGTTCAGAGGCAACAAAGGTAATGTGTTTGGTCTTCCTTTTTAAGTATACAGTGAAAATGCTTTAATACACAATGAATTTGGTATGAAATTTTGTGGGCAGATTGATTTACAAATTTAAAACCCACATGAAATATAGAATTTAACATAAACAAAATTTTGAAAATTGTGATCCACGAATTTAAGAACCCACAAAAATGGTGTCCAGGGGAAAACCATGAAAATATATGGCTGTAAGTGCATCTGTAGTATATTTTTACAGTCTGAATACCTACTGGTCTAATAATAGTTTGATATAAACCTTTACTTCATATGTGCAGGTTTTATCTTGTGTGTGACCGGTGTAGATTTTGATCAGCTGGCACATCTGTTCTGTCTGATCAGGATCTACACTGTTTGGCAATGCTTTTTTGGTAAAAAATAACCAAATGAATCTAAAAGCAGTGTAGATCCTGATCAGACAGCACAAATAAGATTGTCTTTCACAAAAGCATTTAATGTAAAATTATTGATAACAGATTTTTTTTCATTGTATCATTTCAGATCTATTTTACATTCAGTGCTAGAGAAAGTGGACACATATTTATGGTCTCAGAGACCAGTTGCTGTAGCACCTCAGGTAAGTTCTTTAAAGACCTGGTTTGTATATTACAGGGTCAAATAAAATTCCAAAACTTGGCTGATTTAAAAATGTTTCGAGTTTTTTCCCGTTATCAAAACATGTTCCATAATAGTTTTTTCACCTATTATCAAAACAGAGTTCCATAATTCATTTTCTCATTAAATTTACTGGTATATTTTACATGGGTAAACAGGTAAATGACAGTACATGTACATGTACTCAATCTAGTAAAAAGATTTCTTGCCAATCCCATATTTAATGCAAATAATAGTATGTAATAGTAGTCTTCATTATAGGAATAACCATGCCGTAATTTTGAAGTTTGAGACGGTATACACAGATTTTAATGGTCGCAAATATTTTTAACGGCGAAGGCGCAGCCTGAGCCGTTAAAATGATTTAAGACCATTAAAATCTGTGTATACTGTCGCAAACTTCAAAATTACGGCATGGTTATTCCTATTCTAACGCTCTTCCACGTTTCGACGTTTCGGCCATAATGCCTTCTTCAGGATTGATTGTCATAACAGGAAATGACGTCAAGGTCAAACTACAGTAAACAAGGAATTTTACGGTCGCAAATTTTCGCCGTCTGACCAATCAGATTGCTCGAAATTTATTTAGTGCGTTAGAATATGTATTTTATATACTGTTTATTAAAAAAAAAAAAAACTTTTATACAAAAAGCCATTTTTGATGTCAGTGTTCTTAAGCACCGTACTTGTCGATCTGTTCGCTTGTTTTGTTTTGCCTATTTTCTTTAATAACACCTTACTCAATATATGGGTTTTATCGCATGTGCAAACAGTGTAGATCATTATCTGCCTGGCATCTGCACCATCTGATCAGGCACTACTTAGTATGCTTTTTTTATGGCCCCACAAAGTGGGTGGCATATAGAGTTGCACTCATCCGTCCGTACGTCCGTCCTTATGTCCCCAAATCTCGTGGCATCCTCCTAAACTCTATGGCGGATTTTTTTTGAAACTTGCACAGATAATCAAGCAGGATGTTTAGATGATCGTAAAGAAAGGATTTTTTCCTGCGACTCTTTTTTACCAGAGTTATGGCCCTTTGTTATTCAAATTTTGTTGCAGCAGTGGGGTAATTAGTGTCCAAGTATTCATTATGCTATTTCTGACCAACAGGCAAACAGTGTACATCATATCATATGTCACAGATGATCTGGATCACTGTTGGCAAATGACATAAAAAGGCATAAATTATGGAGTAATTACCATTGGTTAACTGCATATCAGCAACCACATTTTTTCATTGCTTGATATCATGGTGTCTTTATTTCTCAGGTTCAGTACCTAGCCATTACAGAGAAGAGAGGTCAGTCCAGTGAACATGCCAGTCAACATAATGATAAACTACAAACCATGGTAAAAGCTAGTTTTATTATCTCCAACAAGAAAGGGATATGTGCAGTGTTGTGTCAAAATAATTTTTTAAACGTTGGGGGTGTAATAAGAAGAGGTACTTGGGTCAGGGAATTAAACAAGGTGGATATAGAAAAGAGTTTAAAATGTAAGCAGATTTATTAATTTTAGAGTGAACTTTTATACTGTGAATTCGTTTACCTTTAATTTAGAATATTCATTTTTGAGGATTTTGCAAGAAGAACAGTCATCCATTTATTTTTAACCCCAACAAATGCAAAAAAATATACAAAAGCTGTAAATAAACAGTAAATAAACATGTTAAAAAAATCAAAACCATGAATTAAATCACCCATAAAAATGCCAATTTACCAAAACCCACAAAATGTCATGCCCAGACAAAATGCATTTACAGTATGTTATGATGCATGATTTGAATGTCTAGTTATCTATAGTTCCAAGTAGGTATATTTGCTGCATTTTGATTGGTTGAAAATGAACGATTACACTTCAAAAATTCCATGTCAGTTTTCTTCATGAGTTCTTATAATATGATCAGTTTAACAGGTTTTGAAAATTACTTCATATTTTAATAGAATGTATTTGGTTGAAATAATAGGGATTAAATCATCAAGGTATCATTATATTTTATGGGGTTTAATTTTTGCACATTTAATGCTTGGATTAAAGCCAAGCAAAACTTGTAAAAGCTTTTGATACAGGTTTAATGTAACTGTACGAAAATATGACTTGGTGAAAATGTCTTATGCAGGCTTAAAACAAAAATTGTACTCTGCAAAATTACTTGATTTCACAGTATGTTTTCTGAAGTTTATGGGTGTGCAAAAATTCCTGCACCTTTTGACTTGTTAAGTGTAGCAAACTTTAAACATGCGTACAACCTTGACAAAAATGAATCCAGAAGTCTCACACCATTATGATTGTTCTTTGTCTTCATTCAGGCCAGTCAAATAAAGGGAGATAAACAGACTGATCTGTATGTTGAAGACTCGGACTGTCACTGGGGAATACAGACTAAAATCAATCAGTAAGTAATCACAATATATTGTTTTAAGAAACACATTTAGTTACTGAATCACTTTATTTCATGCAGGTTTAATTTGTTTTAATGCATACAGTAATACAGTAAATTAAAGCATTCATATTCCATTACTATAAGATTAAAGCCATGTTGGTTTAGAAGTTTTAATCCTTATATTTTGGCTGATGTTCATCCCGAATCTTTAACTAACCCTTTTACTCCATGGAATAAGTTGGTTATCGTTGGGCAAACAGTGTAGATCCAGGTTAACTGGCACATCTGGGGCATCTGATCAGGATCTACATTATCCACTTTTGTTTAATTAGATTATTTCTTTCCAAGAAATGAACAGTGTAGATCCAGATCAAACAGCTTGAATGTGCCAGCTGATCAGGATCTACATTGTCCACTTTTGTTTATTTAGATTATTTCTGTCCAAGAAATGAACAGTGTAGATCCAGATCAAACAGCTTGAATGTGCCATCTGATCAGGATCTACATTGTACACTTTTGTTTATTTAGATTATTTCTTTCCAAGAAATGAACAGTGTAGATCCAGATCAAACAGCTTGAATGTTCCAGCTGATCTGGATCTACACTATCCACACATGGGTTAAAACCCTTTAAATATGGAGTAAATGTTCAATCATGTTTCATAATTATGTTAACTCACTTCACATGGAAATCACTACAATTTGAATGTGTGTGTATGTATATTTTCCTCATTTTTCCACAGATTATGTCCTTGTTGCTACCTTGCGATGAAAGAAACAGTATCTCATGAAGAATCTGGTGTCCTCATTTTCAGATGTGGTAAGATTATATTAATTATCTATAATACAGTACTGAAAATCCTGAAATCGACAACCAGAAAGATAGCGGATTGTAAATTTATCAGAGTAGTAGTTTAAACATACTAGAAATGAAATGCAGTTGAAGCAAATCACTTTGCAAGACCGACATGTTTTGACCAGAGCGGATCGCTACTACATGTATAAATAGCATATTGGAAATGAACAAAAGAATTTGTGTGCGATAAAGTCAAAATTTGATTGGATTAGATTGGAATTGAAATGGACCAAAATGATTACAAGATGAATGATTAAATGATTAACCCTTTTCTCCATATATACACATTTTTACACATGTGCGACCAGTTTAGATCCAGATCAGTCGGCACATGCATGCCATCTGATCAGGATCTAAACTGTTCCCTTTATAGTTCTTAAGGTTATTTCTTACCAAAAAGCGACCAGTGCAGGGCAGGGATGTGCCAGCTGATCTGGATCTACACTGATCCCACATGCGTATAAATGCATATATATGGATGAAGGGTTAAGCGGATCCAGAGCCGACTGTTGTCAAATCGGCAAAATTTCATAATTTCCATTCCTGTAAGCAAGGTCTGTAGACGTTACAGTTGTTAACTGTGGTTGGACAATACACTTCCTTTGATTCTCAGTTAATGAATGTAGTGAAGGACAACAATAGGAAAAACAATGAAAAAAATCTTGTGGTAAAACATTTGAGTTACTGGTATTTCGTGAACACCTAATTCTTTTAACACTATTATTAAAATTAAAGTTAACCAATTAATTTAAGTATTTCTCTTAACTCTTATAACACTATTGATATATTGTATCATTATTCAAAATGAAATCTTAATGGATTATAAGACTAGTCAAACTTAATTATTTAACTGAAATGAAATGTAAAAAAAATTCAGATTAAGGTAGAGCAACTGTAATGCTTTCCCGCGCAAAAATTTGCGACGTCATCAAACATCGGCTCGCTTTCGGTGACTTCCGACGCTACTCGTCAGAGCCAAAAGTAGCCGAAGAAACATCAATTATTGTCGACTGTTAGTGACAGTTCACCGAGTATTCCCGACATTCGAGAAAAAAACGCGGGAAAGCATTACAGTTGCTCTACCTTAAGTGTTGATTTTTATGTTATTTCTTTGCTGGACAGGTCATAGCTACCACAAGTTTTGTCTTCCTGGCAGAAGCTGTTTACAGTGTGATGATACAGAGGAGATTACCAGCGGTCTTCAAACAGTTTACATCTAACAGCAATTCTACAGGCCTGCCAAAACTTCTTCATTGAAAATCCGGAGATTTTGTCTGAATATGTCAATGATGATGACGACGACGATGGTGATGATGTTGTTTTTCTTTTAATGTCTTATTGCTGCTGTTCACTATGACTGTGACTCTACAAAAATGATGATGATGATGACAACGATGATGATAATGATGATATTTTTCTCATGTTCTTCTTTACAAATATATTCTTAAACGAATTTTATAAATGAAGTTTGCTGATTTTGTTAGAAATGGTCAAAGAACTTGTTTAAAATGACTTAAGACTATTTTTATCATTCATTTTTTAACTTTCTGTTAAACCTGTTAAAACCTGTTTACCAATATTAGAATGAGCATGCAATGAAAATAAAAAAAGGCAGGTGTAACAATTTTGCAATTTCATAGAAATCCGGAGATTTTGACTTTAAATCTGGAGATCCGGAGAATTAATTAAAAACCCTGAGATTCCGGATAAAATCCGGAGATTTGGCAGGCCTGATTCTACACTGTTAACCCTTTCCTCTATAGACACACCTTTATTGCATGGGCAAACAGTGTAGATCCAGATAAGCCGGCACTTCCGTGTCGTCTGATTAGGATCTGCACAGTTCGCATTATGATTCGTTAGTTTCTTTCTGACCCTAAGGTGACGAGTGCAGATCCTGATCAGATGGCATGGATGTGCTGGCTGATCTGGATCTACACTGGTCGCAAATGTTTAAAAATGGGTTTATATGGAGGAAAAGGTTAACCCATGGTTAAGAGCCCTTTCCCATGGATAATAGGGTTAAGGGAGGCAGTTACACATAATTTAAAATGTTTGTTACCTTGGAAATACCATTAACACATCAGTGTTGATTTACAAAATGTGTTACCTCCATTATCAATCTTTGCTTACAGATATTGAAACTTTTTTTGACTACCTATTGAAAAAAGTCCACAATATTTTTACTGTCATCACTCAAGTTACCATCATCACTCAAGTATAGGCCACACTTTTTTAACCATTTTTTTATTGTTCAGAAGTTAGGGGTGCAGTCAGTAGATTGACTTAGTGGGATTTGTAGAATTTAAACATGGGCTATACACTGAATTAAGGCTCATTTAAGAGACGCAGTCTATACTTCAGTGCTACAAATACCATCATAAATATGATAAAGAGAAAATGACATCTGCTCATATTTATGACATCATTTCAAGGAATTACATCAACTTCCCAAATATAAATAAATAAAGAAAGACAAATTCCAATCTTTCACTACTTCGTTGACATGGCTAAAATGCATTGTTTTTATTTCCAGGTTGTATATTTATTGTTAAATTTTCAGTGATTAGTGTTTCACTTTTTTCCTTGAGTTTGGAGGAGAATAAAAGAGGTTGTACAACCAATTTTATGTTTAATAGAAATTTATATTTATTTGCTATGAATATTTTGTACTTACCACCTGTAATGTGCTTATAAATTGAAATTTCTACAGAAAATTAATTTATTAATCTGAATGTTTGAAGCATTTGAATAATTTAATTGAAGAAAGATGATATATTTTTTAAATATATGAATATTTTTTAAATATATGAATATATATAAAATATATTAATATCTTATATTGTTTATGTAATAATTGGTTTCCAAACTTTGTTGTGTCCAAATGGCATTATTTATCCATGCTGTCATGAACTTGGGAAAAAAAGGGAATTTGGATGTGTTACTTGCATAGAACAGTCTCATATCTATAACAAGATTTTTAAATAGAGAGTATGCGAAAGAGGAGACTTAAATGAGCCACAATACCAGAGGTACTCCATATATATGCCTTATATACATCTGCAACCCCGGTGTAGATCCAGATCAGTTGTCACATTCATGCTGTCTGATCAGGATCTGCACTGGTTGCATTTTGGTTAGAAACCCCCCCCCCCCCCCCCAAAAAAATCAAATAGCAAACAGTGTAGATCCTGATCAGATGGTGAGAATGTGCTGGCTGATCTGGATCAACCCTGTTAACCTACACAATAAAGGTTCATGTATATATAATAAGGAAAGATGTAACATTTAGTTGTAACTGTTATTATTTTGTGAAAAATTATCATTAATTGATTATTTTCGCAAATTTTAAGCTGGTTTTGTTACATGAACATTATTAATATTTCTTTCAGCCAAATGCCCAATAAACATATCATCTGCACATCTTGGTATTTATGAAAATCATTGTATAGTATGTGATTGATAATTTCACAACCCTGTGACAGACAAGTAAAATATGGTTTATCAGCAAGCAGTTTTACAAATTTGATATTGTCATATTTTCTTGAAAAGAAATGGTCAGTGGAAAAATATTTAATTTGTACATGCCAGACATAAGATCATTTTTGTTTTATATAAATAGGGTATTATTTAACTGTCTGCTTTTCCATAATCAGTTGTATAAATTGATATAGAGGTTGCTCCATATTTTATTGTAATGTTACTTAATATTTATGTTATGAAAAAAAATCATTGTTTTGTGTTATACAAATTGTTGTATAAATTGATACATGTACTATATAGGTTGCAAAACAATCAGATGCATTTGTTACAATCAGTGCAATAAATTGTATGATCAATAATTTGTTATTTTACTTTTTGTTGCAAAAAGGGGCTGCATGGGTATGTACTTAATACCAAAATCCACCCAAATCTTCCCAAATGTTTGTTGCTTTAGATAACAATTTGAAAACATTTAATTTAAGAGGATTTGGGTGATTACCCAGGTTAGATTTGGGGTTTCAAGTCTGTACAACTGTAAAAGGGAATTTAATAATTTTTGGAATATTGATATCAACGTCATAAATAAGATGTTCAAGAACCATAACTCTGCAACATTTGAAGGGATTTTGTTGATATTCCACACAACGATAGTGGTCATTAAGGGAAATTTTAGTGTTAAAGAATCAAAACTATAATTCTATCATGCGCCTATTTAAATGATTTCGTTTTATTATATTTTGCCTACACGTAGCCAAGAGCGCTTTCTACGCGAACACGATGTTCTCTTCAAATTCTCAAAAGAAAAAAAAATAGGCAACATTTACATTTACATAATATATTTTACTACAGTAATGACATTCCAAAACGCTACATACGCGCAGGCACGCACATTTTCCTAAATGATGAATTCTAAGTAAAGTTTCAAACATAATGCTTAACTTGCACATTCAACGTGATGCTAAAAGTTGTAACATTTACAAAAAAGAAAGCAAGCAACATGACATTTAAGCCATTTGCAGTTAATAATGAACTCACTTGTTTTGTTTGTTTTTTGTTGTTGTTTTTTTTCTTCAGAAAATGATAATTACAAACGTGTTGCTTTTTGTGTGTAGGTTATAGGCGTAGTTACAAAGGGCGGCGGTCGCCGTCCCAATATTTCGACTAGTAGCTTTAATACGAAAATATATCCTGAATAACAGTGTCCTTTTAATTTCGCGTTTCAACGAAATCTTGGATATTCCCTCGTACTTAGCCTCGACACTCACATATATTCGTATGGTCTATAGTTTCGGCTACACTAACGACAGACATCAATACAATTAACGCCCTTCAAGTTTTTATATCAGGGCTATCCGATCAACCGTTTTCTGGGGTTGTCCCGGTTAGCTCGGTTGCATCGTCGGAATTGCAGGGCTAGGCGCTGTCGCCGTGAAGGTGCGGGTTTGCTCTTGGGTAGAGGCAATGTCATTTGAAATACACAGTAGCGATATTTGTGCAGTGTGGTGGCCGTTTAAAGTCTCCCCATACATATAGTCAGGACTGTTATCAGTAAAATAACCCGTTACCGATGTCGTGCAGTGATGATAACGTCTATCAGAGCTATCCGATCAACCCTTTTGGGGGGTTGTCCCGATTAGCTCAGTTAGTTGCATCGTCGGAATAGCAGGTTTAGGCGCTGCCGCCGTGACGGGGCGGATTCGCTCCCAGGTAGAGGCAATATCATTTAATAGTAGTAACGTAATTATATTTAATTTATGAATGGCGTATAAATTATTATAATTCTATATTAAGCCGAACAGTACCTAAAATTACGATCAGAATACACAATGAAGTATGACCGAGTTATAACATGGCATATAACACAGACTACTGTAGAAATACAGAATCAGAAAATCACATCACAGTGTGGTATACGGATTTACTGATCTGCCTCGTTGTATCAATATTAGGCCTAAAAAAAAATAGGTTTGTTTCTGGTTACCCGACCGACCGTCTCTAAATAGCGCCGACCGTAACTTTTTTTCAGCCCTCCCAAAAAAATTGTATGAAAAGCCGACCGGGATTTTGACCGACGAAAAATTCTGTTATTTTCGGACACAATGTCCGGTGCAAAATAACAGCCAGCACCGTTTCATTTTTGGAAAATTTACTTTCACTTTCTTCTCCGGCGTGATTTTTGTCCATGTAACATATGTAAACCCCGTTGCGTGTGCTTTCGGTTCAACGTTGCTAATTCCATGATTAAATTCGCAGAGGTAAACAATCATGGATGTCAACGTTCGGCGAGCCAGTAAAAATATTCTTTTTGATCCACCGACGACTTCATTGTAGAATTAAGGAAGCAAATAGATTAAGATTTCTGTTCGAAGTGCATACGTGATACGGCGTGAATGCAGAATCGTTTAATAATGGCTTTATAAGTGAACAATTATGTACTGATATCTGCATCGTAAAATGAGTGAAAGAAACAGCACTGATCAAATTGTTAACCCTGCTTTGGTGGTAGTGATAGAACTTTTACCATCTTTGACGGGATATGTATATATTTGATTATGTGTTAATTGCAACAATATCACGAATACAGCTAAAAACGACTTAATACGAGTTGAAAGTGAGGCACAGTGGTTGCAAAAAGTGGTAGGTATTAAGGTAAGTATATCCAACATATTTTTTGTTACAAAAAATAGTAATGAACAAATCAACAATATCCACGCATTAAACCACATTACGGCATTACACATCTAATTGTAATTAAAAGAATAATTATTTATATTACATGTTAAGCAAAACAATTCAACTTTAAGTTGAAACACTGGTTTATTAGTTTCAATGAAATTAAAGTATAAAATGCAGTGAGTTTTCCCTTTTCTACACTTCAATACCTTAAAAGATACCTCTAAAAAAAAGATAGATACATTTCCGGGCAAATAAACTGTAACCTGTCACCTCTTTCAAATAGCATATTCAATCGGGCGTTAAAAATCTGTTACAAAACACAGGAACCTAGGCCTATCCGTTATCGAGACGTTATTGGTACATGCTCTTACAATAATCCACGTTCAAATTCCATTGTCTCTTTTAAATTATCACATAATCCGCACAATTCAAAAACAAACAAAAAGAAATTTTCTCAAAAATGTTTTAAAAATACTCGTAGATTAACGTACATTTCTTTGATCCGCCTTCCCTGTTAATTTCATACGGAGACTGAATTTGATTGACAGTCAGTATGGAGGTAAACATTGATACCAACCGTCAATGAAATGCAACTTCAAAAGAAATTGTCGGCTCATATCAAGACTGTGTTGTTTTATCGGCTCTGCTTTGAAATCGTTTGATCTACAAGAAGTGTGTACGTGACATTTGTCATTTTTAGCTGAGTTAAATTGGTTGATGATGCAATAATACTGAAATATGATACTTGAGATAAAATTGGGATGTAATTTATTATGGAATATGTTCGCATTGCTTAGTGTTTTAATCAAAGACCTATATAGGTAATATATAAGTCTTTGTTTTAATACTTATTTTACATTCACGTTGTAAATTTCGCGGTGTCATAATATAATTTGAAACTTTGATTTTGTAGCAGTACATGACAATAGGGTCCGTTAATCAATTAATAAACATATAAATGATGCATATTTATCACGAGTATTGTCCAGAACACGATCTACCTGACCTCCCTTGTCAACAAAATTTAATATATGCAGATTTAATGATGTATACGATTACCGGCGAATCGAACACTCCGGGCAATAGAATATTTTAGCTGACAATTTGTGTATTCGATTTCCCGGAGTCTACTGTAAAAATTTAACTATTTTAATCTTTGATATACTTACTAACACACAAGATGGTATATACTTGGACTTCGGTTCCTTCCCCTAAAAAAAAAAAAAAAAAAAAGGAAGCCGACCTACCGACCCATTGTTTTTTCAAGGATGTAACCAGAAACAAACCTAATTTTTTTAGGCCTTACAGATACACGCTTTAAATGATCAGCCTGAACAACTTTGCATGTACCTAATTTCGACATTGAGGTGTTCGAAATAAAGCTTAGACATCACTGTCATGTAACAGCTGCCCTGTACTGAATAGTGGGTACCCTGTGGCAGTCCGCAAGATGGCGACCAGTTAAGCGACGAAAAGGTATGTGCTATTTTGTTTCCAAAGGTATAGACTTGTAAACTTCGATCATATAATGAAAAGGATTGTTGATTGATTAAATGATTGCCTGCTTTTTTGCCGGTGTGTCTGTTTGACCTTGTAATTGATAAAAATAAATGACCTTATTGGCTATTTCAAAATTGAAGCGAGAGCGACGACTGATTTCGGCTTTTTATTCTAAGACAACTGTTGTTCTCGTAACATGTGATATCCCTTTGAAGCGCCTCTGATTGCCTATCTTGTGGTATAACTATTAAACTTAACAACTATTTTGTTTTTAAGAAAATGCAATTCAAACAAATTGTTGTTGGTACCCTGTACCGCCCCTCGGATTATTAGAGGGTACCTTGTATAGCCGTTGGATAAGTGTCGAAAAAGATACCCCGTATGGTCTACTTTTCCATAAAATCAGCTACCCTGTAGAACTTATTTCTTCTTCTTTGTATGACCAATTTGTATATGTATATCTATAAATGTTATCTTTACCACTGGCCGTTCCTATATGCAGCCGGCAACACTGAAGTTGTTTTTTTGTTCATTGTGCCATGTTATCGTTACAAATATAATCCTTTTTAAACACAAGTTCTCTCTTCCTCTCTATTATTACACTATTATAGGCCGTTGAACCAGGTGTTCAACGAAAACCTTTTATCATCATCTTGATTCGGCGGGCGGGCGGATGTCCACTCAATAACTTGAGTTTGCTTTGGCCTACGCCAAACTGTGTGTGGGTAGGTTTTGTGAAGACTACTCAGGACTGCTACCCAGATGTGATCAAGGTGAATGACTACTGGTGGGTGGTATTACCGTGATTTTGCGATTCGAGTCCTTGGCGATACGCAGTTTACTTAAAGAATATAAATTGTATTGATTACATCTGTAACGATGCTCAATTTTGCAAAAGTTTTTATATCTTCCTTACTTCAGTAAACAAAAAATTTAACCAAAATTAATATTTGATCATAAACTTTCTCACGTCAGTGAACAACGCTATTTCTTTAAAATGGATATTATTATTTCGTTAGCTGTAAGTTTTTCTTAATTTTGTTGTAATTTAATTCTGACTTTTTCTACAAACTTTTTAAGTGAACAAATATAATCATAGAAATTTAACAGCAACTTAGATCAAGTATGCGTCATATACTCAAATATTCAAATAATCAAGAATTCCATTTCCAACATTAAAACGTTTTAATATATAAAAGACACAATTGGGATTTTCCTGTCACTTATATAACAGTTCGTCAATAGCACAAAAAGGACTTTTGGTTTTGATAAATGACATGCTTATTTTTTTCTTTCTATTAAAACTCTTAGCCTAGGTCTTAAACGAAATTCCAAAATAAAGTGTTTGTGTCTCTCTTAAGCTATAAACAGTAAGTTAGACTCGCAACAGATTTCTTATCGAAATTTCAGTCAATCCAGCAGTGTGACGGTGTTGTTTCAGTCAGTTTTTGTGTGATCGTTCTGAAGAAACGGCGAAACATAGGGGCCGCTTTAATCGTCCGTCAGTCTGTTGGTCCGTCCGTCACGAAAACTTAACGTTGGCAATAACTTTGTTATTTCATAACATTTCTTCATCAATCTACCAAAATATATTGCCGATGACAACAGGGTCGTGATGATGTCATAATCCTTATGTCAAAGTCAAATTTGACTAGTTTGATGGGGTTATGTACATTTTTGTATTTTTTTTTTATTTTGCCAGAGTACCCCAGGGCGACACAAGTATTCAACTGAACACCCATCTATAACTATTACCACTGCCGCATGGCCTTGAAATCATATAGTCCAGTTTGTTAGGCATAAAACTTATCAATCATAAGTAATTATCAAATATTAAAGGCCAGCAGAATAGTATACTTTACATGTGGGTTTCTAGTAGGACAAATTAATCAATTAATTAGACAGTTTTATGTGTAATCTTTGTCATTTTCGTTAAGAATACATTGTGCAAATAGATGAAAGAGGAACTTAGAAAACACCGTATACGAATTATATCAAAATAATGCAGGCTCGGTTTGATTGAGCCTGTTCGTGGGTAATGGAAATGCATATTACTGTCTACGCCACCTAGCACCGGGTTGAGCCCAATCCTGTCTTAAACAAATATAAAGAAATATAAGAATACAGTCCACACTCGTTGTGTCAAACTCGCTTAAGTTGAAACATCGGTTATCTCGAATTAATTTCTCGGTCCCGTCAAAATTTGTTCTTTTTACATATAATATTACGCCGTTTAAGTCGAATTCGACTTAAACAATGTTTTGATAAGTCGAACTAAATTTTAAACCCGCCGGCTCAATTATCCTATGTAAAGACATCGGATAAGTCGAAGTGTGAAAATCGACACGGTCGAACAATGCGCGCGGTATCATCAAAGTGATAACTTGTCAGGTGGGAAAACTGTCATGATTATTTAATAATCAATAATGATTGTGTGTTTTGTAAAATGTTCACTCAATTAATGTATTTATATATTTTTAATGGTAATATTAAAGACAAACAGCGATTAATTACGATAATGATGTGCCCTTAAAATATGCGAGCATCCATTTACGAAAACAGATGCAAAAATGACTTATCCAAATGTAGTCAATACTCCTCAACAAAAAAGAGACATAAAAAGAACGCTCAAAGAGAAAGATTATGAAACAAGGTATGCGGCAATCATGGAGGTCGAGCGCGAGAACATTGATTATTTAATTTTAGGATGACGATGATACTTAGCCTATGTACATGTAATAAATAAAATCAATTTCATAATTTGTTTCATTGTTTTATACAAACAATGTTTGGTTTAAATATTATAAGAATAATGCATTGAGATATTATGTTGGTATTGGACATACACACGCATATTCATGTTAGATAAGAAGCATATACGGTATAGTCTATACGTTCATTGGCGTCAATTCGGATGTGTCGAACTTCGGATAACTCGAATTAAAATCGACGGTCCCAGCGAGTTCGACACAACGAGTGTGGACTGTATTTTACTACTTTGATATTGAGGCCTTAGACTCAAAATATTGTATCAGATAAATAGTAATAAAATAGTAATAAAATGGTACAGCGCATATGTGTGCCACTCTATTAAAAAAAATACATGTATACATGACAAATGTATGCATGGTCAAGATTAAAACATTCGGCTTTTATTTACGATTGACTTGGAGATTGATCGACATAGCTGAATATACATTCACCCAAAGTTCTAATTAGTCACTTTTTGACCGTTGTGTATGCCCTTCGAAGACGGGTCATATTATGGGAACATCCATGACGGGCGGGCGTCCGGGCGGCGTCCACAGGGATGTCAGCTCGATAACTCAAACACTTGTTGACAGATCTTCATGAAACTTTAAGAAAATGTTTACGGGCATAATATCTCGGCCGCATACGATAACCAGTCAAATCGGTTCAGCCGTTTTTCAGAGTTATGGCACTTTATTGGTAAAAATATGGCAAATTATTCGATGGGCGTATTTTGTGGCACTTTGTTGCTCTTGTTTTAATTAGAAAGACATTGACTTAACTCTTTATTTTTAATCAGTTGTCAACAACAGTTTTTAATTCAAGCTTTTATCTTGTAATAATTGAATCGGGAACAGGTTGGCGAGAGTTATCCTAAATTTCGCTATAAATGCATTTCATGCTATGAAGGACAGGCAAAATTGCTTTTAACTGCTTTTGTTTGAATAGGACCCCTCCTTATTAGGAAAACATTTAACATCAAATTAGCAGCATCTTTATGCCCCCGAAGGGAGGCATATAGTAATCAGACCGTCCGTCCGTCCGTCCGAAATAATCTTGTCCTCGCTTCTTCTCCAAAACCGCTTAAGGGATTTCTTTGAAACTTCACAGGAGTGTTTGTCACCAAGCCTAGTTGTGCATATCGTCAGGAATTTCTGCTCGGACTATTTTTGGCTGAGTTATGGCCCTTTTTAGCAAAATCTTGTCCTCGCTTCTTCTCTAAAACCGCTTGAGGGATTTCATTGAAACTTCACAGGAGTGTTTGTCACCAAGCCTAGTTGTGCATATCCTAAGGAATTTCTAATCGGATTATTTTTGGCGGAGTTATGGGCCTTTTTACCTAACCCTAACTCTAACCCTAACCCAAAACCCTAACCCTAACCCTAAAGTAAATTTTGTTAACGCAATAGAGGTTACATTTTTTGTCCGATTGTCATGAAATTTGGTCAGGATGTTTGTCCCAATGATTTCTCAGATGAGTTCCAATATGGGTCATCTGGGTCTAAAAAGTCACTGTTACTAAAAATAGAATTTTCTTGTTTACACTCTAGCATTCACATTTATGCTCGGATTGTCATGAAACTTGGTCAGGATATTTGTCCCAATGATTTCTCGGACGAGTTTGAATATGGGTCATCTCGGTCCAAAAACTAGGTTACTGTTACTAAAAATAGAATTTTCTTGTTAACATTCTAGAGGTCACATTTTTGCTCCGATTGTCATGAAACTTGGTCAGGATGTTTGTCCCAATGATTTCTTGGACGAGATTGAATATGGGTCATCTGGGTCCAAAAACTAGGTCACTGTTACTGAAAATAGAATTTTCTTGGTAACACTCTAGCGGTCACATTTTTATTCTGATTGTCATGACACTTGGTCAGGATGTTTGTCCCAATGATTTCTCAGACGAGTTCGAATATGGGTCATCTGGGTCCAAAAATTAGGTCACTGTTACTAAAAATAGAATTTCCTTGTTAACACTCTAGAGGTCACATTTTTGCTCCGATTGTCATGAAACTTGGTCAGGATGTTGTCCCAATGATTTCTCGGACAAGTTTGAATATGGGTCATCTGGGTCCAAAAACTAGGTCACTGTTACTAAAAATAGAATTTTCTTGTTAACACTATAGTGGTCACATTTTTACTCTGATTGTCAGATTGTAAAGAAACTTGGTCAGGACAAATGTCCCAGTTATTAATTGGACGAGTTTGAATATGAGTCACCTGGGGTCAAAAACAAGGTCACTGTTACTAAAAATAGAAAAATCTTGTCCAGGCTGTAAATTTGTTATTTCTCATTGGATTTTAAAATAACTTGCCTTAAATGTTTTCCATGACAAGGTGTAGTTTTGCGTACAATACCCATGCCTGTTGGTCCAAGGTCAAGGTCACTGTTACTAAAAATAAAATTTTCCTGTCTGGGCTGTTAATTCCTAATGAATGGAGTGATTTCAAAATAACTTTACATAAATGTTCACCATGACAAGGGGATGTGTTGCTTACCATACCCATGCCGGTAGGTCAATTTTCTTTTCCAAGCTGTAGATTTGTTTTTTCTTATTGGATTTTATAATAACTTGGTGTAAATGTTCACCATATCAAGACGTTGGGTCTCGTGCAACACAACTTTGTTGTACTCAGGTGAGTGATAAAGGGCCATCATGGCCCTCTTGTTCATATTACCCACATCATATGTAGTAAGGTCCATAAGTCTAATAATCATTTTCCAGGATAATCTCCCCAATACTCTTAGAATTTTCTAAAAAAATGTAATATTTAACTTTATTTAACTATATATTTACTACAGACTTTTACTACAGACTTGAAATATATGATCCTTTCATCTTTCACATTATATGCATGCAGTATTCTTTGTCTTCCACAAGCATATTTTTCATTACATATGTTTATTTATTACAAATGTATACCTATTCGATTTCAAAGCTGCATTTCGGGGGCATATGTCAATTTCAAGTGACAGCTCTTGTTGTTAAATAAATTCTCTTCAAAGAATCCACTTTTATAATTACCTCCCTTTTAATTTAATAATGTTCTAATTTTGACCCTGCGGTGTAAGTGTAAGAAAATGGTCCCGCCAGAATAAAAACAAATAATACGTCAAGGAAGAATTAGCATTACCTTAAAGGGGCAGGGGATAGTTACGATTTTCTTAGTATTTGGGGTGGCTCTGAATAAAATGCATGAAAATCCCTGTTTGAATTAAAGATGTCATATTCTTTTTTAATATTGTATAGTATATGTTATATGAAATCTGATCACAGTGGCTCAAATGCATTGATGCTAGCTTTGTATGTTTTGAGTTGAACAGGTGCAGTGAAAACGTAATCTGCCGGGCTGAATTTGAGAATAATTAGCGGTGAGGTATTTCAATGTAAATTGCTAAAAAATTGAGACTGATGGGAGACACTTTCCAGCTGCTTGGGACTCATAAAATATTATCATGAAAGGGGTTTTATTTGCAAAGTCATTGCAGGTAATATTTTGCAGGTTTCCAAATGTGTAGAATTTCGGCCAATTTTGCATTGGAAAATCAGGACTTGGGGTGACTTAAAATGCCCGTATAGATCAAATGATTGGTTCTGTGGGTTAGTTGGTTGTGGTTTGTAAAAAGCTAGACCCCTGCAAGACAGAAAGTACAACAACAAAATTTTAGCTGTGCATTTGTTTTCAGTCAATGTAAGATTGTACGGGGTCCCAGATTCTGGGGCAGCCTCGGAGACTGTCCCCTGGGCCCATTTCGGCTTCAAACAGATATTTCTCAAATCTTTACGCTACATCGATAAAGTATTCTTCATGTTTGTTATTGAAAATAATCACGTGACAAACTGAATATTAATTAACGTTTATTCGCTCCGAAGTAATGTCGACCCCAATAATTTGAACGTACATTCTAGTAAGACCCTTTAACTCGGAGCTTCTGTATTTAATATTTGACGGTGCGATAGTGATATCTTTCTTTAACAATGATTAAAATATTATGGACTGTCACTTTAAGCTTAAAGCCGTTATAGATATTGTATACAAAGTACTGTTTTGATATGGTTCATATATGATCCAAGTTATCTGTAAGTGTTCTCATGCGTGATAAAGTTAGACTATAAAACTTCATTTTAGTTGTATAATATTTATGTTATTAAAACAAGGAAGTTGAAATTGTCTCCATCAATAAAACATCTATTGAATGCTTATCCATGCTTATCCATCAGTAACAAATTTTCTTTAAGGTTTAATTTAAAAACACTCTTTATTTAAATTGACGGCTCGGCCTTGTGGTCTTTATCAAATGATACAAATCGCATAAGTCTACATCTTTTACACACATATATCATAATGCGGAAATAATCAAGGTTTAAAAAAATAATTTAAGGTTTTAATCTCTGATTTTAATAGATGAAAACGGGTACTTTGAAAGCCATCGAAAACGACAAATATGAAAATAAAATTGCAGGCTCGGTTTGATTTAGCCTGTTCATGGACAATAATGGAAATTCATATTACTGCCCACGCCGCCTAGCCCCCTAGCCCCGGGTTGAGCGCAACTCAATATTTACACAAATAAACAGTATTCACAAGAAACAATACAATTTTGACCATCCCAAACGATGGTGTGCATATGGCGGTGGACAGGGAACGTTCAATTCGGTATTTTCAGAATAGTACCATTCCATCTTCAGCTGCGTATGGTCCCCAGATAAAAGAATGGGATTTCCCTAAACGACCAAAAATGGACGGAATAGAATTTAAAATGCTCTATTAAATTGCTTTTCATTACAAAGGGAGTTGAGTGCAAGTTGTCACATCAACTTAATCATACATACGCACATTGTTGTTCTATTAATGTAGGGGCTTGTGAACTTGGGGACAAATTGTTTTGAAATAACAGTTAAATTGGCAGTGAATGATTTCATAAAAATTAATGTATATGCTTGTAATATACGACAATAGGCACAAATGTTATTTCTTTACTGGAATGTTGAAATTCCAGATATTGGAAGCTTATTCCCGTTGAAGTTTCATTTTGATTCTATATCATGGCAGAATTGAAGCCATAAACGTTGTATTTTTTTCTTAAAACATTATCATTATATATGTGAATTCCTCTACTTTTATAATGGTTTTTCTTCGTAGTCGAAGACATTATTTAAGCACAAAAGAAGATTCATTTTATTTAAGTAGATTTATTTATTACAGCTCAAATAAAGTTCTGGCTTATGAGAAGCAAAATTCCAATACTTGTTGTTACTAGATTTTTACAAGGCATACATGTATTTTAATCACAAGACATGGCGGATTCGCCAACCCAATAGAATGTGCCATCCAAATTTTCAAAAAAGAGATTTCCAGACATATTAAGTATATTGAATGAATGAAATTCAGAATGACTTAGATACACAAATCTATCGGCATAGTGCTACCTCCTTAAAGCAATTTTGTAAACTCATTATTCCTAGAGTCACACATACACAATTAAAGTTGCTGGATTTTTCAGTGCACTGAATTGAAGATATTTATTTAACATAACATTGTTTTTACACTCTTTTATCTACGTTTCGGCATAAAGCCTTTTTCAAGATCATTTACAGAAAATTTCTACATTTTTGTCATTGTTTTACAGCACAAACAGGAAATACTAAACATCTTAACGTCAACGTCATTAATGTGCGTTGCGTTGCACGCCAATATGCGCGCCAATATACGGTATCAATGAATATAATGTATCATACATATTACATTAATAACAATTACAAATTAGCCTTGTAAATAATTTTTACCGATTATCCTATATTTATATGCGTATGATTTGTATGTGCGTGTGTGCGTGCGTTAGTGTGCGTGTGTGTGTTTGTGCGTGCGTGTGCGCGTAATCCCGTGTGAGTAATTGCGCATGAGTTCGCACATGTGTTTGTGCGTGCGTGTGTAACCTCGTGCGAGTATGCGCGTGAGTGTGCAATCGTGTAATTGTGCGCGTGTGTGTGTGAGTGTCTCTATGCGAGTGACTAAATGTGTGTGTAATCGTTCGTAAGCGCGTAATTTCGTAATCAAAAAAGCCTATAATTAGTTAGACAATAAATCAATTGGTATAATAATTGCGTAATCTCGTGAGAGTAATTGCGCGTGCATGCGCGCACTTGTGCGATTGTGCGTGCGCGTGCGTAATCTCGTGAGAGTATGCGCGTGAGTGTGTAGCTGTGTAACCGTGTGAGTGTGTGCGTGTGCGTGTGCTTGCGTGTGTAATCTTGTGCGAGTATACGCGTGAGTGTGTAATCGTGTAACAGTGAGTGTGTGTGAGTGTCTCTGTGCGAGTGACTAAATGTGTGTGTAATCATTCGTGAGTGCGTAATTTCGTAATCAAAAAAGCCTATAATCAATTAGACAATAAATCAATTGGTATAATAATAGCGTAATCTCGTGATTGAGTAATTGCGCGTGCATGCGCGCGCGTGTGTGATTGTGGGTGTGCGTGCGTAATCTCGTGAGAGTATGCGCGTGAGTGTGTAGCTGTGTAACCGTGTGCGTGTGAGTGCGCGCGCGCGTGTGTGTGTGTGTGTGTGTGTGTGTGTGTGTGTGTGTGAGCGTATGTATTTGGTGGATATCGGGGACATCAACCTGAATACACACCTTCCGATCGGGGACACACATCAACCGGGGACGTCCCCGTTTTTAAAATGACGAAAAATGACGAAAAATGAACATTTTAGTAGTTGTTTATCTATCTCACGGTCAGATTTTAGTAGAAAATTACTTGTCCTCGGTTAACCATAGTAGTACAGTGCACAATATACATTCGCGGTTGGATATCTCAATTGCGATGATACACACGTGTCCCCGTTTATGCAGCATATTTCACTGCAGTGTTACACACATTGAATAATTTTGTTTTCTGTTTGTTTACACTTGTATTTATTTGACTTTTAAATTATGATTGTTACAAGTGTATTTATGTTAACTTCAGTTTTTGAATCATTACTTTCGTTGTGTTTTCTAAAATAAAATTGATTACTAGTATAACACAAATAAAGTTGTTCAACGAAAATGAAACTCTACATTAGTCGCTTGAAGGTAGATAACTACCTAGTGACCGATTCTAAGTTTGTGCACGGTAGTACATTGTGCACGGTGTCTAATTTGCGAACGATAATAGTTATAATTATATTTATTGTTCCTCCAATAATGAAAGTTTTAAAGCTTTTAATTCAATAAGATCAAAATCTATCTAAACCTAATAAGAACGTTACCGACGTGTTGCATTCTACACTATGTTTTTTCTTATCTTTCCCCTATTTTTAAAATACATACAGGTATTTATTTTTATCTACTTGCTGGTTCAATTACAACAACAAAAATCGTTTTGTGAGTATGGAAGTACTAAATTTTTTTCAGACTTTTTCTCCATAATTTATAATGTATACTTTTAACTGGGACCACACTAAACCAAATGTCAACATAGAAAAACAGGATACATTATTCTCACTGACAGGCCCGGGCCGACAAATAATAATTTCACGCTGTGTCAACATTCAAATGTACAAAAGGTTATTAATACTCTTCTGTAATTATTACAAACTTTTTTCGCACGGTTTGGAATTAGGCTATTATCATAATAAGTTGGTTTTCTGATACAAATAAAGGTTTTATTTTTTAACTCTTCTGTGTTTCGAAAAAGTGAAGCTATTCTGATCACTTCATCGTCTAAATTAATGTAGTTCATAAACTATCATTTCATTTAGGCGATGAAAAGAACGAACATTTGCACCTCTTGTTGCGCTAATAAGTTAGCCGGAGTTAGGAGGTGGCCTCTGGTAAAAGGTAAATTACTTAAGAAAATGCACGGGTGGAAATCAAAGTGGCTGTTGTATAAAGGTGACCGTTGGTGATAGGTGTCCGTTAGTGGAGGTGTCACTGTTAGTGGTGGTGCTAATGATGGAAGAAATCACTAGACATTACTATTATGGTACGATACTTCACAATAAAATAACAAGTTGTCATTTTTTCTTTAAACAAAAAGAGAGAACTGGGACTATTTAGGAAACATATTTCAAGTAAAAGGCCTTGTGATTACGATAAAAACAATTATTAAAAATTATTTTGCTCGATGAAGAAAGTTGTTTACATAAAACCCGCTTTTTGTCCAGTTTAGAGCAGCATATCAGTACCACCACCTGTGAAATTCATCAGATTTCAGTTCTGAAAGTTTATATTTATACAAGCTGATTAAAGTGCACGTTGTTAACATCCGTCGTTGACATTAAGACTTTTCTAAGTTAATTTGCCGAATCCATGCATGGGCGTACCAAGCACCTTTATTATAATACACGTTTGTTCGATAGAGTTGATCAATATGATCATTACTAACCTGGCAATTTTAATTTCGAACGAACACATTGAGCGTTAATGCAGTTGTTTTTCTTATATTGTGTATTATGTGATTATTAATTCGTCTCAGTGTACATGTTGCCCATGTGTTGATTACTATTGTTGTGTTGTGTATTTGTTTTTATCATACTTTTGTTACCTGTATCTAGAATTGGGATAAGTTAGTTATCTTAATGCTAACCTGTATGATTTATGTATAACTATCAACATGAAGTGGATCATTACCACCATCCGTGGAGATGTCTTGTGACTGAAGGGCCAAAACAGATGGGTGCCTCACAACTGATGATGTTGGTAGAGTAAGGGTCATAACTCTAGTTATAATGTGTATCTGATTTAATTGTATTATGTGAGCGTCTTTTGTGTGAGTTGTTTGAAGTTTTGGGTACATGTAGTGGTTCATGTGTTTGTGATTTTTGTTAATTTGGAAGCATTTGCACGTCTGTTGGGATGGGATGTACTGATTGACAGCATCTTAGGCATGGCTATGTCAGATTTACATGCATAAAGCATTTACATAAATGTTCGAGTATTTTAACGAAGGGGTCTTTACCGAAAAACCTTTCTATTCGGGCGACTTCTTACTTGAGTATCATGGCGATCTAATAAAGAACTACAAGAAAGCTCTCTGTTTAGAGGAAGTATACATCGAAGCTAAGTTGGGATCGTTTATGTATTTCTTCAGATGCAATGGAAAGAAAATGTGGTAAGTCATTTCTTCTTTAAGGTACCTCCCTGTAAGTATACTCACAGTTTTGATGCATATAAGAAAACATGCGATTCCTTAAAAATATGCCAAAATAACATGGCCTGAAGTGATATGTGAATTAGAGTACATGTATCATGCTTGATATAGACAAGTCACAACAATTATTATATATTTTTAACAATCAATGCTTTATTCCAATTTCGCATTCGATTAATACCAACTGTGTATTTTAAAAAGTTAAGAAGAAAATTGGAAAAAGCACGGACTTTTCGAAATGTGTAATAAATATTGATTATGTATTCTCTCTTTTTTTGCTCTTAGCATCGACGCAACGAATGATATCTTTAGACAGGGGCGAATGGTGAATGATGCTCCGAAAGGCGACGAAAAAAATAATTGTGAGCCAAAGGTCGTATTTGTGGATGAAATACCACATATATGTTATTTCGCTTCCCGCAACATCGAAGTTGTATATTCCATTCATGGTTTACACAAAATGCACTGTTTTGTGATTACTGATGGAAATCGGGTACACACAAATTTAGTCATTCATAAATAGATATTTCAGGACAAGATACAGCTGATAATAAGAACGAAGAGACAATGTCCACGGTCAGAGATAAGCAAGTTATGAAAGAATGTCATTAGCATAACTACATTTATTCTGAATTATAATCACATAGAAAATGCACATTCTTCAACCGGGGACAGTTAGAAACCAAGTTTGTCTTGATTCTTATTTTTGCCATATTAGAAAAAGGTAAAATATGCATATCAGGAATCGCCACATTCAGAAAAAACAGCCTCCCCACACAGTCAACAACAAGATAGAGGGAGAGAGCATAGTTAATAAAATGATCAGTTAAGGAATTATGGGGATTTAGATAAGAATTTCTGCAACGTGAAAGGTGTTCTGTCAAAACTTAATCTTGTCTATTTTATTCATGGCATAAATAAAATGCACTATTTTGTGATCACTGGTGTTAATCGGGGACACACTGATTTAGTCATTCATGCATATAATTTATAAGAAGAACAAGATATATCTCAAGATGCTCAGTCAATGACCGCTGTCAGAAATGAGTCTGATACATCTATTTAAAGCTATCATTCGAACAACCATAATGATTTCGAACTGCAACAATGTTAATATTACATTTGCAGTTTTAGATGTTCTATACGTTTTAAAATATGTGAAACGGGGTAATTTTGACATCGTGTCCGTTTATGTTTTGTCTGTATTCTTATTACCTTTAGATAATTGTGAATAACAGAAAATACTTTGGAGACGTTCTTGAGAAATGTATAATGTTAGAAAGACAATAATTTGTATTACCATACTAATGTTGAGTCATAGGAAGGTTAAAATTATACCTGTATTTTTTCTAATTTATCGAACGGAGTCATTGCGAAATAACATCCTTCTATGTTTGTTTTTAATTGTATGAAAATGTAAAGATACAGGGAATACACACGCATTGTGTTTAATATCTATGCATATACATGTTTATGAAATAGCACAAACTGTAGTATTTTTTTCTATTGCATTTCTATTGAGCAAATTTGCGATATCATTGTATGTACTAGAAATGCAAATTAAAATCATTATGCAACCTACTTCTGCGTGGCTTTTGTTTACGCAACCTGAATCATAGTTATTTCAAAACCTTTCTTGTACATTTAATTGCCAGGAACAATTAATACCGTTTTGATGTATTGATGGTAATCGGGGACACATTATTGTATATATTTCAGATGGTCAAGATACAACTGATAAAGAGCAAATGGACACGTTGAGAGATGAGTCAGGTATGAAAGAATTTATCATATCTAAAGCTAACATTCGAACAACCATAATAATTTCGAGCAAGAGCTATGTTAAAATTATACTTGGAGTTTTAAACATTCTATTACATTTTCAAATATGTGAAACGGGGAGATTTTGATATCGTATCCGTCTATGTTTGTCTTTATTCTTATTAACTTAAGAAAAATGCGAGTTACAGAATATTATTTTGAGACGTAGAAATAATGGCCACTGTTAGAACTGTATCATGTTAGAAAGACAATAATTTGTATTGCCATACTTATGTTGAGTCATAGCAAGTTTGAAATTACGCCTGCATTTATTTTTTAATTTATCGATGGTTAAATGTTAAAATTATATTTGGAGTTTTAAATATTCTATTAAATTTTCAAATATGTTAAACGGTGACATTTTGATATCGTATCCGTCTATGTTTGTCTTTATTCTTATTACCTTTAGAAAAATGCTAGTTACAGAATATTCTTTCGAGACGTAGAAATAATGGCCACTGTTAAAAATGTATCATGTTAGAAAGACAATAATTTGTATTGCCATACTTATGTTGAGTCATAACAAGTTTGAAATAAACCCTGCATTTATTTACAAATCTATCAACGAAATCATCTTTAATTGTAACATTATGTTAATGGGATACAGGGAATACACTAACATTCCGTTTAATATTCATAAATATACATTTTATGAAATAGCATCAATTGCTTTCTTTTTCCTATGCATTTCTATTAAGTAAATGTATGTGATATCATTGTTGGTACTAGAGAGCATTTCAAACACATTATGCAAAAGGTTGTTGCGTGGTTTCAATTTAGGCGACATTAGTCATAATTATTTCAAGAACTTACGTGTACATTTAATTGCCAGGAACAATTAATACACACCGTTTCAAAGTATTGGTGGTAATCGGGGACACACTTATATAGGTGATCATTGTATATATTTCAGATGGACAAGATACAACTGATAAAGAGCCAATTGACACATTAACAGATGAGTCAGGTATGAAAGAATTTCATTAGCATAACCACAGTAATTCCGAATTGTAACAGCATAGAAATTACGCAGTAGTTTACACAATCTTCAACCGGGGACATCAAGAAACCATGTTTGTCTTTATTATTATCTATGACAGAGGCGAGTCAGAAAAAATATTTCTGCAATGTAAAACGTTAAGAATTATTTCAAACTTAATCTTGTGAATTATATTCATAGTTTACACTCACTGCACAGTGTTGTGAGTGTTGGAAATCGGGGACACACTGATTTAGTCATTCACTAATATACATTTCAGGTGGACTTGATACAGGTGATATAATTGAGAACGAAGAGAATGATGGCCACGGTAAAAAAGGATCAAGGTATGAAAGAAGTTCATTAGCATAACAACATTTATTCTGAATTATAACAACATAGAAAATACACAGTAGTTTCGGCATTCTTCAACCGGGGACAGTTAGAAACAATGTTTGTCTTGATTCATAATTTTGCCATATTCGGCGAATCAGAAAAGAATTTCTGCAACGTAAAACGTGTTAAGGTTATTTTAGAACTTAATCTTATCTATTTTATTCCTAGCATATATTGAATGCACTGTTTTCTAATCACATCGGGGACACATTGATTTGGTTATATATTATATTTTAGATGCACATTTTATATCTCAATATGCCCATTCAATGATCGCTTTCGGAAATGAGCCTGATAAATGTATTGGAAGCTATCATAAGAACAACCATAATAATTTCAAACGATAGCGAGGTTAAAATTACGTTTGCAATTTTAGATGTTCTATACCTTTTCAAATAGGTGAAATGGGGATATTTTGACATCTCACACGTCTATGTTTCACTTTATTCCTTATATATTATGCTGAGAAAGAAAAACGAGTCAGGAAATGCATATTGTAGACATTGAACTAATAGACACTCTGAGAAATGTAAAACGTTAGAAAGACAATTATGTATTAAAGTACAATACTAATGTTAAGTCATATCAATTTAGAACCTACGCCTGCAGTCTTTCAAATATATCAAAGAGTCATTGAGAAATCACAACCTTCTATGTTTGTTTTTCTTTAATTGTACCATTATTTTAAAGGGATAATACGGGAAATACACAAACACTACGTTTAATATCTCTTCATCTACATGTTTATGAAATAGCATTAGGTGTTTTGTTTTTCCCATGCATTTTTATTGTGCAAAGTTATATGATACCATTGTTGATATTTTATCGATGCATTTCAAATACAGTATGCAACCTTCTTCTGTTTGACTATAGTTCACACAACATTAACCATAACTATTCAAAACCTTTCCGGTACATTTAATTGCCCGGAACAATTAATACACACCGTTTTGAAGTATTGGTGGTAATCGGGGACACACTTATATAGGTAATTATTGTATATATTTCAGATGGACAAGATACAACTTATAAAGAGCCAATTGACACATTTAGAGATGAGTCAGGTATGAAAGAATTTCATTAGCATAACCACATTAATTTCGAATTGTAACAGCATAGAAATTACGCAGTAGTTTACACAATCTTCAACCGGGGACATTAAGAATCCATGTTTGTCTTTATTATTATCTTTGACATATTAGGCGAGTCAGAAAAAAATATTTCTGCAACGTAAAATGTTAGTATTATTTCAAAACGTAATCTTGTGAATTATATTCATAGTTTACACTCACTGCACAGTTTTGTGAATGTTGGTAATCGGGGACACACTGATTTAGTCATTCATTAATATATATTTCAGGTGGACATGATACAGGTGATATAATTGAGAACGAAGAGACGATGGCCACGGTCAAAAAGAAGCAAGGTATGAAAGAAGTTCATTAGCATAACTACATTTATTCTGAATTATAACAACATAGAAAATACACAGTAGTTTTCGGCATTCTTCAACCGGGGACAGTTAGAAACAATGTTTGTCTTGATTCATAATTTTGACATATTAGGCGAATCAGAAAAGAATTTCTGCAACGTAAAACGTGTTAAGGTTATTTTAAAACTTAATCTTATCTATTTTATTCCTAGAATACATTGAATGCACTGTTTTGTGATCACTTCGGGGAATAACTGATTTAGTAATTCATTTAAATATATTATATTTTAGATAAACATTTTATATCTCAAAATGCCCAGTCAATGATCGCTTTCGGAAATGAGCCTGACAAATGTATTGGAAGCTATCATTCGAACAACCATATTATTTCGAACGATTTTCTTCATGACACAAATAAGATGACTATGTTGTGATCACTGGTTTTAATCGTGGATACACTGATTTAGTAATTTCTATTATAGATATAATATCCTTAGATAGCAGACTACCTTAAAGCCCCTGCCCTAAACTTGAGTAAGAATATACCATTGAAAAATCATAATTGTCCATATAGACTCCAATATATAAACTCTCTAACAGAACACAAAAGGTCCGATCGAATTCTTTGTTATAGACGGGATTTTCAATGATATTGTTAAATTATCGTTAACGAACTTTTAAGAAGCTAAATATAATGGAGACCACTTCATGCGCGATCTCGATTTCTGTGACGTTTCGGAAATCCTTCTTTCGCTTTTAGTCGGGCGGACCAAATTTATTTTAGTAAATTATAATGTTATTAGCACGAACTAATGCTGGAAATGTGTGCCTATAGTTCCAAATACATGTAATATTTCATACAATAGCGTGTTAAATTGAGTACTAATGTTCAGTCATAGGAAGGTTAAAATTATACCGGTATTTTTTTCTAATTTATCGAACGGAGTCTTTGCGAAATAACATCCTTCTATGTTTGTTTTTAATTGTATCAAAATATAAAGATACAGGGAATACACACGCATTGTGTTTAATATCTATGCATATACATGTTTATGAAATAGCACAAACTGTAGTATTTTTTTCTATTACATTTCTATTGAGCAAATTTGTGCGATATCATTGTACATACTAGAAATGCAAATTAAAATCATTATGCAACCTACTTCTGCGTGGCTTTAGTTTACGCAACCTGAATCATAGTTATTTCAAAACCTTTCTTGTACATTTAATTGCCAGGAACAATTAATACACACCGTTTTGAAGTATTGATGGTAATCGGGGACACATTATTGTATATATTTCAGATGGTCAAGATACAACTGATAAAGAGCAAATGGACACGTTGAGAGTTGAGTCAGGTATGAAAGAATTTATCATATCTAAAGCTAACATTCGAACAACCATAATAATTTCGAGCAACAGCTATGTTAAAATTATACTTGGAGTTTTAAACATTCTATTACATTTTCAAATATGTGAAACGGGGAGATTTTGATATCGTATCCGTCTATGTTTGTCTTTATTCTTATTAACTTAAGAAAAATGCGAGTTACAGAATATTATTTTGAGACGTAGAAATAATGGCCACTGTTAGAACTGTATCATGTTAGAAAGACAATAATTTGTATTGCCATACTTATGTTGAGTCATAGCAAGTTTGAAATTACGCCTGCATTTATTTTTTAATTTATCGATGGTTAAATGTTAAAATTATATTTGGAGTTTTAAATATTCTATTAAATTTTCAAATATGTTAAACGGTGACATTTTGATATCGTATCCGTCTATGTTTGTCTTTATTCTTATTACCTTTAGAAAAATGCTAGTTACAGAATATTCTTTCGAGACGTAGAAATAATGGCCACTGTTAAAAATGTATCATGTTAGAAAGACAATAATTTGTATTGCCATACTTATGTTGAGTCATAACAAGTTTGAAATAAACCCTGCATTTATTTACAAATCTATCAACGAAATCATCTTTAATTGTAACATTATGTTAATGGGATACAGGGAATACACTAACATTCCGTTTAATATTCATAAATATACATTTTATGAAATAGCATCAATTGCTTTCTTTTTCCTATGCATTTCTATTAAGTAAATGTATGTGATATCATTGTTGGTACTAGAGAAGATTTCAAACACATTATGCAAAGGTTGTTGTGTGGTTTCAATTTATGCGACATTAGTCATAATTATTTCAAGAACTTACGTGTACATTTAATTGCCAAGAACAATTAATACACACCGTTTCGAAATATTGGTGGTAATCGGGACACACTTATATAGGTTATCATTGTATATATTTCAGATGGACAAGATACAACTGATAAAGAGCCAATTGACACATTAAGAGATGAGTCAGGTATGAAAGAATTTCATTAGCATAACCACAGTAATTCCGAATTGTAACAGCATAGAAATTACGCAGTAGTTTACACAATCTTCAACCGGGGACATCAAGAAACCATGTTTGTCTTTATTATTATCTTTGACAGAGGCGAGTCAGAAAAAAAAATTTCTGCAATGTAAAACGTTAAGAATTATTTCAAAACTTAATCTTGTGAATTATATTCATAGTTTACACTCACTGCACAGTGTTGTGAGTGTTGGAAATCGGGGACACACTGATTTAGTCATTCATTAATATATATTTCAGGTGGACTTGATACAGGTGATATAATTGAGAACGAAGAGAATGATGGCCACGGTAAAAAAGAATCAAGGTATGAAAGAAGTTCATTAGCATAACAACATTTATTCTGAATTATAACAACATAGAAAATACACAGTAGTTTTCGGCATTCTTCAACCGGGGACAGTTAGAAACAATGTTTGTCTTGATTCATAATTTTGTCATATTCGGCGAATCAGAAAAGAATTTCTGCAACGTAAAACGTGTTAAGGTTATTTTAGAACTTAATCTTATCTATTTTATTCCTAGCATATATTGAATGCACTGTTTTCTAATCACATCGGGCACACATTGATTTAGTTATATATTATATTTTAGATGCACATTTTATATCTCAAAATGCCCATTCAATGATCGCTTTCGGAAATGAGCCTGATAAATGTATTGGAAGCTATCATTAGAACAACCATAATAATTTCGAACGATAGCGAGGTTAAAATTGCGTTTGCAATTTTAGATGTTCTATACCTTTTTAAATAGGTGAAACGGGGATATTTTGACATCTCACACGTCTATGTTTCATTTTATTCCTTATATATTATGTTGAGAAAGAAAAACGAGTCAGGAAATGCATATTGTAGACATTGAACTAATGGACACTCTGAGAAATGTAAAACGTTAGAAAGACAATAATGTTTGTTTTACTTTAATTGTACCATTATGTTAAAGGGATAATACGGGAAATACACAAACACTACGTTTAATATCTCTTCATCTACATGTTTATGAAATAGCATTAGGTGTTTTGTTTTTCCCATGCATTTTTATTGTGCAAAGTTATATGATACCATTGTTGATATTTTGTCGATGCATTTCAAACACAGTATGCAACCTTCTTCTGTTTGACTATAGTTCACACAACATTACCCATAACTATTCAAAACCTTTCCGGTACATTTAATTGCCCGGAACAATTAATACGAGGGTTGATCAAAAATAAACCGGATATTTGCTCTCAAATAAAAAGTTTCCTTTCAAACAATTAAATCTTTACACCAATAGAAATCCCAATTTATATGCAAACAGTTGATCCAACTTTTTATTTGAAAAACACATAATTCTATTCATAATCACAAATTAAGAAACCATGGTAACGCCATCACGGCGCAGCGCATCATTTTTCTGTTATGTCCGAAGTTTAAAATTGTTTATTGTTGTTTCCAATCATGTTTTATACGTAAAAATCCACGAAAACGTCGTGCCGTTATGTTTTGACGTTATCGCAAAATATGACGTAATTGCATAAACGCATATGGTAGCAATTGGATTTTTAATATCGTACGCTGAATGCAAATTGCGTTACAAATGGCGTCAACAGAAAAACTTGAAATAGGGCAATAAATAATTTTGCAAGCAGCAAGGCGACACTCCGTCTAAAACTTTTGAAAAAAAGTGCAGCTATGCACGAGAAGCATGCAGTTAGCAGAACATTGGTTTTTTGATTGGCACAAATATTTTAGAGAAGGCATCACCGACAAAGAAGGAAGAGGAAGAAAGAGACAACGATAAGTGACGTTAATGGCGAATGCGTTGGAAAACGACAGGCGTTTAACGGTTAGGGCGTTGATGGCAAAATTCGATGTAAGCTACGGGACCATGCAGACTTTTCTTACATGAGATTTGAAAATGTGAACGATAAGATTTTTTTATTATAATAACACTTCAATTTTTTTCAATTACACGATGTCTTGAATAATTGAAACTTAGGATATCGACGATCTTCGTTCCAAACCTTGCAAAATATGCATTTTCATATCGAAACATACATTTTTTAACAATTTAGTTAATCGTGAATACTTATTTTTATCTGAATATTATTTTTATATGTTTCTAAAACGGAAATGCATTTTTTTTTAAGTTTAACGATACCTGATTACCACACTAGGTGCACGCGCGCTGGGTCCCGCGTCTCTTAAAAGACACGAGATGGTCCGTCGCGTGCAGGATTCACCAGCCTTCCTTCGTAGAGAGAACCGAGAAGGGGACGACTTCCTCAGTAACAACATAACGACGGACAAAACCTGGCTATGGTTCTATGACCCAGAAACCCGGTCACTGTCGAGACGCTGTAATAACGCGCAACGTCAACGACGTCACCAGTGTCGTCTTACCGTGCGCCGTGACACCAGACATATGCTCACGCAAATCTCTCTATTTCCATTGTTTGTAATGTTTTTGAAAACTGTTTTTTGTATTCTGTAGCGGATTGATTCCGCAAACTGTTATATGCATTTTTATTTATCCTGATGAAATATTCTACTTGCTATTTAAATAATCCGGTTTATTTTTGATCAACCCTCGTACACACCGTTTTGAAGTATTGGTGGTAATCGGGGACAGACTTATATAGGTAATTATTGTATATATTTCAGATGGACAAGATACAACTTATAAAGAGCCAATTGACTCATTTATAGATGAGTCAGGTATGAAAGAATTTCATTAGCATAACCACATTAATTTCGAATTGTAACAGCATATAAATTACGCAGTAGTTTACACAATCTTCAACCGGGGACATTGAGAAACCACCATGTTTGTCTTTATTATTATCTTTGACATATTAGGCGAGTCAGAAAAAAATATTTCTGCTACGTAAAATGTTAAGAATTATTTCAAAACGTAATCTTGTGAATTATATTCATAGTTTACACTCACTGCACAGTTTTGTGAATGTTGGTAATCGGGGACACACTGATTTAGTCATTCATTAATATATATTTCAGGTGGACATGATACAGGTGAATATATAATTGAGAACGAAGAGACGATGGCCACGGTCAAAGAGAAGCAAGGTTTGAAAGAAGTTCATTAGCATAACTACATTTATTCTGAATTATAACAACATAGAAAATACACAGTAGTTTTCGGCATTCTTCAACCGGGGACAATTAGAAACAATGTTTGTCTTGATTCATAATTTTGACATATTAGGCGAATCAGAAAAGAATTTCTGCAACGTAAAACGTGTTAAGGTTATTTTAAAACTTAATCTTATCTATTTTATTCCTAGAATACATTGAGTGCACTGTTTTGTGATCACATCGGGGACTAACTGATTTAGTCATTCATATAAATATATTATATTTTAGATAAACATTTTATATCTCAAAATGCCCAGTCAATGATCGCTTTCGGAAATGAGCCTGACAAATGTATTGGAAGCTATCATTCGAACAACCATATTATTTCGAACGATTTTCTTCATGACACAAATAAGATGACTATTTTGTGATCACTGGTTTTAATCGCGGATACACTGATTTAGTAATTTCTATTACTTATAATTAGGATAAAGAAGATATATCTTAAAGAGGCATTACTTCAATTTAACACGCTATTGTATGAAATATTACATGTATTTGGAACTATAGGCACACATTTCCAGCATTAGTTCGTGCTAATAACATTATAATTTACTAAAATAAATTTGGTCCGCGCGACTTAAAGCGAAAGAAGGATTTCCGAAACGTCACAGAAATCGAAATCGCGCATGAAGTGGTCTCCATTATATGCAGCTTCTTAAAAGTTCGTTAACGATAATTTAACAATATCATTGAAAATCCCGTCTATAACAAAGAATTCGATCGGACCTTTTGTGTTCAGTTAGAAAGTTTATATATTGGAGTCTATATGGACAATTATGATTTTTCAATGGTATATTCTTACTCAAGTTTAGGGCTGGGGCTTTAAGGTAGTCTGCTATCTAAGGATATCATCCGATTTACCATAATAATTTCGAACTGCAGCAATTTTAAAATTACATTTACAGTTTTAAATGTTACTTTATTTTCAAATATGTGAAACGGCTACATTTTGAAATCGTAAGATCGTCTAACTTTTTTGTTTCTTGTTAAACTTTCTATAGGAAGTCGAAAATTACGTTCAGGCGATGTACAGCTTCCGCCCGAAGGATGGTCGACCACCCCCCCCCCCTTTCGATAGCACGGGCAATGACCACTCCAACAAAACTTCGGAGCCACCAGATCCCGGTTGAGCCAAAACATTTATCCGAAAAGTGTTGCTTTCAATGGTCAAATGGACAGCACTCACCACTTCGTGGTTTCATTGTGTATTTGTCTATAAATTGTCTATCAAAATGCTGTAAAATGTGCGCATTTGCTTAATAAAAATCTTTTAAAAAAATCTATACACCACCTGTGTCCCCGAAAATCAGTTTGAAAAAGGCACGGTGTGTGTCCCCAATTTATACGGATTATTTGGTTGGGTGTGTATCGCCACTGGTCCCCAGTTATATAGTATAAAATCAAATATTTTATTTTCAACTTTTGAAGGCAAACACTTCTCTCAAAAGATAATGTGTGCATATTTTGCTCAAATTTAGGGGGTTTGAATCAAAGGAATTGATATTTACGATGTCCCCGTTTTAAGTGGTTTATACATACGTCCCCGATTGACACCATTCACATGTATGTGTGTGTGTGTGTGTGTGTGTGTGTGTGTGTGTGTGTGTGTGTGTGTGTGTGTGTGTGTGTGTGTGCACGCACGTGTGTACATGTGTTGGTGTCTTTGTGCGAGTGTTTAAATGTATGTGTGTGTAATCGTGCATGAGTGCCTAACTTCGTAATCAAATAAGCATATAATCAATTAAACAATAAATCAATTTGTACAATAAAAAAGAAAAAAAGATAAAAAGAAAATGATAGTAATCTAAAACAATAATAACAACAATAATAATAATAATAATAATAATAATAATAATAATAATAATAATAATAATAAATAAAATAAAATAAAAATAATAACAAACTTAATAATAATCATCATTACCATCATCACCATGAAATATATATAACATCTATACATACATAAAAAACTATACAATCACCATCTGCAAAAAGATCTCTACTTATATTCTCTCCATAACACACTTAAACCTGTCTTTACATTTATTCCATTTGGTGCCTCTGTCTCTAATCTTTTAATCCATTCCAGTTCCTTGATTTGTCTATAATACTTTCCCTTATCCATAACTTTTTCTAACACTTTTACTGTCATATCTTCAATGCCATGGTTTTTTCATTGAAATGGTCTGCCACTGGTTTCTTTCTTTTCAATCTTACATCCGCTTCGTTTTCCTTAATCCTCTCTTTAACAGTCCTTGAAGTCTCACCAACGTAAACCACCTTTCTACATGTTCTACATCCAATTCCGTTAACAACGTTGCGCGTACTACATCCTAAATAACTCTTTTCAATTTCATTCTTGCCAAATTCCTTCACGTATCTTTTCCTCATGCAACAAACCACACATTCACCTTTACAGAAACTATCTTTTCCACTTTCTTTCATTATCCGATTCAACTTTCCGTGTACAAGAATATCACCCAGGTTTTTGTCTCTTCTATAGGCCACAAGAGGCGGTTCTCCAAATATTGTTGCATTCTTTCAGATTTGTGCAAAGTTTTCAAACGTTTCTTTACAATAGTATGTACATTTGGTAGCTGTTTTCCATATGTCAACACAAGTGGTACTCTCTTTAACTTGTTCTTATTACTCTTTTTCTTGAGTAGTTCTCTTCTATCAGCATCATCCGCTTTCTTCAGTTGTTTCTCTATACATTTTCCGCTGTATCCTGGCTTTCTTAACTGTCCCTTCAATATTTTTCTGTTGTTTGTATACCCCTCCGTCTCGCTGCAGATTCGTTTCAACCTTAAAGCTAATCCGTAAGGCACCGCCCGCTTCACATGCGCTGGATGGCATGACTCCTTGTTAACATATAAGTGTTTGTCTGTAGGCTTAACATGCAGATCCGTTATGCACCTTCCATCCTTCAAACTTACAAGCGTGTCTAAAAACTCTATCTTCTCTCTGCTCCATCTCAGTTCCACTTGTACGTTTTTGTGAATTTTATTTGCAAAATTTTTTAATCTTATCAACTCTTCCTCCCCATGAATCCATAGTCCAAAACCATCGTCTATAAACCTCTTATAAAATGAAGGCGCCTTTTCATAGTTCATCAACTCTCTATCCCATATCCGCATCCTCAGTTTGAACGTATTCCTTACTGTTAAATTGGAAAACATTATTGTCCAATACAGTTTCTATCGTGCGCATTACTGCATTTGAACTTATCCATTTATTTTCTCTGTTTTCTAAAGCCTCTAAACATGCTTGTAACCCTTCTTGTCTCGGGATAGACGGATATAATTTTACTATATCGAAACAAAATAATATAACGTCATTATCTAAGGTGGTTTGTATCTCTTGAAGTTTATTTAAAAAGTCTGTCGTATCACGAATGTAGCTCGGGCTTGCTTCCACAAATTCATTCAATTCTTTCTCAGCTACCTCAGCCATTCTTTCCGTTGGAGTTCCAATCCCACTTACTATCGTCCTATATGGCATTCCTTTCTTGTGGACTTTCGGATTACCCTTTAAACGACCGCTGGTAGGGTATTTAGGTATTAAATAATCCTTTAATTCCTTCGATATCTCTCCATCCCTAAACAATTTATTGGCAACCTTTTTTACTGCTTTTACTGCCTCGGATTGTTTTTCACCGCCTGTTTGTTTAAACGTTTCATCTTTTGATACCTCCTTTTCAAGTTCTTTTATGTATACATCTGTATCTATAATCACAACGCCGGATCCTTTGTCTGCCGGTCGAATAACTATACTATTATCGCTAAGAAGTGACCTCATCGCATTTTGTTCGCTCTTCGTTAAATTCTTTGAAACATTTTTCTGCATGCCATCTATTACGTCTCCTTTCACTTCTTCAATATACACATCTAACCACGGATCTCTGCCTTCTCCTGGTGTGAAAAAGCTTTCTTTCTTCAGCCATGGCTTACTCTCATCTGGTTCATTATGCTCATTATCGGCATTACGGTCATAAAAATATTAGTGCAGTCGCATTCTTCTCTCCCATTCTATGAGATCACTGTGTAATTTGGTCATATCTACTTTCACTTGTGTTGGTATGAAGGAGAAACCTTTACTGAGTAACCTTATTTCATCTTGTGTTAAACCTCTTGACGATAGGTCTGTGACAGTTTCACTGTTCTGCCTTCCTTTCTTCGCAACTTCTTGATTTTTATCATTTTTAGTTAATGATGATCGGGGTTCATCAGATGTCACATTATTTTGACTATTTTCATGTTCAGCAGTAGACACCATGTTACATGTAGTAGAGTCAACTTCTCTTTCATTGTGTACTGTTTTCATTTCAAACCAATCGAATGAGTTATAACAATTACTATCTTGGTTTGCTCTGCTGCTTTCCTGCCAATCACGATTTGTTTCTCTTTTCTCTTTTCATGTTGAGATAAGGAAACAATTAAATGACCATATGCGCAACAATAAAACCCAATATAGCATGTATGTAGATGGTGATTATGAAGTACACATTAGAAACCACGAACAATATGATGGTAGGATGTCGTAATGGGGAACAGAAGCAGAGAGAGTTGCTACATCGAATTTATTCTCACTGTTGATAGTTGTAATCATGGTAGAGGGAGGAAACGTATCCACAATGCGCTTTGAACCCCAGAGCTCTGTAAAAGTGAAGAGCTTGAATGATATATTGTACATTCTACTAGAAAATAACCACTTTTCATATTTAGAGAAAAGAGAAACAAATCGTGATTGGCAGGAAAGCAGCAGAGCAAACCAAGATAGTAATTGTTATCACAACTCATTCGATTGGTTTGAAATGAAAACAGTACACAATGAAAGAGAAGTTGATTCTACTATATGTAACATGGTGTCTACTGCTGAACATAAAAATAGTCAAAATAATGTGACATCTGATGAACCCCGATCTTCATTAACTAAAATGATAAAAATCAAGAAGTTGCGAAGAAAGGAAGGCAGAACAGTGAAACTGTCACAGACCTATCGTCAAGAGGTTTAACACAAGATGAAATAAGGTTACTCAGTAAAGGTTTCTCCTTCATACCAACACAAGTGAAAGTAGATATGACCAAATTACACAGTGATGTCATAGAATGGGAGAGAAGAATGCGACTGCACGAATATTTTTATGACCGTAATGCCGATAATGAGCATAATGAACCAGATGAGAGTAAGCCATGGCTGAAGAAAGAAAGCTTTTTCACACCAGGAGAAGGCAGAGATCCGTGGTTAGATGTGTATATTGAAGAAGTGAAAGGAGACATAATAGATGGCATGCAGAAAAATGTTTTAAAGAATTTAACGAAGAGCGAACAAAATGCGATGAGGTCACTTCTTAGCGATAATAGTATAGTTATTCGACCGGCAGACAAAGGGTCCGGCGTTGTGATTATAGATACAGATGTATACATAAAAGAACTTGAAAAGGAGGTATCAAAAGATGAAACGTTTAAACAAACAGGCGGTGAAAAACAATCCGAGGCAGTAAAAGCAGTAAAAAAGGTTGCCAATAAATTGTTTAGGGATGGAGAGATATCGAAGGAATTAAAGGATTATTTAATACCTAAATACCCTACCAGCGGTCGTTTAAAGGGTTATCCGAAAGTCCACAAGAAAGGAATGCCATATAGGACGATAGTAAGTGGGATTGGAACTCCAACGGAAAGAATGGCTGAGGTAGCTGAGAAATAATTGAATGAATTTGTGGAAGCAAGCCCGAGCTACATTCGTGATACGACAGACTTTTTAAATAAACTTCAAGAGATACAAACCACCTTAGATAAAGACGTTATATTATTTTGTTTCGATATAGTAAAATTATATCCGTCTATCCCGAGACAAGAAGGGTTACAAGCATGTTTAGAGGCTTTAGAAAACAGAGAAAATAAATGGATAAGTTCAAATGCAGTAATGCGCATGATAGAAACTGTATTGGACAATAATGTTTTCCAATTTAACAGTAAGGAATACGTTCAAAATCATGTGAAAAACGTGATGTTCAACCTATCTCTGGAATACTGTATGTACTGTCGACCGGATAAATTGGTACTTTGGTGGCTGTAGGGACAATAGGTAACTGTACATTTTCTTTGATGTCATTCATTCCGTAATGGGTTCATGTGGCTATTTCGGTTTATGTGGCTAAAAAGAACAATTGGGAGAACAAAAGGATAGCCACTTAAGTACCGATTTGTTATGACGTCCGGCTTACAAACAGCCCAATTTATGACAGTCATTTTTGTCCAAAAGCTGATAGAAGATAATATAAACTTTAATATTTAAATAGTGATTTGTGGTGACATTTACACGGATAATGACCAGGTTCTGTGAAGGCGTGAATTCTTAAAGCACATTAATCAACCCACTTATATATAAGAATGTAAAATCAATCATATATACTACAACATTCAGTGCCGATCTGGGGTATCCCATACACATCGGAAGGGTCAATGGTTAATGGCCAACAATAACAGTTACAGAAACGCTCATTGCGGACATTATTCATTGTGGTAAATTTGATCAATTGATACTAAATATTTAATATACTACTCAAAATTTGATAGGGATCGCTTTTCGTTTTATCCCGAATTATTTCCACTACCAAGTTCCAAGCGCTGTTCAGTTCAATAGTTTGTCGGTTCTTTCCTTCTTTGGGAGATAGCTGATGTCAGATGAACATATTTTCAGAATCACAGCAATTATTTTATCGTTTCATCCTTATGTAAGAAATAAACACAATCTTTGAAGCGATCCTTTTCAAATGTTGAGTAGTATAATTTCTTAAAGTTTTGAAATAATTCAGTTTAGTCGCCAAGAAGCAGTTATATTTCTTGCATAGTCCGTGTCGTCTAGAATATTTCGCAGGCAATGCAACATCAAACTTATAAGTGAAGTCATAAATGCTTATCATCTTCATGCATCATTTTATATTCCGTCATGCATCAGTAACTAGGAAGTCAGTTTCGAGTTACTAGTTAAATATTAATGATGTCTTTACCAGTAGTCAGTGACTAAAACACTTTAGCAAAATATTTTATCATTCACTTTCTCACTTCAGAAAACAAAGCGCAAATTGTAAAAAAATGGATACTATTATTTCGTTAGCTGTAAGTCTTTTATAAAAGTCTTTTTAATCTTACCTTTCTTGCTTATCATTAAAATGCGATCAAATATAATCACAGAAATTAAATACCGGTAGTAATTATGATCAAGAATGCTTTATTGTACTTTAAAGAACTATTCAAATGGTATGTTTTTATTTGTTTTCAGCACGAATAATAATGTATCAAAACTTATGTATTTTTTTTTAATTCGTGCTTATGCAATTTTAATAGTATGATCACTTTTTCTAGTGACAAGGCTTTTTTAAGTTAATATGCTTATTAAGAAGTATAGCCACTCGCAGAAAGGTTTCAGCTTTATCCCCGGGTATATGTTTAGAGGTATTTAGGACTGATCAACCGGCTGGTTGGTTAGTTCAGGTTGGTTGGTTGATTTGTCCTCTGTTGCAAAAATTGTGCCACGTCATTACCTCTAAATTTTCAAGAAATCTATTTGAAACTTTTAACATATGTTTATCGTAAAGTGTAGATATCCATGACTTATTTTTTTGGATGAAAGCACGACAACAAAATTTATGACACAAATTTCTTCTCGAGTTCTGAGGATATTGACTTGAAACTATATACATATGCTTTTCAAATTGATAATTCGTTAGGTTAAGAGCTTAGCAGGATTTTACAAAATTATTGTGGTACAAATTACTTCTACAGTTTTCAGTATACCGATAAAAAATGTTTAAGGTACCATCCACACTAAGTATAAATTTGCGTGACATTTTGATGTGGATCAGTCCATTATGAAGATTAATATCGTGCAGCTTTTATGTATCTGACAGAGCAGTGTCTCAATTGGAAGCAGCTGGAGCCTTTCAACCCTATAGCTCAATCCGACCCAGATATTTGTATTTTGTTATATTTTGTTGCTAGTGACATTTCTATAATGTATCACACACAGGCAAGTAAATATTTTGTTCTGTCATCATAACTGAATAGCATTGGTGGCAGCTCTTACATTTCTTAAAATCAGTTAAAATTGTCGTCAGTGCTATAAGGAAAATACTTAAAATTGTTGCAAAGTCAGCAATATATTTGTGATTCCTTTTCGTTTTGTTGTTTGCGCTCAACCCGGGGCTATGCGGCCTGGGCAGTAAAAGCATTTCCATAACTGCCCATGAACCGGCTCAATCAAACCGAGCCTGCAATATTTTCATATTTGTCGAGGTCGAGGGTCTTCAACGTTCCCCTTTCATCTATTTACACAAGAATCAGGTGAGTGATATGGCCATTTTGCCCTCTTGTCCATTTGTTTCTTTAAATTTTTGAAAAGTTATATCCAGTGTACAACAAATTTACGTTTCTATATTTCACGACTTGATTATTCTTCCAAAGCCTTATTTATGACCCAAGTTTGAATTAATTAAACGTAATAAAATACGCATGTACCGAAGCATGGATATCAATACCACGACAAAAAGTAATTAAATGTAATTCTATCGCCGATAATCTGATCTGGTAAAAATACAATTTTCGCAAGAAAAACTTATATTTCATCCAGAGTGTTTTGTCGAGATTTAATTTATTCAAAAACTTAAAAGAAATAGTTATTGTTTTATATTTGTTCAAGAAAAATTTAACATAATGTACTGTATGTCATTTATGGACGACATTAAATGCAAATGGAGAAGTTAAAACATGTTTATCACTTATTTCAATTTCTCTTAGACTGACATAAATGTATATTGCAAAAAGTGTATGAAATTTCAGCGTAAACATTGCTGCGGAGTTTCCTTATTCAGCCATGCATCCATGTTATTTGTGTAACTTGTCACAAAAGCACCCACACTAACACCAGTGTCGCATTTTCAATTTGGCATATGAGTTTTCTTAAAATATGGTTTTCCCACCTCGGGAAAAAGTTTAAATAGATGTTCGGTGTTGTATTGAAAATAATTGAACTTAGTAAGAAAATAATCTTAAATATATTTAAGTAAAGCTATGTGAACGAATTAAGCTTAATGATATATAACTGTTTTTACTTCATAAGTGTCTAAGGATTTACAATAAATTTTCATGACGAATTAGGGATCATTCATTTTATTTAACAATAAATTATTACTAGATTACTATTAATTAGGGATGCGAACGAGTATTTGAGTACTCAGTTACTCGATAAACGTTCGAGTACCCGAATAGTTCAACAAGTATTCGAGTACTCCAAACGTAAAAAATTGCAATTTGTTTTATAACAGTCGTCTTTATGAATTTTACAAATCGCCGACTGACAGATGTACACACTTCGCACCTGGATTTCAATAAACAAGATGACAGTTTGGGGCAGAAAATACCGATTATATACCGTAATTGACGCTTTTTTTTGGTGGAGTACAAACACCAACACGCCGGGGGAACTCTGATATGGAACTCATCTTGCGCTTCCGACAAAATCATATCAGCCGCTTCCGGGGCTTCATATCAGCAGGAAAATTTACACCGAAAAGGGTAGGTGATCCTCAATTTCAATCGATCACATAAATAAGGGACCATTTCCCGGAAAAACTCTAATGCTATTCGACTCTCTTTGAATCACGAACAGAATGATATAATTCTCTTGTGGATCGACTGTTTAAACAAGATGTTAAATATCGAGGATTGATCATAACTGTAGGCAGCTCTTCGAACATTTTATGAAATAATACATTGTTCCCCCGGCGTGACTAATGGACACATACATGTATACTTTGCAATCATGAAAATTTGTACCTGAATGTTTCAAGTTCGGAGATGACTTATAGTTATAGTTATAGTTATTAGACTATTTGAACGGTGAAATCATAAGTGCATATTTTTTGTTAGGTATATCAAATTTTGATATATTCTACGATTTGACATACTAGGTGTTGAATAATATGGCAAACAGACACTCAACCAAAGTTCTAATTGGTCACTTTTTGTCCGTATCTTTTTATTAGAAAACACTGAATTCACTGTTTATTTATGATCATATGCCAATAACAGTCTTTAACGTAACTTTTAATCTTGTAATAATTGATTTCGGAACAGTTTGGCGAGACTTATCCTTAATTTTGCTAAAAAATGCATTTCTTGCATAAAAGATCAAGCAAACAGAAATTTGCTCTTAATTTCTTGTTTTGTTTTAATAGGACCCCTCATTAGTAGGAAAAACATAAAAACTTATTAATCGACAGCACATTTATTTAAATAAATCCATATCAAAGTATCCAATTTTTAAATTACCTCCCTTTTAATTAAAGACTGTTATAATTTTGACCCGGCGGTGTAAGTGAATGGTGTTGAATTCATTGAAGAAAACAATCAATAAAGATTAAAAAGACATTAGAAAAGTGATTTCAAGACAAAACAGTACTTTCCACAACCTCTTTTGACGTAATAAAGAAACGAAACTAGCATACATTGTAAACATATACAATTGATGACCAATTAGAACTTTGGTTGAGTGTATACTATTTTCACGATGTGTCTATTTTACGGTGATGTTCTAGTTTGTGACCAGTCTCAATCGTTCGGACGCTCTGATTTCGCAAAGGAGATTATCGGTACACGCCGCTCTCTTACACTATCGGCTCATAACATTCACCCAAGTAATGTTATAGGCCGGGACTTCTTTCAACTACTTTTAATTTAACTAAAAAAATAGTTCACCATTTTTATTTAAGATTGTTCGTAAAAAATTCAGATACGTCAAAAAGTAGTCTAGATCATCTAGACGTTCTGTTATTGATCAGAGTCACACTGCTCTGACGAACGTCTAGAGACATCGCTATGGCGGCGGAAGCAAGTAACCGGTCCTAATTTCACAGTTTCCGACACACACTCTGTACCTTGTCTATGAAATTAATTCACAACAACAACCTGAAACAGAAATCAGTAACTACTGTAAACATATGGCTATAAGCTACTCAGGCAACACAAATTCAGGCTATGAAGAACTCCTAAAAAAATCCAAGGAACACTGCAACACAGTCCATGCATCACTTTTGCACAGTCGGCAAAGGCAAAAATCACAAACTTAAAATCTTGCAAAATATTAATGTCCAACCGACAGCATCCAGAAATGGTTGCTTTCAAACCAGCTGAAACAGCAGATTCAGAAAAGAATATAGCCAATAGCTGTCATCCCTACCGATTTTCCGCAAAATAAATCCAAAAACCTGCAACTGAATTTCTGAGGCGGAAACAAATTACTTTACAGGATTTCCCTAGTTTCGAATTCAAGCCCCTGCATCACACTGATATCACTTGGCTGCTTTTGGTTTCAAATGTAGAGTGAATGTATGTTTATTTTTCATACGTTAAGAAAAGTTATAAATGTAAAAGAAAAACTAGTTTGACATAAAAAAAAACTATTAAATTCTGCAGAAAAACACAAAACAAAGCAACACTAAACATCAAACATTAAAATCAATTTAAATGCCTTCCTGAGTAACGAGTTACTAACAACAATATAAAAGATCATCTTGTCTAACGCATGTATACAGTAAGAGATATTTGCAAAAGTGTGTTTGGCCTTTAACTTCATGGTTGCGAACATTGATGACAAAAATACAATTGTTGATTTCCTTTTTCATAATTAAAAGTTCTATTAGGGAATCTTGGATATTGTCAGTATCATTTTGATCATATGGGTATTTGAACTGTTTTTGTTTTGCGATACTTCGTTTTTGTGTATGATTGGAAAAAGAATCTTTGGGGTTTTTAAGCTTCCACTATTTTTTCTGTTCCAAATTGTCTTAACACTTTTGTCTTTTCGAAACTTGGATGTTTATTTTTTTTTTTTTTGAAATTTAATCTAAGTGATTTTACTGTAAATTTTTTCTAAGGTCGCCATTAGGGTATGCCAAAGAATTGTGAAGTTATCTTAAGAAATACAAGAAATGGTTGTAGGTCAAAGTTTTTCACTTGAGACGTAATTTAGATCCAAAACGGTCAAAATTTAGAGCGGGAAAAATCTTATTGAAATGATTTTATTCTAAAATATTTCTTAGGTTGCAATAAGGTAACTATTGCGATTGCTAATCGAAAAAACAATGGGCGGAACTAAACAGAATAGAATTTTGATAGCCCTGGGATCTAAGAAATTCCTGCGTATCACAGACAACGCCAAAGGCAATATTTAAAAAGCAGGAATTATAGTCTTGGGGATGATTGGACAATATCCAAAACCTTATTGGATGGGATATTGAAATCACCTATCTTTAAACTGGCCAAAATATACAAACAAAATTAATTTTGGAAGTACTATTACCTTAGTACATACGTATCGTGCTAAACGACCTTCAAGTAAGCGGAGTTCTGTGGTGACCAAGAGAAAGTTTATGCAGACGTTACACGTACAATAGTTACCTTATAAATATTTTAGAAAACATTTCGATTAGAAGATCCTATTTTTTTCTCTAAATGTTGACCCTTTTGGATCAAAATTACGTCTGAAATGAAAAACTTTGTCATACACCCATTTTCTATTTCTTAAAATAACATTAAAATTCTTGGCATCCCCTCATGGCAACCTTAGAAACATTTTACAGTGAAATCATTTCAATTAAATTTCATAAAAAAATCTATATATGTTTTCCAACTACGAGAAGACAAAAGCGTTAAGACAATATAGAACAGTAAAGACAAATTTATACTTTGTTTTGAAGTGTCTGATTTTGTAACTAACCTGTTACGGCAAGTGTAAGGAAGGTGCACCCTAAAAAACCTCAAGTGTCGATATTGTTTCGCCAGACACCGTTCCAAGGCGGTAACCCCTAGGATTCTCTTTTTCGTAAATTGTCTGTGGCGTCCTTTTTGAATTTGACATACTTATAAAAACATTGTCTCTTTTCCTCTCTTCTTTTTAGCTTCGTGTGGAGGCAGTGTTTTGTGAGTGTGGCGATTCCGGATATGCATATTAAAGTGTGCTTTTTTAATCTCTAATCTTTTATTTGCAATGAAACACAAAAAACGAAGCATCGCAAAACAAAAACAATCAAATTCCAACATGATCAAAATGATACTGACAATATTTAAGGTCCGTTTAAAAGAACCTTTAATTTTGTAGAGAGAAAAATCAATAATTTTATTTTTTGTCATCCATTTTTGAAAACATGAAATTACAGGTCAAAGACACTTTTACAAGCATCTCGTACTGTATACATCTGTTAGAGGGCCTTTGATAATGTTGTTGGTAACTTCTTACCCAGGAAATAATAGTGTCTCTAGCTGGGAGCGAACACGCACCGTCACGGCGACAGCGCCTAGCCTTGCAATTCCTGCGGTGCAACCAACTTAGCTAACTGGGACAACCTCTTAGGGTATTTAAATAGATGTTTATTTAATATGCTTTGATTTTGTGTTTGTTTGCAAAAATAATTTTTGGGAATTTTTTAGTTCAAACTATTTTTATACTTTTCTAACTTTTCTTAACGTACAAGAATAAACAACATTAATAACATTGATTTGTGCTAAGTTTGATGAAACTAGATATTTTTCTGTGAGGGATATTTTGATATTTTTGACATTTTTGTAAAATGGGATAAGTAAGTACTTAAACATCTTTGTTTCATAAACCATATGATTTTGTAGCTTTGATATTATTTTACCTAAATTTCACATAACACTGTTTACTAATTTCATTAGAAATCGCTATTGATTTTGGATTTGTTTATCTTGAAAAAGTGCCAACTGTCGGTCATACTTTTTTTTATAGAGATGTCTCTCGACGTCCATCAGAGAATTGTGATACTGATAAATGACAGAACGTCTAGACGATCAAGACTAGTTTGTGACACGAGCTTATTAATGATTGCTTGTTTAGTTGAATGTTTTGAAAAAGTTGATGTTCAAAATGCTTTGATTAGATGTCAGTAAAGTATGTTGTTCCTGTTAATGTGTTGTTTATCTTCTTGAGTAGTCGATTATGAAAGACATTCTGACATGATTGTCAGCTGTACGATGGTACGAAGCTGATATTTTTTATTACGTTAGAGGAAAGTTTCAAGTATTCGAGTACTCGATCGGAACAGGATCCGAGTACACGAGTACCGATTTTACTCCTCGTTCCCTTTCCCTACTACATGTATTATTACGTACATCTATTCCGACCCATTCGGATTACCCTGATAAACGGTATCATTACTGCATGAAACCGATTACTTTCTGATAAAAGAAGTGACTATATACATGTTTGTACAGGGATACCTTTTAATTGATATAATAATTTCTCATTTCCTTACAATGCCGTTCATTTATTACATACATATATAATGTTGTCATGTTTTGCGATGGCGGTCCGCTTTTATTAAAACAAATAAGTAACATATCGGATGTTTATCTGGTTCCCAGTGATATAAACGATTTATTATAATTATCATAATCAAACGCATGTTGCATTTTATTTATTAATATATGTCTGCTTCCTGCTTTCTGTGAATCTATACGTAAAACGGAATTGAAAAAGCTCAGATAATGCAATTTAAGGTAAGAGCTGTGTAATGAATACCTTTATCCAGAAGAGTATCCAAGGGAGGTAACTATAGTAGTAAATTAGGGTAGATTTCTGTCATGCAAGAGGAATGGAAGCTAATTTTTTTTGTAAGCCTGGAGCTTAAGTAATTGGAATATATCTTTTTTTCCTGTGTAATTCTGTCATTGAATATACAATTCTCATGATTTAAACTAAAATAAGCAAAATAATCAATATTAAAGGGGAATTCGCTATCAGAATAGTGTTTATTCAAGTCATCAATTTGAAAATTTCTAAAACTGGACGGTAAACTTCTCTGAAATTGTGTTTAAATTTTGTTTAAGGTATATAGTTAAAAATGGTAAAGTTTGGTATATTGCACCAATCAGGATTTTGCACAATTTTCATTAATTTAGTCTTGTGAAATATAAAAAAAATGCATTTTTTAAAATTTATTTGGTCAAAAAATGTCATTTTTAAATTCTGTATTTATATATTATATCTTAAATTGGTTTAGTAATATATACCATATTTTGGATAAACTGTAAAAAATTAGGGTTGAATTTATCAATAACAAAAAATTTTGTCACCGATTAAAGAATTTCGATACTTACACGTTTTTTCTCACTTTTTTAAATAAAAAAAGCTAAAAATCTCAAAAACTACACGGTGAAAATCATTAAAATTTTGCATACAAGTCAGTGGTATGAAGCAGTTGATGAAAATATAATCAGATGTTGGATTCTTAATAGTGCTTATTACACAGCTCTTACTTTAAATAATTAATATTCAGGTCATAAATACATGTAGGTTTACATTTTTATTTGAAAAAAAAACAACAACTTATACGAGTAGCATATAAATTTGCTCTTCGAAATAAAATCTTAGGAGTATTCAATGAAATAAGATTCAATGAAAACAAAACGAAGTGAAATAGAAATAATGATTTATCTATGAAACTATATCGCACTACAAAATCCAAATAGTTAGTATTTATTAAAAATATTTATTGCAGGTTTTAGCGAGTTTGCTTGTTTGCATTTGTCATAGCCGCTGTCCGGAAATAGGTGAATGTATTGTGGAAAGTAAGTGTGACGATGCATTATATTACACTTAATATTTTGATATACGAATGTCAAACAAAAGTAACAGATTTGAACGAATTTTCCCTGCTTGCGTTAAATGCCTTATATTGTAAAATGTAAGAAATATGTGAAAATCTTGTTAATGATTTTATGCAAAATAAAATTGTATTGATGCCGTAGCATACACACTCTATATATTCTATAATGTATAAATTCCATAAATTTGTTCTTGATTTCAGATCATCCCCAGAGTAGATTAACACACAGACAAACTGAATTTATATGATTGGTAGTGCAAGTTGGAATACCTTTAATAAAATTTCAAGAATAACACGTATTGTTTTGAAATGCATATTCCTTGAGCCAATAACTATAAACAGCACATAATGTAGTAGAACATCAACATGATAATTATAACCAAGCAGGTTTCTTTTAAGAATATTGTCAAACAGGGAAGGTTACACGAATTTAAATAGCCTTCTTACACAACATGTACTTTTCTAATTCAAGGACATTTCGACATATTAGACCGTGTTAATTTTATTCATTTGGTTTGTTTCAGATCCATGTTTTCCGTCTCCTTGTCAAAACAGTGGCACATGTAGCAGAACCTCTTATGGATACACTTGTTCGTGTCAGATCGGGTTTTCTGGTGGAGAGTGTCAGACAGGTAATAAAAAGCAATTAGGTAATTGACAAAAAACATATTTCTGTATATGTATGTGTATGTTTAAATCGTTTGAATTTTGAAAGTGGGCATTTAATGTTATTTTGGGACATATATTAATTATATACGGCCGTTCTTTTAACTTCATGTTGCACCTTGCAAGTGCTTGTCGTACGACTATGAAAAGCAAGATTTATATTCTAGGGTTCCCTGTAAAATTCTATTCTGTTTAGTTCCGCCCTTTGTTTTCTCGTTTAATGGCAAACCCATTCTTCTATATGGGGACCATTCGCCACTTAACATGGAATGGTATTAATCTGAAAATACTGCATTAAAGGTTCCATGTCCACCGTCATATGCACACTACCGTTTTGGGATGGTCAAAATTGTACTGTTTATTGGTGTAAAAATTGAATTGAGCTCAACCTGGGGCTAGGCGGCGTGGGCAGTAATATGAATATCCATTACTGTCCAGTCCATGAACAGGCTCAATCAAACAGAGCCTGCAATATTTTGATATTTGTCGCGTTCGATGGCTTTCAAAGTTCCCTTTTCATCTATTTAGATCTTCCCTTAACTGATATAAATGAGAAAAGAACTTTTAAAGACTTCGAACACGACAAATATCAAAATATTGCAGGCTCCATTCTTTTCAATTCTATTTTTTCATCAATTTAAATTTGGATAGAATCTGGGGTTAGTACTGTAATTTATATAATAGTATTACACATTCCTTTCACGTTCCTTAAAAAAAGAGAAATATGCATATCAGGAATGGCTACATCCAGCAGACACAGCCTCCCCACACAGCCAAAAAGTAGGGAGGAAAACAGAGCATGGTTGTATAATAATCAGTTTCAGAATTGACGCCACAAACAATTTACGAATGTGAGCAACCGAGGGATTACCGCCTAGGAACGGTCAGTGGCAAAACAGTTTGTCACTGGGGGTTTACACCAGGTTCTAGAATGCACCTACATCACACTTACCCCAACAGGTTGTCATATCACAAAACAATTATAAGTTGCCTTGGTGAAATAACTCCAACCCACCCATCGGCTCAACAATGTTGCATGCAAAAGCACACAAACATATAAAACATAAGAAGCTTATTGAATTGCAAAGCCAAAAGGGCGAGTTCTTAATAATATAACTGAGACCAGAGCATCTGAAGTCAAACACTTTTATTACGTTTTAACAGTTTTGTATCAAACCATTCGTCGGGAAAGGGCTATCATTAACGATGTCAAAACTTGTTGCCCGACCCGTTTGCTATTTGTTTTGTCTTCGAAATTATATTTTCTTTGTGTTTGTAATAGTAATAGACTGTTTTTGATTTGCAATAAAATATATTTAACACAATTCAGCCAGTTCAATATCATTTATGGAAAGCATGTCCAACCCGCGCATTAACTCGACAATGTTTCATGCAAAAGCACGCACACATATAAAACATAAGACGCTGAAATTATTTCTTAGCAAAACGGTAGGTACTAAAATTAAATTATCTTGAGATGACCAAAGTAACTGGAGTCAGATCAGAAAGAAGACGATGGAACGAATAAAATGAAACAAACGCATACATGTATTCCTTTAGCCAATATCTAAACAGCGCATTGTGTAGTAAAACATCAAACGGATATAAATGTTGATGCCAAACAGGTTTCATAAAAACAATATTGTTAAACAGGAATGGGTACACGATTTTAAAAAGTCTTCTTACACAACATGTGCTTTTCTAAGTCCAGGAAATTTCGAGATACGAAAACGAGTTTCTTTTATTAATTTGGTTTGTTTCAGATGCATGTTCTTCGTCTCCTTGTCAAAACAGTGGCACATGTAGCAGAACCTCTAGTGGATACACCTGTTCGTGTTTGATCGGGTTTTCTGGTGACAACTGTCAGACAGGTAATGAAAAGTAATTACGTAATTGACTAGAAACGTATTACTGTATATAAATGTGTGTTTAACTCGTAATTTGTTTGCATTTTGAAAGTGGGCATTTATTGTTCAATTGGCACATATGTTAATTGTATATTCCCATCCTTTAAACTTCATGTTGCGCCTCGTAAGTGCCTGTCGTAAGACTATCAAATCACAATCTGAAATATTATTTATCGTTTGTGTTGCCTTATAAAGTTAACAAGTTTGTAACGGAATGGTGCGGAAGAGAATTTCTGTTTTCTTTTGTTTGATGAACATATATTCAAATTGTTTGTTTCAGATGTATGCTCTCCTGCTTCATGTCAGAATGGTGGCACGTGTAGCAGAACGAACTCTGGATACATCTGTACATGCAACGCAGGCTATTCTGGAATCAATTGTCAAACCGGTTAGGAAATCCTTGTCTATCTGAAAGGTTGAATATTGTTAAGTTATGGAAAAGCGTTCTCGATTTTGCAAGCTAATGGTATATGGGTATATCGGTCTGAAAAAAAAGTTAGCGTTGTTAAATCTTCCTTTTACTAATACAGATAAATGTAAATTGAACTTTTAAAGACATCGAACACGACAAATATCAATAATTTGCAGGCTCCATTCTATTCAATTCTTATTTTTCCTAAATTAAAATGTAGATAGAATCTGTGGTGATTATTGAAATTTATATAATATAATCATTCCTTTTTGTTCCTTGACACATTTTAACAGTCTTGTATCAAACCATTCGTCGGGAAGGCTATCATTAAAGTTGTCAGAACTTGTTGGCCGACCCGTTTGCTATTTGATTTGTCCTCAAAATTATATTTTCTATGTGATTGAAATAGATCATATTTGATATGTAATACACTATATTTAAACCAATTCCGGTGTTCAATGGCATTAATTGTAAGCATGTCAAACCCGCGCATCAACTTGACACGCTTTCACGCAAAAGCATACTCACATATAAAACATTAGACCCTTATAGTATTTCTTAGCAAAATGCTGGATACTAAAATTTAATTATCATGTGGAGACCAAAGTAACTGGATTCAGATCAGCAAGAGCGCGATGTTTCGATTTATTGTAATGAGTATTGTAGAATTTCTGTATATTTCTTTTACGCACTCTATTATTCTATACTCACTAAATTCCATTATTCTGTTCTTGAATTCAGATCATCCCCAGAGTAGATTTTTAACAATGTAAACACACAGAAAAACTGAATTTATATGATAAGTAGTTCAAATTGGAATACCTTTAATTAATAAAAATTAAAATATGATACGTATTGTTGTTAAATGCATAATTATTCCTTTAGCCAATATCTAAACAGCGCATTATGTAGTAGAACATCAAACGGATAAAATGTGACGCCAAACAGGTTTCGTTTAAGATATTGTCAAACAGGAATGGTTACACGAATTTATATAGTCCTCTTTCACAACATGTGCTTTTCTAATTCCAGGATATTTTGACATAAAAATGTTTTTATTTTATTGATTTTTCAGATGCATGTTCTCCGTCTCCTTGTCAAAACAGTGGGACATGTAGCAGAACCTCTGATGGATACACTTGTTCGTGTCAGACCGGTTTTTCTGGTGGCAACTGTCAGACAGGTAAATAAATGAAAAGCAATTAAGTAATTATATAACTATATATATATGTGTGTGTGTGTGTTTAACAAGAAATTTGTTTGATTGTTTGAATTTTCAAAGTTTGCATTCAATGTTCTATTGAAACATAATTATTATATACTCTATAAATTCCATTTATCTCTTATTTATTTCAGATAATCCACAGAGTAGATTTTATACATTGTAAACACACAGACAAACTGAAGTTATATGATTGCTATTGCAAGTTGGAATACCTGTAATAAATTAAAAAAAATAATACGTTTTAAATGCATATTGCTTTAGCCAATATCTAAACATCGTATTTTGTAGTAGAACATCAAACGGATATAAATGTTGATGCCAAACAGGTTTCTTTTAAGAATATTGTTAAACAGGGATGGTAACAAGAATTTAAAAGTCTTCTTACACATCATGCGCTCTTCAAATTTCAGGACATTTCAACATTTAAAAAAGTGTTTATTTTATTAATTTGGTTCGTTTCAGATGCATGTTCTCCGTCTCCTTGTCACAACAGTGGCACATGTAGCAGAACCTCTAGTGGATACACTTGTTCGTGTCAGACCGGTTTTTCTGGTGCCAACTGTCAGACAGGTAATGAACAACAATTAAGCAATTGACTTGAAACAAATTAGTTTATTTATATATGTGTATGTTTCACTCTAATTTGTTTGAATTTTGAAAGTGGGCATCAAATGTCCCATTGGAACTTATACTAATTTTATATGCCCGTTCTTTAAACTTAGTGTTATGTCTCGCAAGTGCTTGTCGTACGACTATCAAATATCAATTTGAAATGATTATTGTCGTTTGTTTCTTTTTAAAGTCAACAAGTTTGTGACGGGATGGTGCGGAAGTGAATTTCTGTTTTCTTTTGTTTGATGAACATATATTCAAACTGTTTCTTTCAGATGTATGCTCTCCTGCTCCATGTCAAAATGGTGGCACGTGTAGTAGAACGAACTCTGGATACATCTGTACATGCAACGCAGGCTATTCTGGAATCAATTGTCAAACAGGTGAGGAAATCCTTGTCTAACTGAATTGTTCAATATTGTTAAGTTATTTGAAACCTTTCTCGAATTTGAACGGTAATGGTACAGGTGTATGGGCAAATCTATCTGAACAAATTAGCGATTTAAAATCTTTCTTTAACTGATACAGATAAATGAGAAAGGAACTTTTAAAGACATCGAATATGACAAATACCAAGATATTGCAGGCTTCATTCTTTTCAATTCTAATTTTTCATAAATTTAAATGTAGATGGAATTAGTGGTGATTATTGTAATTCAAATAAATGTAATACAATTATTCCTTTCTGTTCCTTAACACATTTGAACAGTTTTGTATCAAACCATTCGTCGGGAAGGGATATCATTCACGTTGTTGCCCGACCCATTTGCTATTTGGTTATTATATTATAATATTATTACTATTGATTATATAAATTATATTTGTTTCTGTTTGTAATAGATTGTCTTTTGTAATGTATCTGATTCGATATAATTGGAACTGACAAATAATGATAAACTCCGCCATCCATACAATGTCTCTATAATACTTTGTTGTTAAATATTTGAGATAGAATAGATTTAGTAACGAGCCACGAAGGTTGTTGGTCTATCCCCCTGCATTTTAAAAAATTACATATTTGAAATGCAATTAAATCTCTTGGAACCAAGTCAGCCTGTTCAATGGTAGTAATGTAATGCATGTCCAACCTGCGCATCAACTGGAAACTGTTTCAAGCAAAAGCACACTCACATATAAAACATAAGACGCTAATGGTATTTCTTAGCAAACTGGAGGGTACTAAAATTTTATTACCATGTGGAGACCAAAATAACTGGAGTAAGATAAGCAAAAAAGCGATGGCACGAATAAAAAGAAAATATTAAAGCTTATACGCTTTGTCCCGTTTTCTAGGTTTCGATTTTTTGTAATAAGTATTGTAGAATTTGTGTATATTTTCTTTACGCACTATATATATTCTATTCTTTATAAATTCCATTAATCTGTTCTTGATTTCAGATCATCCACACCGTAGATTTTATATAATGAAAACACACAGACAAACTAAATTTATATGATTAGTAGTGCAAGTTGGAATACCTTTAAAAAATTTTAAAAAATACGTGTTGTTTTTTTAAATGCATATTCCTTTAGCCAATATCTAAACAGCACATTATTTAGTAGAACATCAAACGGATATAAATGTGATGCTACACAGGTTTCTAATAAGAATATTTCCAAACAGGGATGGTTACACGAATTCAAAAGTCTTCTTACACAACATATGCTTTTCTAATTCCAGGACATTTTTACATATATAACGTGTTTATATGATTAATTTGGGTCGTTTCAGATGCATGTTCTCCATCTCCTTGTCAAAACAGTAGCACATGTAGCAGAACCTCTGTTGTGCCTCGCAAGTGCTTGTCGTACGACCATCAAATAACCATCTTAAATGTTATTTGTCGTTTTGGTTGCTTAATAAAGTTAACTAGTTTGTGACGGAATGGTGCTGAAGAATATGTCTGTTTTCGTTTTGTTTGATGAACATATATTCAAACTGTTTGTTTCAGACGTATGCTCTCCTGCTCCATGTCAGAATGGTGGCATGTGTAGCAGAACAAACGCTGGATACATCTGTACATGCAACGCAGGATTTTCTGGAATCAATTGTCAAACAGGTAAGGAAATCTGCGTCTAACTGAATGGTTTTTTTTAAGTTATTTAAACGCTTTCTCGATTTTACACGGCAATTGTAAATCTATCTGAACACATTAGCGATTTTAAATCTTCCTTTAGCAGGTACTGATAAACGAGAAATGAACTTTTAAATACATTCAACACGACAAATATCAAAATATTGCAGGCTCCATTCTTTTTTTTCTAAGTTTACCTCAATTCAAATGTGGATGTAATCTGGTGTTATTATTGTAATTATATAATACCAATGTTAAGTTCATTTCTGTGTCGCCCTTTTGGCTTTGCAATGCTATTAGCTTCCTTTGTTTTATATGTTTGTGTGCTTTTGCATGCAACATTGTTAAGGGTGAGTTGGTGTTCTTTCACCAAAACAACTTGTTCTAGTTTTGTAATAGGAGAACCTGTTGGGGCGATTGTGAGGTTGGTGCACCCTAGAACCTGGTTTTTACCCCTAGTGGCAATTTGTTTTGCTAATGTTCTCTCTTCTTCTCTTTCTTCCTCGCTAAGTGGAGAGTCTGTGTTTTGTGGGTTGGGCGATTCGTGGTATATATATTTCACTTCTTTAAACAGATTTTAACAGTTTTGTATCAAGCCATTCATCGGAAAAGGTTATCATTAACGTTGTCAGAACTTGTTATGCGACCCGTTAGCTATTTGTGTTGTCTTCGTAATTGTTTTTTCTATTTGTTTTTAATAGATCGTATTTGATATGACATTGTAATTAAATATATTTAAACCAATTCAGCCTATTCAATGGCAGAAGTGGAAAGCATGCCCAACCCGCGCATCAACTCGACAATGTTTCATGCAAAAGCACATATACATATTAAACATAAGACGCTAATGGTATTTCTTAGCAAAGTGGAGGATACTAAAATGTAATTACCATTTGGAGACCAAAATAACTGGAGTCAGATCAGCAAAGACGCGATGGCACAAATAAAAAGAAAACAAGCCGAGCTTATAAGGTTTTTCCCATTTCCTAAGTTTCGATAATTGTAATGTGTATTGTAGAATTTGTGTATATTTTCTTTACGCACTCCACATATTTTATTTTATAAATGCCATGAATCTATTCTTGATTTAAGTTAATCCCCAGAGTAGATTTTATACAATGTAAACACACAAACAAACTGAATTATAAACAATGTAAAAACACAGACAAACTGAATTATATGATTAGTAGTGCAAGTTGGAATACCGTTAATAAAATTTACAAAATAATTCTTATTGTTTTTAAATGCATATTGCTTTAGCCAATATCTAAATAGCGCAAACACACTAGAACATCAAACGGATATAAATGTTCATGCCAAACAGGTTTTCTTTTAAGAATATCTTCAAACAGGGATGATAATACGAATTAAAAAAGTCTTCTTTCACAACATGCGCTTTACTAAGTCCATATTAAAACGTTTTATTTTATTAATTTTGTTTGTTTCAGATGCATGTTCTCCGTCTCCTTGTCAAAACAGTGGGACATGTAGCAGAACCTCTGATGGATACACTTGTTCGTGTCAGACCGGTTTTTCTGGTGGCAACTGTCAGACAGGTAAATAAATGAAAAGCAATTAAGTAATTGACTATATAACTATATATATGTGTGTGTATGTGTTTAACAAGAAATTTGTTTGATTGTTTGAATTTTCAAAGTTTGCATTCAATGTTCTATTGAAACATAATTATTATATACTCTATAAATTCCACTTATCTCTTATTGATTTCAGATAATCCACAGAGTAGATTTTATACATTGTAAACACACAGACAAACTGAAGTTATATGATTGCTAATGCAAGTCAGAATACCTGTAATAAATTAAAAAAAATAATACGTATTGTTTTTAAATGCATTATTGCTTTAGCCAATACCTTAACATCGTATTTTGTAGTAGAACATCAAACGGATATAAATGTTGATGCCAAACAGGTTTCTTTTAAGAATATTGTTAAACAGGGATTGTAACAAGAATTTAAAAGTCTTCTTACACATCATGCGCTCTTCAAATTTCAGGACATTAGACAGGTAATGCACAACAATTAAGTAATTGGCTTGAAACAAATTAGTTTATTTATATATGTGTATGTTTCACTCTAATTTGTTTGAATTTCGAAAGTGGGCATCCAATGTCCCATTGGAACTTATACTAATTTTATATGCCCGTTCTTTAAACTTAGTGTTATGTCTCGCAAGTGCTTGTCGTACGACTATCAAATATCAATTTGAAATGACTATTGTCGTTTCTCACACACGGTGTTGCTTTTTAAAGTTAACAAGTTTGTGACGGAATGGTGCGGAAGGGAATTTCTGTTTTCTTTTGTTTGATGAACATATATTCAAACTGTTTGATTCAGATGTATGCTCTCCTGCTCCATGTCAGAATGGTGGCACGTGTAGTAGAACGAACGCTGGATACATCTGTGCATGCAACGCAGGCTATTCTGGAATAAATTGTCAAACAGGTGAGGAAATCCTTGTCTATCTGAAAGGTTGGATATTGTTAAGTTATTTAAAAGCTTTCTCGATTTTTCAAGCTAATGGTATATGGGTTAATCTGTCTAAAAAAGTTGTTAAATCTTCCTTTTACTTAAATACAAATGAGAAATTAACTTTTAAAAACATCGAACACGACAAATATCAAAATATTGCCGGCTCCATTCTTTTTAATTCTAATTTTTCCTAAATTTAAATGTGGATGGAATCTGTGGTGATTATTGTAATTCAAATAAATGTAATACAATCATTCCTTTCCGTTCCTTGACACATGCATACAGTTTTGCATCAAACCATTTGTCGAGAAGGGCTATCATTAACCTTGTCAGATCTTGTTGCCCGACCCGTTTGTTATTTGTTTTGTCCTCAAAATTATATTTTCTATGTGTTTGTAATAGATCGTATTTGATATGTCATTCAATATATTTAAACCAATTCCGCCTGTTCAATGGCATTAATTGTAAGCATGTCAAACCCGCGCATCAACTCGACACGCTTTCATGCAAAAGCATACTAACATATAAAACATTAGACGCTAATAGTATTTCTTAGCAAAATGCTGGGTACTAAAATTTAATAGTCATGTAGAGAACAAAGTAACTGAATTCAGATCAGCAACAGCGCGATGTTTCGATTCATTGTAATGAGTATTGTAGAATGTGTGTATATTTCTTTTACGCACTCTATATATTCTATACTCTTTAATTTCCAATATTCTGTTCTTGATTTCAGATCATCCCCAGAGTAGATTTTATACAATGTAAACACACAAACAAACTGTTTTTATATGATTATTAGTGCAAGTTGGAATACGTTAAATTAATAAAATTTTAATAAATAATACTTATTGTTTTTAAATGCATATTCCTTGAGCCAATATCTAAACAACGCATTTTGACCTATAAAACGTGCTTATTTTATTAATTTTTCAGATGCATGTTCTCCGTCTCCTTGTCAAAACAGTGGCACATGTAGCAGAACCTCTAATGGGTACACTTGTTCGTGTCAGATCGGGTTTTCTGGCGCCAACTGCCAGACAGGTAATATAAAGCAATTACATTGTAAGTAATAGACTGAAAATATATTACTATATAATTATATGGGTGTCTATATCGTATTTCTTTTTAATTTTGAAAGTGTGCATTTAATGTTCTATTGAAACATATATTAATTTTATATGCTTGTTCTTTAAACTTCATGTTGCGCCTCGCAAGTGCTTGTCGTTCGACAATCAAATAACAATCTGAAATTTCATTTGTCGTTTGTGTTCCTTAATAAAGTTAACAAGTTTGTGACGGAATGGTGCGGAAGGGAATTTCTGTGATTTTTTGTTTGATGAACATATATTCAAACTTTTTTTCAGATGTATGCTCTCCTGCTCCATGTCAGAATGGTGGCACGTGTAGCAGAACGAACGCTGGATATATCTGTACATGCAACGCAGGCTATTCTGGAATAAATTGTCAGACCGGTGAGGAAATACTTGTCTAACTGCATTTTTGAATATTGTTAAGTTATTAAAAAGCTTTCTCGATTTTGAACGGTAATGGTATATGGGTTAATCTATCTGAACAAATTAGCGATTTAAGATCTTCGTTTAACTGATACAGATAAATGAGAAAGGAACTTTTAAAGACATCGAATATGACAAATACCAACATATTGCAGGCTCCTGCTTTTCAATTCTAATTTTTCATAAATTTAAATGTAGATGGAATTTGTGGTGATTATTATAATTCAAATAAATATAATACATGTACAATCATTCCTTTCTGTTCCTTAACACATTTTAACAGTTTTGTATCAAACCATTCGTCGGGAAGGGATATCATTAACGTTGTTGCCCGACCCGTTTGCTATTTGGTTTTATATTGTAATATTATTACTATTTATTATATAAATTATATTTTTTCTGTTTGTAATAGATTGTATTTTGTGATGTATCTGATTCGATATAATTGGAACTGACAAATAATGATAAACTCCGCCTTACATACAATGTCTCTATAATACCATGTTGTTAAATATTTGAGATAGAATAGATTAAGTAACGAGCCACGAAAGTTGTTGTTCTATTCCCCTGCCTTTTAAACATTACATATTTGATATGCAATAAAATCTGTTGGAACCAAGTCAGCCTGTTCAATGGTAGTAATGTAATGCATGTACAACCCGCACATCAACTCGACATGCAAAAGCACACTCACATATAAAACATAAAACGCTAATGGTATTTCGTAGCAAACTGGAGGGTACTAAAATATAATTACCATGTGGAGACCAAAGTAACTGGAGTCAGATCAGCGATGGCACGAATAAAAAAAATATTAAAGCTTTACGCTCTGTCCAGTTTTCTACGTTTCGATTTATTGTAATGAGTATTGTAGAATTTGTGCATATTTTCTGTACGCACTATAAATATTCTATACTTTATAAATTTCATTAATCTGTTCTTGATTTCAGATCATCCCAACCGTAGATTTTATACAACGTAAACACACAGACAAACTAAATTGATATGATTAGAAGTGCAAGTTGGAATACCTTTAAAAAATTTAAAAAATAATACGTGTTGTTTTTTTAAATGCATATTGCTTTAGCCAATATCTAAACAGCCCATTATTTAGTAAAACATCAAACGAATATAAATGTGATGATTCACAGGTTTCTTTTAAGAATATTTCCAAACAGGGATGGTTACACGAATTCAAAAGTCTTCTTCACAACATGTGCTTTTCTTATTCCAGGACATTTTTACATATAGAACGTGTTTATTTGATTAATTTGGTTTGTTTCAGATGCATGTTCTCCGTCTCCTTGTCAAAACAGTGGCACATGTAGCGGAACCTTTAATGGATACACATGTTTGTGTCTGATCGGGTTTTCTGGTGCCAACTGTCAGACAGGTAATGAAATAGATGAAAAGGGAACTTTGAAAGCCACCGAACACGACAAATATGAAAATACTGCAGGCTCGGTTTGATTGAGCCTGTTCATGGGCAGTAATGGGAATGCTTATTACTGCCCACGCCGCCTAGCCCCGGGTTGAGCGCAACTCAGTAATTACACCATTAAATAGTACAATTTCGATCCATCCCAAACGATGGTATGCATATGGCGGTGAACATGGAACCTTCAATGAGGTATTTTCAGATTAATACCATTCCATGTTCAGCGGCGTATGGTCCCCAGATAAAAGAATGGGTTTGCCCTAAACGAGAAAACAATGGGCGGAACTAAACAGAATAGAATTTTGACAGGGGATCTTAGAATATAAATCCTGCATATCACAGACTACGCCAAAGGCAAAATTTAAAAACCAGGAAGTATATTCTTGGGGGTGATTGGACAATATCCAAATCTATATTGGCTGGGATATTGAAACCACCTATCTATAAACTGGCCGAAATATTAAAACAAAAGGCATTTTAGAAGTACCATAAACATAGTACATAAGTATCGTGCTCAGCCGACCTTCAAAGGACGTAACTGATAACAGCACTGATTGAATGTACGGGGAGACTTTTTACAGCCGCCACACGGCACAAACAACGCTACTGTGATATTGAAATAGATGAAAAGGGAACTTTGAAAGCAATTAAGTATTTCACTGGAAACATATTATTGTTATATATTTGTGGTTAACTCGTAATTTGTTTAAATTTTGAAAGTGGGCATTTAATGTTGGAACATAAATTAATTTTATATGCCCGTTCTTAAAACTTCATGTTGTGCCTCGCAAGTGCTTGTCGTACGACTATCAAATAACCATCTGAAATATTATTTGTCGTTTGGGTTACTAAATAAAGTTAACTAGTTGTTGACGGAATGGTGCGGAAGAATATTTCTGTTTTCTTTTGTTTAATGAACATATATTCAAACTGTTTGTTTAAGATGTATGCTCTCCTGCTCCATGTCAGAATGGAGGCACGTGTAGCAGAACGAACGCTGGATTCATCTGTACATGCAACGCAGGCTATTCTGGAATCAATTGTCAAACAGGTAAGGAAATCCGTGTCTAACTGAATGGTTGAACATTTTTAAGTTATTTAAAAGCTTTCTCGAATTTTCACGGCAGTTGTAAATCTATCTGAACACATTAGCGATTTTAAATCTTCCTTTAGCTGATACTGATAAACGAGAAATGAACTTTTTAAGACATCGAACACGACAAATATAAAAAAAATTGCAGGCTCTATTATTTTCAATTCTAATTTTACCTAAATTCAAATGTGGATAGAATCTGTGGTAATTATTGTAATTTATAGAATAAAATAATTCCTTTCTGTGCCTTAACACATTTTAACAGTTTTATATAAAACAATTCGTCGGGAAGTGCTATCATTAACCGCGCATCAACTCGACACTGTTTCATGCAAAAGCACACACACATATAAAACATAAGACGCTAATGGTATTTTACAGAAAAATGGTGGGAACTAACATTTAATTTTCTTGTGAAGACCAAAGAAACTCGAGTCAGATCAGCAAGAACGCGATAGCACGAATAAAAAGAAAATTTATTATAATGAGTATCGTAGAATGTGTCTATATTCTTTTATTTACTTACTTCATATATTCTACACTCTATAAATTCCATCAATATTTTCTTGATTACAGATCATCCCCAGTGTAGATTTTATACAATGTAAGCACAGAGATAAACTGAATTAATATGATTGTTAGTGCACGTTGGATTACTTTTAATTAAATTTAAAAGCTAATGCATATTGTTTATATACCTTTAGCCAATATCTAAATAGCGCATTATGTAGTAGAACAACAAACGGATATAAATGTTGATGCAAACAGGTTACTTTTAAGAATATTGTCAAACAGTGATGGTTACACGAACTTAAAAAGTCTTCTTACACAACATGTACTTTTCTATTTCCAGGACATTTCAACATATAAAACGTGTTTATTTTTTTATTTTGGTTTGTTTCAGATGCATGTTCTCCGTCTCCTTGTCAAAACAGTGGCACGTGTAGCAGAACGTCTATTGGATACACTTGTTCGTGTCAGATCGGGTTTTCAGGTGCCAACTGTCAGACAGGTAATGAAAAGCAATTAAGTATTTAACTGGAAACATATAATTGTATATATATATGTGTGTGTGTTCAACTCGGTATTTGTTTGAATTTTGAAAGTGGGCATTTAATGTTCTATTGGAACATATATTAATTTTATATGCCCGTTCTTTTAACTTCATGTTGCGCCTCGCAAGTGCTTGTCGTACGACTATCAAATAACAATCTGAAATGTTATTTGTCTTTTGTGTTGCTTTATAAAGTAAACAAGTTTGTGACGGAATGGTGCGGAAGGGAATTTCTGTTTTCTTTTGTTTGATGAACATATATTCAAACTGTTTGATTCAGATGTATGCTCTCCTGCTCCATGTCAGAATGGTGGCACGTGTAGCAGAACGAACGCTGGATACATCTGTACATGCAACGCAGGCTTTTCTGGAATCAATTGTCAAACAGGTGAGGAAATCCTTGTCTTACTGAATGGTTGAATATTGTTAAGTTATTTAAAAGCTTTCTCGATTTTGCACGGTACTAGTGAATGGGTTAATCTATCTGAACACATTAGCGATTTTAAATCTTCCTTTAGCTGATACTGATAAACGAGAAATGAACTTTTTAAGACATCGAACACGACAAAAAAAAAAAAAAAAATTGCAGGCTCCATTCTTTTCAATTCTAATTTTACCTAAATTCCAGTGTGGATGGAATCTGTGGTAATTATTGTAATTTATATAATACAATAATTCCTTTCTGTGCCTTAACACATTTTAAGAGTTTGGTATCAAACAGTTCGTCGGGAAGGGCTTTCATTAACCGCGCATTAACTCGACACTGTTTTATGCAAAAGCACACACACATATAAAATATAAGACCCTAATGGTATATTTTAGAAAAATGGTGGGTACTAACATTTAATTTTTCTGTGGAGACCACAGAAACTGGAGTCAGATCAGCAAAAACGCGATGGCACGAATAAAAAGAAAATTTATTATAATGTGTATTGTAGAATTTGTGTATATTGTCTTTACTCACTCTATATATTCTATACTCTATTTATTCCATTAATCTGTTCTTGATTACAGATCATCCCCAGTGTAGATTTTATACAATGTAAGCACACAGATAAACTGAATTATTATGATTGATAGTGCACGTTGGATTACCTTTAATTAAATTTAAAATATAATACCTATTGTTTATATTCCTTTAGCCAATATCTAAACAGCGCATTATGTAGTAGAACATCTAACGGATATAAATTTTGATGCAAAACAGGTTTCTTTTAAGAATATTGTCAAACAGTGATGGTAACTCGAATTCAAATAGTCTTCTTACACAACTTGTGCTTTTCTAATTCCAGGACATTTCGACATATAAAACGTGTTAAATTTATTAATATGGTTTGTTTCAGATGCATGTTCTCCGTCTCCTTGTCAAAACAGTGGCACATGTAGCAGAACCTCTAATGGATACACTTGTTCGTGTCAGATCGGGTTTTCTGGTGCCAACTGTCAGACAGGTAATGAAAAGCAATTAAGTAATTGACTAGAAAATATTACTATATATATGTGTGTGTGTGTTTATCTCGTAATTTGTTTAATTTTGAAAGTGTGCATTTAATGTTCTATTGGAACATATATTAATTTTATATGCCCGTTCTTTAAACTTCATGTTGTGCCTCGCAAGTGCTTGTCGTACGACTATCAAATATCAATTTGAATGATTATTGTCGTTTGTGTTGCTTTTAGAAGTAAACAAGTTTGAGACGGAATGTTGCGGAAGGAAATATCTGTTTTCTTTTTTTGATGAACATATATTCAAACTGTTTGTTTCAGATGTATGCTCTCCTGCTCCATGTCAGAATGGTGGCACGTGTAGTAGAACGAACGCTGGATACATCTGTACATGCAACGCAGGCTATTCTGGAATCAATTGTCAAACAGGTGAGGAAATCCTAGTCTAACTGAATGGTTGAATATTGTTAAGTTATTTAAAAGCTCTCTCGATTTTGCACGGTACTAGTACACAACTTGTGCTTTTCTAATTCCAGGACATTTCTACATATAAAACGTGTTAAATTTATTAATGTGGTTTGTTTCAGATGCATGTTCTCCGTCTCCTTGTCAAAACAGTGGCACATGTAGCAGAACCTCTAATGGATACACTTGTTCGTGTCAGATCGGGTTTTCTGGTGCCAACTGTCAGACAGGTAATGAAAAGCAATTAAGTAATTGACTAGAAACATATTACTATATATATGTGTATGTTTATCTCGTAATTTGTTTAATTTTGAAAGTGTGCATTTAATGTTCTATTGGAACATATATTAATTTTATATGCCCGTTCTTTAAACTTCATGTTGCGCCTCGCAAGTGCTTGTCGTACGACTATCAAATATCAATTTGAATGATTATTGTCGTTTGTGTTGCTTTTAGAAGCAAACAAGTTTGAGACGGAATGTTGCGTAAGGAAATATCTGTTTTCTTTTTTTGATGAACATATATTCAAACTGTTTGTTTCAGATGTGTGCTTTCCTGCTCCATGTCAGAATGGTGGCACGTGTAGCAGAACGAACGCTGGATACATCTGTACATGCAACGCAGGCTATTCTGGAGTCAATTGTCAAACAGGTGAGGAAATCCTAGTCTAACTGAATGGTTGAATATTGTTAAGTTATGTAAAAGCTTTCTCGATATTGCACGGTAATGGTATATGGTTTAATCTGTCTGAACAAATTAGCGATTTTAAATCTTCCTTTAACTGATACAGATAAATGAGAAAGAAACTTTTTAAAACATCGAACACGACAAATATCAAAATATTGCAGGCTCCATTCTTTTTAATTCTAATTTTTCCTAAATTTAAATGTGGATGGAATCTGTGGTGATTATTGAAATTTATATAATACAATCATTCCTTTCTGTGCCTAAGCGCATTTTAACAGTTTTGTATCAAACCATTCGTCGGGAACGGCTATCATTAACGTTGTCAGAACTTGTTGCCCCTCCCGTTTGCTACCGTAAATTTGGATATTTTGGCGTCGTCATATTTTGGCCATTTTGCCCCAAAGTGTCTGTGTTTTATTTTGGCATTTATCATGGTGTGGCGAAAAATAAACACGTTATTTTGTCATGTCATGAATGCTTATTTTTCAGATTGATCGGCATTTATCTTAGACTTATCTATAAACGATACACATAGGAGAAAGCAACATTTTTCTGGAAAGTTTATTTGACTTTAATTGTTTTTCTTTTAACGGTCGAGTTTAAATGCTTCTAAATGTTCCGCATATTTTCACGTATTTAAGTATCACAGTAGACGTGTTCGGGCTGTTCAAAGTATCCCCTTACATTTAATAACAGTCCATAAACAGCCTCAATCAAACAAAGCCTGAAGTATTTTGATTACTTTTTGTTAAATCGATGGTTTTCAAAATAAAAAATCACCTATTTTGTACGTTTGTATTTCAATCACTTTCTTTAAAGTTATTTTTTCATAACTTAAAACAAGTGTAAGCAAGTGTTTGCCGGTATAAATCTAAACATTTAGCATGCATTCAGTCATCTTGTATTACATTTATCATGCATTCAGTCATATTGTATGCCATTTATCATGCATTCAGTCATCTTATATGCCATTGATCATGCATTCCGTCGTCTTGTATGCTATTTTTCTCTCTTAATCATGCATTTAGTCATCTTGTAGCTCATTATCACGCATTCAGTCATCTTGTATGCCATTTATCATGTTTACAATGATCTTGTATGCCTTTTATCATGCATTCAGTCATCTTTTATGCCATTTATCATGCATTCAGTTATCCTGTATGCTCTTTATCATGCATTCAGTCATCTTTTATGCCATTTATCATGCATTCAGTTATCCTGTATGCTCTTTATCATGCATTCAGTCATCTTTTATGCCATTTATCAGCCATTCAGTGATCTTCTATGCCATGTATCATGCGTTCAGTCATATTGAATGCTATTTATCGTTCATTCAGTGATCTTGTATGTAATTTATCATAAATTTAGTCATCTTGTATGACATTTATCATGCATTCAGTCATCCTGTATGCTCTTTATAATGCATATAGTCATCTTGTATTCTCTTTATCATGCATTCAGTCATCTTTTATACCATTTATCATGCATTCAGTCATAGTGTATGTCATTATCATGCATTATTCAGTAATCTTGTATGCCATTTATCATGCATTCAGTCATCTTGTATGCTCTTTATCATGCATTCAGTCATATTGTATGTCATTATCATGCGTTCAGTCATCTTGTATGCCATTTATCATGTATTTAGTCATCTTGTATGCTCTTTATCATGCATTCAGTCACCTTGTATGCTCTTTATCGTGCATTCAGTCATCTTGTATGTCATTTATCATGCATTCAGTCATATTGTATGTCATTATCATGCATTTAGTCATCTTGTATGCCATTTATCATGCATTCAGTCATCTTGTATGCTCTTTATCATGCATTTAGTCATATTGTATGTCATTATCATGCGTTCAGTCATCTTGTGTGCCATTTATCATGTATTCAGTCATCTTGTATGCTCTTTTTCATGCATTCAGTCACCTTGTATGCTCTTTATCGTGCATTCAGTCATCTTGTATGTCATTTATCATGCATTCAGTCATATTGTATGTCATTATCATGCATTCAGTCATCTTGTATGCTCTTTATCATGCATTCAGTCATCGCGTATGCCCTTTATCATGCATTCAGTTATCTTGTATGCCATTTATCATGCATTCAGACATCATGTATGCTCTTTATCATGCATTCAGTCATCTCGTATGCTCTTTATCATACAGTCAGTCATCTTGAATGCTCCCTATTATGCATTTCATCATCTGTACATGTATCATGCCTCTCTCCTCCTTAATGTAATTTATCAAGCCATCTAATCGTCTTTGATTTGTTAAGATTGATATATTTTTGTATGCAAGTGTGTATTATCGTGGATATTTTTTTTACAACTCTTCAACTCTCAATTGCTTTAGTTTTAGAAATATATGGTGAAGACACAGATCCAAAGACTGCCATTATCGTTGGAAGTGTCGTGGGTGTCATCGTTGTTGTGATCGTTGTTTCTGTGGCAGTATATCTAACCTGGAAGATGAGAAAACTGAAATGTACACATGGTAAAATTTTGAAATAGTATACTTTCTTAAATGCAGAAAATTATTTAAATACGTTGTTTGAATCAATGTCTTTGATGAAGATGAGAAAACTGAAAATTACACATTGTTAAAGTTTGAAATAGTACGTATACTTTCTTAATTGCAAAAATTGTTGAAATAAATTGTTTGAAGTATACATATGTACTTTACAACGATGTCGTTTGTTTTTTTAGTGATGTACATTTGCATTTTTGTTATGTTTTTAGATGGTAAGTGATAAACACAATTTCTGTCTTTGTTACGCTTTTCTTATTTTGTTCTCTATAGACACTTTGAATTTTTTTGAATGTGGCTTTCCTAATATTGCTATGCTTTCTTTTTCATAGAACACGCAAGCGCAGTGAGATCCAAATAGTAAGTGATATACACGTTAAGCCTCTTATTATATCGTTCAAGATTGTTTATAGTGACTATTGTCTGATACTATCAACTGATGCAATATGTTCACGTTAAAGTTTTGATTGTTTATATTCCAGTGTGATTGCCACTTGTTTATTTGAAACTGTTCCGTGCTGTTTAAACTAGTATATTATTATCTTTGTTAAAGCATGGATAATGTGGAGAGTCCGATTTATACCAACACGACTTTTACATGGTCTTCTTCTGATCACCAGCAACCCCTTGAAGGCCACACAGAAGAAAAGACAAACGAGGAATATACATCCTTAGATGAAACGACAAGAAGTGTTTCAGCAATATATGATAATATAAATACAAAATGAGCGGTTAAAATATTCAACATTGAACGAGACTGTTCATGTAAGAAGAGTTTAATCAACATATCTTCTTATCCGACGGCATATTTGTTTAGTACTGAAATACCAAAACATTGTAAAGCGCAAGTAAAACATAAAGTATGTATTCGCTTGTAGACTAAATGATTTTAATGTATCAAGTTTTTAGTGAAATTATGGTTAAACACTTTTCTTGTAGTTGCTTTCTTTTTTTTTCTTTTTGTGCTTAATACAATCTATATTTTCATGTGTCGTGTTCGATGGCTTCGTAATCTTTGCATTACAGAAAAACATTTAAAACAAGGTTATCGGTATCACAAATTAAGGAAAACATTTTGCAAGTTTTATCGTCGATACCCAGATCTAATTCATAAATACAGGTGCAGTTTAAAATCACTATTGCAACAAGGTATTTCACAGCCAGTTTTTTTTATGGAGATTTAATTTACAAACTTTAGAAGATAAAGGGCAATGTTAATTTCTCCCGGTTATTCGTAAAAACCATCTGTAAATTTAACAAGAAAGGTTACCAACATGATATTTTACAGTTCTCTGCATGCCTGGTGATTAACACTTCTACAGTTGATCATTATGCTTACCTCTTTGGTTTGCAAGACGGTGGCAGGGGTTTAAGAGTTTATGAAGGTTTATGAGGAAATCTTTTCTTAAAAGAACCTAGAATCTCAATTTGTTTCTTTTATCCCTGCCATCGTGTTCTTGCTGATTTTTCTCCAGGAGCTCTGGTCTCGGTAAGAATATCGAGTACCCGCCCTTTGGCTTTGCAATGCTATTAGATTCTTATGTTTTATATGTTTGTGTGCTTTTGCATGCAACATTGTTGAGCCGATAAGTGGGTTGGAGTGATTTAACCAAGACAACTTGTATTTGTTTTGTGATATGAGAATCTGTTGGGGCAAGTGTGAGGTTTGTGCACCCTAGAACCTGGTTTAAAACCCCCGTGGCAATTTGATTTGCCACTGACCGTTCCAAGGCGGTAACACCTCGGGTTCTCATTTTTGTTAATTGTTAGTGGTGTCTCTTTTGAAACTGATCAGTTTATTAACCATGCTGTCTCCCTCTCTTCTTCTTGACTGTGTGGGGAGGCTGTTTTTTCTGAATGTGGCGATTCCTGATATGCATATTTCACCTTTTTTTAATGTTCCCTTTCATCTATTTCAAAGTTAAAACAGCTCAGTGGCGGAATCACTTTATCCGATGGTGAAGGTTCAAATCCAATCTTCGCACACCTTTCTTTATAATATGATTGTTTCCTTTCTCAGTGTAGATGGAATTGTAGTGTTCGTTTACATGTTTACTCATTACGGGAGATAGTACATGAAGCACCGTTCAAAACAGGTTTTGGTTAAATTCCATGAGAGTAGAACAATATCAGAAGGAAGGAGCAATGTCTTTCATTAAATCTTGATCTACATTTATTCAGTTTCAATAAAATCCCTCTTGTGGAGTTAGAACTCAAGATGAATAAATGTCATTGAAATATAATAAATATAACTAATAATAACTTGTAACAAGAGTGAAATCTATTAACTTTTAAGTAAATTACAAATAAAAAGTGGCCCTTCTGAGATTTGGCCCTCCGCTTGCGAGGCGAGTGTGATAACCACTTCACCACAGGCATTTTCTGTACGCAAGTGTTTACCCGACACCCATGAATATTCCATATAAAATTGTATTAAAGCCATCAATTGACTTAACTGGTTATTTATATGTTTTTATGTTTTTCTCTGATACAATTAGAAATGATGATGGTGCGCGCTTGTTCTTTGTTTATTTCCGGAAAATTCGCAGTGGCCTTCACATACCCTAGAAAGGTTCTGACATATCTGCTTTCATGAACTCAAAACTGGCCAAATTGTTTAGAGTATTTAGAGGAATTATTGAGGCATATAATGAAAATCGAAATATGTTCTGCAATATAACTGCATTTGCATGACTTTTCGAACACCCCCGTATGTGTATCAGGGGGTTCAGCCTAAATGGTGGCTGACGTACTTTAGGCGAGGAATTTGGTGGCTGCTTTCCAATATGGCGAATAAAATTGTAAAATTTTGAAACTTGTGCGGATATTTTCACACGGTAAGCACATTACATTACATTCAGATATTTCCTTTAATGACATATCCCATCGGATCAACGATGTTTACGATTGACTCGGTTTTTTATTTGAGCTTCCTAGCTGTCCTAACATAAAAGTTATTGAAACAAAACCTTGCAAGGTTTGTTGTGAATTTCCTATTGTCCCTCGCGAAAATATGTTGTGTGTTTTAATATATGCTAGACACATGCCCCAATGGAGCATTTTTACACCAAAATATGTCCAAAATGGATTGTTTAAATTTTCTGGAAAAAATATATCCACATGAAAACGTTCTTTCACCAAAAAATTAAGGTTTAAGCTCAATTCCTGTGGCTGATGTACCTTTAAGCCATATTTGGTGGCTGCTGTCTAGTAATCTCCTACACAGAGCGGTACCGTTCCGTACTCCCACTAATACAAAACGATGAACGTATTGTGTCGAGACAAAATTAGCCTCTTTGGTGCGTTTTTGCACAAAAATGATGGGCTAAATTTATTTATCTATCATGTCACAAACATTCCTTACCTCCTACTTTTATGTGGATTTCAGCATTGTAATGTTAATCTTAAATCAACTGTTTCTGTTACAAATATACAATAACAATTTACACTAAAGCCAAAGGTTTCCGTGAAGATTCAATATCAGTCATGAGTAGCAAATGCAACCGATTCAATTGCATTTGAATGCATGCCCTTGTTTTTCAAAAACATTTTTTTGCAAATAAATCAGCAGCAGCATACAGCTGTGTCACTTAGTGATAAAAACAAACATTATTCTCACCTGACAAAAAAACGTTCAGAACGTCTCAGAAATAGTTTGCTTCGTTGTTAATTTATTTATTTCGTTCGTATTCTTTAACAACAATTCAGTCATGTAACGACGGCCAATTGATCTACTTGCAACTTTCTTGGGAAGGCATAGCCTACCAAATCGGTATACTGATCATGGGGAGGGTGACAAACATTTAAACCACACATTTGACTCCGCCTCAACTAATAGGTCTTTCATCAGGCTAGGTATTGACCAATATAGATGAGCGAAATGAGCGATGTTTTAGTTTTCTCTTTTTAATTATTTTTACATTACGAAAATATCTGAATGCAGTTCAATATGCATTTTTCCGTGGTTGAAGAAACACTAGATCAAAATCTGATTTTCCGACCAACAATGTGGAAGAAATGAGAGTCGTCTCGACTGGGTAGTCCGATGCGCTACCACTGAGCCAGGGGACCTTGTATTTTATTTTAACTATGTGTAATCTAATGTGTACTTTTGCTGTTCGTCTCGTATGGCAAAACAAAACTTAAAAAACTGTTGATGGTTTTTAAGACTCTTTGAAGACCATTTGATTCATCTCATAATTTTAAAAAAGATTTTTTGGTCAAATAATAGCCAGTACCTAACTGAGAAATGCCGGGCCCCAAAGCATATTTACACTTTGCTGTTTCGTTGTATAGTAGATATTCAACAGAAAATATATGAAATGCATTTAAATCTTTATTCAATGGGACTGTTTTGAAAGCAACTCAATAATTAAAAACAATCAACAGTTATTTTGCTTTGTGTTTGAGACAACGTTTTGAACGGTTTTTGTTAGGAGAGAATAATGTTTGTTTTCATCAAAAAGTGACACAGTTGTTTGCTGCTGCTGCTGTTGTGTGTGTTATTTGAAAAAAATGTGTTTGAAAAACAAGGACATGCATTAAATGCAATTGAATCGGTTGCATTTACTACTCATGACAGATCGTGAACTTTCAGAGAACCTCTGGATATAGCATATATTGTTATTGTACATTTGGAACAGACATAGTTGATTTAAGATTAACAATACAATGCTGAAATCCACATAAAAGTAGGAGCCTAGGCGGTTAGGTCTTTTAGTGACTTGATAGATAAATACAGTAAGCCCAGCATTTTTATGCAAAAATGCACCAAAAAGCCTAGTTTTGTGTCGACACACGACGTTCAACGTTTTGTGTTAGTGGGAGTACGGAACGGTACGGCTCTTTGTAGGAGATTACCAGACAGCAGCCACCAAATATGGCTTAAAGGTACATCAGCCACAGGAATTGAGTTTAAACCTTAATTTTTTGGCTATAGAACGTTTTCTCGTGGATATTTTTTCCAGAAAATTAAAACAATCCATTTTGGACATATTTTAGTGTGAAAAATATTGGGGCATGTGTCTAGCATATATTAAAAGACACAACATATTTTCGCGAGGGACAATACAAAATACACAACAAACCTTGCAAGGTTTTGTTTCAATAACTTTTATGTTAGGACAGCTAGGAAGCTCAAATAAAAAACCGAGTCAAGCATAAACATCGTAGATCCGATGGAATATGTCATTAAAGGAAATATTTGGATGTAATGTGCTTACCGTGTGAAAATATCCGCACAAGTATCAAAATTTTACGATTTTATCCGCCATATTGGAAAGCAGCCACCAAATTCCTCGCTCAAAGTACGTCAGCCACCACTTAGGCTGAACCCCCTGGTATATTATCCTCTTGAATATCATTTCTAGGTTTTCATTAAATTACTTTTTTTAAATTACTTTTAAATACATTTAATCTAGAAGTTGAGCAATCGCTCGTTGTGATGTATCACGGGTATGCCACCTTCCCAGAACTCGTGAAAAGGCGCGGAATTCTAAACTAATATGCAAGAAAATGGTCTTTCATAGAATAATTCAATATGCATTGTGTTAATGTACGAGAGTATTTATGTACATTCTATGAAATTTCGTGGCACGTACGCTACCTTTGTAGGGTTAATTTTACTACAGTTTTCATCTTAAACCAAACGACTTTATATTTTATACATATTTGTGTTGTATACATTTGATATATTACATTTAACACGACAAACTAACCAACAGCTTTATCAATTATGTGCTTATCGTGCAGCAAACATAATTAAGCCGAGCAGAGTGCTTATGTGATTATAGACGTATTCGCATGCCAACAAACGCGAAAAATGATAAAATAATTGATTGAAAGGAATATAACAAGTTTACATTTATCATCCACAGTCTAAGATACGCATGAAATGGAAAAAGAAATTTAAAGTTATATGTGTTTTATATTATCAGGTAATATCCAATAAAAACCTGAAAAACTAGCTGTATGTAATAAAACAGATTTTTTAAAATAAATATTGTATTAATGCATGTTAGACTGTTGTATTTTACAAAGTATATCACAGAGGATGTTAAAAAATTATCAAATTACCCCAACCCTTATCTGTGCCAATTTCAAATGATAAAAAGGGAACATTAAAGGCGGAGGTGGGGGGGGGGGGGGTCGGGAATATAATAGGTAAAACGAAAGAGGTTATTGATTACGTGCGTCTGAGGTAAACACATTATTTCAAAAGCAGTTTCCTCTATGCATTATTCCTTTTCCTCGTTCGATGCCACCGTGTTCTTCTGAATTACGCGCTCCACTTGACTTTATGCTTACAAGCCAATAAAATTGTAAAGTCGGTGAACACAATGTTAAAACAGTCGCGTTAGTCTTACGTTGGAGAGAAAGCCAGACCCTGAGGTAAACTTGCACATAATCTACTACGGCTCATGTAGTTTGTTGTCGATTGTATAAAACAAGTATTTGCACAGACATCTACATTGTTTTTTACTTTGTATTTATACCGTTTCAACACAATTTATTTTAGTCTTAATTTTATTTCGCATTGAAGAAGTCGAGCATATTTAAGTCCATTGAAGTCTTTTTGTTTTCAAATAAAAATAGTTTGCACATGTAATTTTATAGTGTTGTATGTTGACAAGTTATTAGGTATATTCAATCAGATATTCGGGATAAACCTGTGTATCGTGGAATATTACATAGATACCAGGTTTTCTCACATCATCAACAGCACTATCGTAACAAACATTGATTCCTTGGACACTGACCCCGGGTCTTTCTGGAAGCGCAGCGAGATTCTGGTAACCTTGGCAATACATTCCGGTCAGTACCCGGTTAAAGAACATCCGTTTGACACCATTAGCATCCGGCCTGGCATATCCATCCCTATCAGAATAGCTGGAATCAACAGCAAAGTAAACCCCATTTCCATAAGCAGCCACTGAAATAAATTTCGCGCATTTATATTACGTATTAATAAAAATCTGCAATTTTGTAGTGAGCACACATGCTTCACTCTCAGAAAACACACACATTTTTGCAGCTATACATTAACCTGAAAATGTTAAAGAAAATTTGTTTTACTTGTACATGTTTTATCATGATATATACACTGATATAGGACATTAATTTTGTTTATACAGTTTCAGATAAAATTGTTTTACCTGTTGAAAAACTTATAACGAAAATGTTTTATCTTACACACGTTATAAAATTAATTCGACCTGTATATAAGTTCACTTGTGTATATACGTAACTTAAACTAAACAAAATTTAATTAAAATCAGTGATAAAATAGTTGCCTAAGATAGGCAAACATTTTTAGTTAAAATTGTGGCACTGAGTTTTGTTTAAGTCTTAATAAATACGTTATTTGTTTTCTTGTAATACGACAATATATATTTACTGAACTCGTCCAGGAAATCGATTACAAAATGTATGAAGCTCGCCAGAAATTTGCCGCAGTTTGCGTTATTATGACAGCAATATCATAAAAATGAGCCATATTTGTGTTTAGAACGTAATGAAATCTCATTCTGAAACTTGAATCCATTTTACAAACGTTCCTATAATGATCTGCATGAAAGAGTACCAGCGACACGAAACAAAGAGAAAATAAAAGTAATAATCCACTGTTTCACAGAGAAAACTATAATTTACAGGAAATCATACATCAAATCCTCTTACGTACTATTTGCTTGCCCTGCAAATCCACGATCAAAGCCGTTCCTTATGATGGTCTGTGCGGTTTCAGCGGTTGTTCCATGCCAAAGGCGTTTCTCCACTTCCACTTGAGGGTTGATACTTTCTAGATGCATTTTCTTCAGCTGATATTGTTGCCACATGAAGACATTTTCCAGGCGAATTATCTGTTAATATAACATATATGTAAATAATATAATTGCCAATACTGGGGATCGGACCCTTACCGTACGGTGACTGCGCCTTGCCATGTAAATCCTTTTACGCTACCGATTGAGCTAGCCGGGTCAAACCCCCAAAAGGGTGCGCGATAGCCCTGATAAACGTCAACATCATCATCATTACATGATAATGGGTAACAGATTATTTACTGATAACCTTACTGACTAGAATTATTGGAACGTGTTCCGCTTTTCCTTTCAATAACCTACACAAAATGTAAATTCTCTGCTTGACTAAACCTAATTTTATTTTGGATATTGTCCAACAGTCATGGTAAAACAAAGTCAAATCTATTCAGAATTGCATTTCTAGAGATTATTATTTTTTATCATTCTTGCAAATTTCATGTTGATATATGATTTTTCCAAATATGATTCGAAGAGCCAAGACGTTTTGTGTTTACCAAAGCTTACAATAGTAATTAATGTCACCTAAATATCCACAACAAATAAGTCTTTCAAAGTCACAAAGACAGTGTCGTTCTAAATGTGTTTACCTTCCTTATATTTCTATTGCCAAGGCCACTTTTTCTAAACTCGTCTCTAACAGTTTGATATTCGATTTCCTGAACGCCCAATTCCACTTGAGCCTGAAATATATCGCCCCTTATTATTGTCCATTGTGGCGGAAGAGCGGTCACTGAAATAGTAAAAAAGCCAAATCTAAAAGACTTAGCATCCCACACAGCCAATAAGTAGAGAGGAAAAAAAGAACATGGGTAATAAAATGACATAATGAAATGAAATTAACGAAAATGAGAACCAGAGGTTTTATCACCTTGAAACAGTGGCAAACAATTTTCCATTAGGGGTTTGCACTAGGTTCTAGTGTGCACCAACCTCATACTTGCCCCAACATGTTCTTATGTAAACAAATAAGTACAAGTTGTCTTGGTGAATAAACTCCACTTCCCCAATCAACTCGACAATATTAGGTTCATCAATTCAAGTATGCAATGTGTGTAATATGGCACATGTCTTACAAACATTAACTTTTTTTCAACTGCGCTCCCAGTGCAAGTTCTAGAACCTTCTAAGAGATTCTCTGAATACATATCAGATATAAGCCGACGGCATTTTCCCTAATGCATAAGAGCTCCCCTTTATTACCAGGCTTTATAATAGATGGAAAGGGAACTTTAAAAACAAACGAACACGACCACGACAAAATACATATAAAATTACAGGGCCGTATTTGATGGAAGACTGGTTATGGGCAGTAATGGAAATGGATTATATATTCTTCTTCAATGTTACCGATCGATTAATAACTCATAAAACGTCATAATAAAGATGTAATGAATAACAGCCACTGTACCTGTCCCAGCTTGGTTTGAAATATAAAGACGCCTCTTATTCCCAGGTTTCGAAACCGGAGTTTCTTCCATTTGACCGACCGACATATAACGCACAGAATATTCAGTTTGTTCTGCTTGGTTGAAGTATTTGAAATCCTTCTGTTGTCTGTGACCGTGCCATAACTCAAAGTTAGAAGATCTATCGACTGAGTGCACCGTTCCGTCTGTTAAGCATATGAAAAATGATAAAACAATGTTATGTAAAAGTATGTTTTCTAAGATTTCCGAAACAAATGAATTACATTGCCAAGCGCTGCTAACAGTAAAAGTCAAGTGTTCTGGTATCCTTAGTGAAATACGCCTAAACTTTCCTATTTTCCGTATAACACAATGATACTGTCAGTTTTCATAAACTTTCTTTGTTTTTTCAAAAGTACAGTTTAATGTTGGTATTTTACTTAACAAGTTGACATGTATTTTTGGGAAATATGAGCTAAAATTAGATTAGTATAAACAAGTTATAGTTTGCGTTTTCCATATCTCTAGGAGTGCTAGTAATTTTTCAAAACACATCTAGACGTAATGTTCAATAAAAAATGCAGGACTTCAAAATAAGTACCTGGGTAAAGAATGAAAAGCATTAAAAAGTGTGTGAGTGACCGGAGGGAAAACGCCTTCTAATAAAATGAAATGGAAAGTAGCAAAAATTACCGCACAATCGACTCTCAATTGGTGTAACATACAAGTTAGTGTCATTATGGCTAAGTTAGCAAACCCTAATAAAGGAATTAGTATTATGTTATGATTATTATCCGGCATAGAATAATCTACTAATTTAAAAACAAAGATGCGTGTGAACCGTTTGTAGTTATATGAGAATAATGAATATCTGACATGTATTTATGTGGAATCGGTTACACTTCGGAACATTGTTTTCATAATTTTGTTTGCATCTGTCAATTTAGAAGTGTAAACTATTGCCACGAAGTAAAACAAGACATCGTAATATCTTGTTTACTATTTTGTTGTTTAAATTTGTTGTTAACCGACCTTGTTTTTTTACTGAGTAGCAATAAACTAAGAAACAAGTGTTTCAGGAAAAAAAACCTTGTTCGTAACACCATTGCTCAATTTCTGCAACCTGCTTCTCAATTTTCATTTTTCTTCTTCGTTCTGGGAATTCACTTTGGAGGCAAATCAAAGCTTCAAATTCACATGTATCCACCATTTCTCGAAGTCCTGCCAACATGACACTGTGTGCAGTTTTGTCAATTGTGACATCTAAGCCAAATCTGACTTCAAGGTTCTTCAATTCTTTCTCCTGCGAATGAGTTGATGATAAAAGGAACATCTCTATTATTTATTTGACAAATTAGGATTTGGGGAACTATTAAACAATACTAGAGGCATATAATAGTGCAGCGATGATGATTTTGGGGAATTATTTAACAGTACTAGAGACAGATAAAGAAGTGAAAAGCATGATTTTGGGGGAAATATTGAACAGTACAAGAGACTCGTAAAATAGCACATATCATATTTTTGAGGATTTTTAAACAGTACTAGAGACACATAAAGTAGTGCAAAGCATGTTTTTTTTTTTTGGGGGGGGGGGGGATTATTATTAAACATTACTAGAGACACATAAAGAAGTGCATATCATATGTTCGGGTTATTATTAAACTGTACTTGAGACACATAAAGTAGTGCATATCATGATTTTGGGATATTATTAAAAATACTAGAGATATATAAAGTAGTGCATTTCATGATTTTTTATGGCAAGAGGTTATAAAAGAGAACTAGAGAACAGTTCAACAATCGGTACGGGGAATTATGTAGCGATACTAGATAAACAATAGTAAGTGAGGTTTATATCTGAGACTAGGCTACATTGAAATATTTTCATACCTACAGGTAAAAGTTATTTCACAGAAACTCCGATATATAAAGTTGTATACCCCTCTTATGTTTATCTAAGTGCAATACGGTTACCTCCTCTGGTGTTAGTGTATGTTCTTTGCACAATTCCATGTAGCTAATTTTCCTGGTAATGTAATGTTCATCGACCATCAGCTCTATTTGATGTTGAATTGTCTTTCCTTTATTCTTTGAAATAATTTTTACAATCACAATATCATCCACATCGGAGTGAGTGCTGTATGTCGACGGTGGTGAATATACAACCCGCTCATTATTTCTCCGACGGAAAGTTTGGTCTCAAAAGAGAAAGAGATACGTTTGCCAGGCACGAAAAGCTTTTTGGTTTGACATGTAATTTAAAACAGTCATTTAAGATGCTTTAGCAATGCCATTGGTAAAAGAGAAAATATTTAAAATCACTCTAACGGCAAAATAAAGTTATATAAGACTTTGCATAAATCAATGGTATTATCGTATGTTTAATTTTTCAAACGCTAAGAAAAGTTAGAACAGTAAAGAAAAATAGTATAGTAAACACCTATAAATTTTATTTGCAATTAATCATAGAAACAAAGCAGCACTAAACATCAATTCAATTGTCTTAATGTGAAACGAGTTACTTACAACAATATCTAAGGTCCTATGGTCTAACAAATGTATAGAAAGTGAGTTTCTGTAAAAGTGTGTTTGACCTTTAATTGCCTGGTCGTGATAAAGATGACAAAAATTAAAATGTTGGTTTCTCTTTTCATAATTGAAAGTTCTTTTCAAGGACCTAAGATATTGTTTTGAGTATCATTTGAGTCATGTTGGCATTCTAATTGTTGTTTGTGTTTTGCCGCATACTGGCCATTAAACCCCTACCCCTGATTTATGCTCGGAATGGGATTTATTTCACCAAGACAACTTGTACTTGTTGTTTATATGAGAACCTGTTGGTGCAAGTGTGAGGTTTTTGACCCTATAACCTGGTTTAAACCACCAGTGGAAAATTGTTTTGCCACTGACCGTTCCAAGGCGGTAACCCCAAAAGTTCTAGTTTTCGTTAATTTTTGTAGTGTCTTATTTGAAACCGATCTTCTTATAACAATTTGCTCTCTTTTCCTCTTTACTTTTTGGATGCGTGGGGAGACTGTGTTTTCTAGGTTTGGCAACTTCTGATATGCATAATTCACATTTTTCATTAGGAAATCGAAGGTATGTTTCAGTTCTTGCAAGTCTCTTGCATGTCTTTATTTAACTTCAGTACGGCACATAACGTCAAGAGATGAACGCTTGGGGACAGGACCAGACTGGATGTTTCCTACTCAAGTAGCTGGGGTAAAATAACGGTTTTCCAAAAACGCACTCGGCTCATAATTAATTAAAAATAGTATATAAGTTTCAAACTCACTTCCAAAATCTATGTGACCGTCCTGATCCTGTAGGTCATCGTCAGTTCTTGCAGTTAGTTGTCTACCGGGCCTTACCTAGAAAAAAAGAATAAAAATATATGTATAAGCTTATATACATATATTATATACATATACTGAACAAAAATAAAAAGTATCCGCTTCTTATGCTTATATTCTCTTTAACATATTTTCATTTAATCAGGTACGCTTTGAATGGTGTTTAATTGGTTAATCTCAATTGTTTTTTTACTTCAATTGCTCATAAAGTTAACAAAATTATCCACAACAAGACCTAAGCAACGGCCAGTCGAATAACAAATAATAATGGATTGCAAAACACTACATATTCAATTTAAAGGGCGGTAATTGGAAATTGTTGGACTTTCTAGCGTAGTTTATCGAGGACTACTTGTTTTATTGATGAATGTTTTGTGATTTTATTAATCACAAGAGGTGGAAATATTGATTTAATTCAAATCAATGTGAATACTTCAAAGAATCACTGACTTTTTTCTGGAACCCTTATTACAACAAAGGAAAAGATAACTAAGTTGTGGCTGCAGATTTTCAAGAAAACTTTTTCTCGCTGCAATGATAACAGAAATGCAAAGTTGTCCACATGCAGAATTATAAGTTTTCGTTTTCAAATTTTACAAAATTTAAGATAGGAAAGTGGATACTTTTTATTTTTGTTGAGTATATATTATACCTATATACATATGTGGGCAGTAATATGCATTTCCATTACTGTCCATAAACAGGCTCAGTCGAACGGAGCTTGCAATATTTTCATATTTGTCGTGTTCGATGGCTTTCAAAGTTCCTATTTCATCTATTATAATACAAGCGTCATGTCAGTATTAAAAATGCCACATCAAGTAACAAATATAATAAACAATTGTATTGAGGCTGCAATGTGCTCTCTATTATGTTTTCCCAACGGCCAGAAATATGGAAGTATATATGTATTTAGTTGTTTCAAATTGAACAAATCTGAGCACTTTGTTTCAATGAAAGCAGACATATCCAACTCAACACTACCGTCTAATTATAGATTCCATGTGAAAAAAAAACAACTTATAATGAACCAATCTAAAACTTTAAATAAAAACTCGCGAAATATGAGTGATAGCGATTCAGTTAGTATGTACTATCGACGATGAGTTTTAATTGAGTGGAAGTGAGTGAATCGGCCGTACGTATATTTAACCTTATGCTAGGCGCTGTCGACGAACGGTACGGGTTCGCTCCCCAATAGAGGAAATATCGTTTGAGCATACAAGGTCATTAAACTTGATGTGTTCTTTAGGTTACTTCACAGAATAAGTCACTCCTGAGTGGGACATAATGACAATGTCATGAATTACGGTTAGATGTAAATCCTTTTTTGGAAGATATGGCGGTAGAACAGCTGGTAGCGTGATCGAACTGGTACGGCTATGCGCTGTCAGCGTATCGTTGTCGGTTCGATCCCCGGTCTGAGACTATCATTTGCAATATATTCTGTTATCGTTAAAATATGATATTTAAAGTAAAAATACCCCTCTGAATCTGAGACCGGCTGTTTTTGGCCGTGTTAAGTCCCCTTCCGGTTGTAGAGATAACTGATTCGCTAACTCGTCTCCTCTAGTACTTTTTGATGCTTGAGTACCACCTGCGCGTCTTTCAACTGACATAAATATAGATCCCATTGTTATTAATAATATTAATGTTATTATCACATCATAATTAAAAGACAAGGTAAAGGACGTTCCACACGTTAAGAACTTACCAAGTATTTCACAGGTTAATACTATAACGAGAGATGCTGTAGCTCAACATGAAGTACTGAATTCAAATTTAAACGTGATAATTGCCGTTTCCAACATTTTGAGAAAAACATAAATTTTCTTCAGACGTTTATTTCCGAAAAAATATTTAAAAAATGATTTTTTTTGTATTTTTTGACTAAAGTAGTGGCATTTTACAAAGTTGAAGAATCTAAGTGTACATAGAACGTGACTAACTACAATTTTGGTGAGACTGAAGGTGACTACTGAACTCGGCACCTTATACAACTGAAATGGTATTTATCGAATAAAACGTGTGATAATATGTGGACTTTTTGACCAAATTTTACTGCATTTATAAACTTTATTTATAATAAGTATAACTGTGAGTAATAAAACGTGTAATCAAATATACATGTTGTTCTAGACGCAATTTGGTTCATCTTGAACACAGTGCGAGTCTTTTCTGCCATTTTACCCTCAGATATTTATAGATCAATAAAATTTAAGACTCCACCTAAAATGCATCAGGAAATACATACTTGAAGTCATAAAGTCCTCAACCTGTATGTCCAGTTTGTGTCTAAAGACAAACCAAGGACCTTTCAACTTGTCGACCGCGTTTGCGAAGCTCCCAGCCGCCTCTTTGGAACTTTCGCACAGAATTATCTCTGTTATTTTGCTTTTGTTCTGTTAATAAAGGAGTCAACATTAACAAATAATAAAACAAAACCTACCTTTAAACCCTCAGTGGCAATTTGATTTGCCACTGACCGTTCCAAGGCGGTAACCCCTCGGGTTCTCATTTTTGTTTATTGTTAAAGGTGTTTTTTTTTTAAACTGATCATTTTATTAACCATGCTCTCTCCCTCTCTCTTCTTCTTGACTGTGTGGGGAGGCTGTTTTTTCTGAATGCGGCAATTCCTGATATGCATATTTCCTTCTTTTTATATATTACATTCGTCATTTTAAACTAAAGTTATATAAAAATCTATTTAACTATATACAAATACATAGACAAAAAAGAAACTCTGAAAGCCACGTAACATGACAAATAAAAAACTAATGCAGGCTCAGTTTTATTGTGCCTGGTAATGACCAGTAGTGGAAATACCTATTACTGCCTTCGCTGCCTTGTCCCGAGTGAATAAGTTATAAGTGCAATGTTTTCATTGCGGACGATGGACATAATCTAAGTAGAGCCCAAATTACTTACCATTAAATCATTATTAGTTTGGTTTTCCATAATTTACATGAACAAATTCTAAATATAATTAATTCAATAAACAATAAAAAGATTCTATTTTGGGTTACCATTAAAATAACATAACATAAAATCATTTGTAAACATTAAACAGTTTGTTTAATCAAAATGTATTTGTAATGGTTAAAAATAATTTTTTTCTAGAAAAATTCAGAATCCTCGTTATTCAGACCACGATTGGGACTGGGAAAACATATTCTTAATAGTTAGATGGAATCTATTTTTGAGTGAAAAAAAGAAAAACTGTAATAACCTGGAGATATTGAAATGAGTCCATGAAACAACTATTGAAGTGAAAAATAATTGGGTTACAGTCAAAACGGCCTCACGTAAAAATGGCCTCAAGTTAAAACGGCCTCATTTTGGTTAAAACGGCCTCACTTTCAAAAAAAATATTGGTTAAAACGGCCTCAAAACGGCCTCACTTTTTTAAACTTTTTGTTGTTTTCTATTATGTTATTTCATTACTTTTACGAGAAATTGTTGTAAATAAAACAAGAATGTCATAAGTTGTATCGATTTTAATCAATATAAAAATACACATGTTTATACGTGCAGGTACTGTATCTCATACATATGTATTGAACGTAACATGTAAATATCAGCATGACTCTCGAATGACTGTATCTGATCTTCGAAGCATCTACTGGTCAGCAACAGAAGCAAATTTCTTTTCAAGTCGTGGTCTGTATATTCCCGACATCAGCTTGAGCAAGCCGGTGGTCGACACCTCATCTTTACGATAGCTGAAATAGTAAAAAAAACATTATGTAGTTGTAAATGTAGCCTGACCGGCCGCCCATGGAGTCAATCAATTGTCGAATCACTTGTTTCTATACTCCAATGAACTGACTATTATAATGGTACAGTAGTTATTTGTATTAAAATCAGGGTCACAAGAGTCACAGGAAACAGCTTCTTGTCGGTCCCCGACAATAACGCCACACTCAATACAATTGTCCATTGTTTAAAAATACACAAATTGCACGGAAAACATAAAGTTTACACACACACAAACAGATGTTTAAAATCAATCCAATTCTTTAAACAAATCACAAAATTCTTATAAAACTCTATCCGAATCAATTACTTGAATAAGATATAACACGATTACAGAAGTGATAATGGAACGTACGAAATTTCAAGAAATATATACTTACTTTTTTTAATCAATTCTCCTCACCTTTTTCTTGTGACAAATACATTGCTCTTGCTAAAAAAAAATACCGCTTTCTGATCTCTTTTTGATCATTCCGTAAATTAAAGACATACTTCGATTATCAGTTAAGTGATTTGATCCCATTATTTTAATTGCCATTATCACTAACAATTATTCCACACACAATCCTGTTTACATTTAATAATTATTAATTTGCCGATGTTATAACAGAACAACAAAAAATTTAACATAATTTACAGTAATTTTCACTTTCAATATTTTTCACACAACTCAGTTATATACAAATATCAATTACTAAGAACAAATCAGAAATTTAGCGAATTGACATGTACATATTTCCATTGTCAACAGTAATATAGCATTATAAACGATCCCTCACTGCATCTAATTTAAGTTTTCTCATATAATATTTAAAATTTATTTCAAAATCGAGGCCGTTATAATCAAATATTGAGGCCGTTTTAACTAAAAGTGAGGCCGTTTTGACTAAAAGTGCGGCCGTTTTAACCAAAAAAATAAAAAAGTGAGGCCGTTTTGACCAATTAGTGAGGCCGTTTTAACCAAAATGAGGCCGTTTTAACTTGAGGCCGTTTTTACGTGAGGCCGTTTTAACCAGCACCCAAATAATTTAACATACCCTGTACAATATGCATTAAATTGTGATACATGTTCGAGCAGTTAAAGTATGTATGCAGTTGCATGCTAAGAAGCAGTTGCAGTAAACATAATTTTGAGGAAAATAAAAAGAGAGAACGTTTTACTGAAATACAGAAAAAAATAGAACGCTTTCGTGCTCAGTCAATTTAATTTATCCTTACTTTTGAAATATATTCGGCAGCTACTTGCACAATTATTCGTGTGACTTTATCAATAAGATCACTTCTGCTTCCACATCCAAGGGCAGGAATAGACACAGACATCATACCCAGGTCATCGCAAGTCTACAAACGAAAACCCCAAACATAATAACCGGGTCAACGCAAATCTACAAAAATAAACAGTCATCATACCCAGATCGACAAAATACTTCAAAAATAAACAGTCATCATACCCAGATCGACAAAAGACTTCAAACATAAACAAATATCATTACCAGGTCAACGCAAGTCTTAAAAAATAAACAGTCATCATACCCAGATCGAAAAAAGACTTCAAAAATAAACAGTCATCATTACCAGGTGAACGCAAGTCTTCAAAAGTAAACAGTCATCATACCAAGATCGACGTAAGCCTTCAAAAATAAACAGTCATCATTACCAGGTCACCGTAAATATACACAAATAAATAATCATCATACCCAATTCAACGTATGTCTTCAAAAATAAACAGTTATCATAACCAGGTCAATGCTCATTCAAGTATTAAACCGGTTACTTAGGTTTTTGCTTTACTAAGCTTACTGGCAAGAGACTACAGCTCGTCATGTTAAGTGACGAAAAGGAGATTGAAAGTTACTTAAAATACAAATTATTCCATTAAATGATTAATTTAATGATTAAAACAATGTATATCATTTCCTGTTTAATTTAAAACTTAGGTCACCGTTATAGAACAATTACTTTTAATATATTTTCCACCAGGTCTGTCATTAGTTTCTCTTCCGTGTTTTCACCTTTCCAAGATGGTGGCACAGCGTGCACAATCTGCATGCATCTTAGAGATCCTGGTCCAGTAGTTACAATTTCACCGACCGCCATACAGTGAGGTACACCCATCTTATCGAGCTTTTGCAAGAACTCGCTCTTTATCCTTCCTCCGCCTAATCATGTAGAATTTGAAGAATGAAACACCTTTTTAAAAAACTTAAACAATTCCATGTTATTTAAGGTAAGACCTGTGTAATAGGCACTATTAAGAATCCAACATCTGATTATATTTTCATCAACTGCTTCATACCACTGACTTGTATGCAAAATTTAATGATTTTCACCGTGTTGTTTTTGAGATTTTTAGCTTTTTTTATTTAACAAAAGTGAGAAAAAACGTAAAAGTATCCTATTTCTTTAATCGGTGACAAAATGTTTTGTTATTGATAAATTCAACCCTTATTTTTTTACAGTTTATCCAAAATATGTTATATTTTACTAAACCAATTTAAGATATAATATATAAATACAGAATTTATCTTAAAATGACATTTTTGACCAAATAAATTTAAAAAATGCATTTTTTATATTTCACGAGACTAAATTAATGAAAATTGTGCAAAGTCCTGATTGGTGCAATATACCAAACTTTACCATTTTTTTAACTATATACCTTAAACAAAATTTAAACAAAATTTCAGAGAAGTTTACCGTCCAGTTTTAGAAATTTTCCAATTGATGACTTGAATAAACACTATTCTGATAGCGAAAACCCCTTTAATCTTGATTATTTTGCTTATTTTAGTTTAAATCATGAGAATTTTATATTCAATGACAGAATTACACAGGAAAAAAAGAAGTATGCCAATTATTTAAGCTTTAGGCTTACAAAAAAAATAGCTTCCTGTGGGATTTGAACCCTGGTCCTCTTGCATGAGAGAAATCTAATCTAATTTACTACTATAGTTACCTCCCTTGGATACTCTTCTGGATATAGGTATTCATTACACAGGTCTTACCTTAAAAGTGTACATAAGGTGAACGATTGTTTCAGACACAACGATAACAACCATCTATAAACTAATAAACAAATATATTCATTTATTCTATGATTTATATACAACCCTGTCAACAGTACCATGATATTAATTGACCATCTAAAATAAAATTTCTGAAATTATGAAAAGAAGGACATAATATTATATTTTAAAAAATATCAAATTATTAAAAAACAAACAAACTATTGTGGTAAAAATGACGTGGTGGTTGGGGTCTATCTCAGTTACATGACGCAATCATTAAAAGGTTCACTAGTTAATTTTTGTTATACTCGCTTCAAACGGAATTAAGTTTTGTATCAATTTTTCTTTTTGAAACCCTTAAAAATTCGCGCGTTTCTTTTAATTGAGATTGTTTGCAACACTTAAGTATTTCGTGACATCAATCAATAGCCGTAAGTAGGTCAAATAAAATCAGAATTTCGATTTACCTTGATAGCTTATGTATTGTGCGGGTCCTTCATCAAAGGAACTCTGGTCTCCGACAACACTGTTTACAATGACATCTGTGGTTTCAAATGTAATATCACCTTGCCTTACTTGCAGAACAGCTCCACAATTTGATAACACTGCTACTGAAATTATTCCCTGTGATGCTAGAGTGTGACCCTCTTCACATTCAACTAGAAACTTCTCACTTGTATCAAGAATTGTCATGCTAGGAAACTCGTTGACCTTTCTCGCAAGCCATCGCTTCTTTAAATAAAACCAGTGCGTCTTCACCTCCGATATTTCAGTTCTTACAGTTTTGGTAAAATCGCCGACATCTTTGGCTTTTCCATGTATACACAATTTACCAGTCAAGCTTCCATTCTTATCTTTCATACATTCAAGCTGATCTTCATACGGTCGAAAGCAGTCAAAAAACTTTGAAACATCAATTGATACATTTATTTCAACGTGGTCTGATTTTAATGCTTTAATGCAATCTTCAACTTCTGGTAAAGCGACATTAACAGCTTCTGATGTACCATACAATATTATGATCTCATCGCAGACAATGACTAAAGATCCTGACATTTTGTCTTCAATTGTCTTTATCATTCTGATCAGGTTAGGTTGTTGCAGTATTTGCCTATCGCTAGCACTCAAATCAATCCGTTTACACTTTACATTATCTGATAAAGCATCTTGTATCTCATCTTTCCGTCTTTCCTCTTCTTCTTTGTCTTGTGCATAAACGTTAAGTCTAATTTTATTTTCTAAAATGTCGAAAGCGGTGCACAGATTGTTATCTTCTAATTTCTCTAAAATAAATTTTCGGCCCTTTTCGGTTTTAATTGCAATCGAAACATCTTGAGTTAATGGTATTTTAACGACTCTAACATTGGTTGCCAAGTGAAGAACTTCTCGCTCTGCCTTGTCGACCTCCTCCTGTGGACCTTTAAAAGTCACCTTCTGTGTTTCTCGATTAACCTTCATTGACGTATTTGGGCATTCGCTTCTGATGGAATGTAGTTTTTCTTCTGTGTCTAGCGCTAAGTAGCTTTCTATTTTGATTGATATTTCCCTACATACATCTTTTTTCAAGCTTAAAGAGCTTTGGACTTGTTTAGCCCGTTCGTCTAAGGCTTGTAAATCCGAACCTATTAGCAGCAGGGATTTGTCGGATATGTTTTCTTTGCAGACAATATTACATTCTGGTCCAAACGTTTTCATTATTTCTGAAGCTTTGTCCCACATACTGTCATTTACAGGAATCTGCCTCACAAAGATAACATTTTCAAAATATTTCTGGACCTCTTCACGACAGATGTCTTTCCAAATGTTATGTCTTTTCAAATCTTTATTAGATAGTCGAAATTCAAATGTTAGACTATCTTTTGTTTCATCCTTAGTATCAAAAGAAGGTTCGTCTTCTTCATTTTCTTCGTCGCTATCTACAGAACTGTTGGACGTTTTATTCTCAGGAAAAATGATATGTACGTTAACTTTTTTTGTTATACATTTCACAAAGTCTTTTCGTTTCTCTTCTTTGGTGAGAATGAAACTGTAAAATATTTGTAGGGTTTTAGAAAGATGCAAGATGTATTTTTTCATCAAAATGGTAAATTATGTATTTCTCTGAAAATAAAACAACACAACAAACATCCCTTTACAGCAAATGAGGAGAACGTCAATTTATAATAAGAACAATTAAAAATAAATATCCGGAGAATAACACAAAACGCATTTGCTATGGTTTTAAGCCAGGTTCTGAGGTTCGCTTTTCCGTCGGGTTTTCATATTAGCAACAAATAGAAGTTGCAGGAATGAATTTTTATTCATTCTTATCGAATTAGATGTTAACGAATGCTTTTGCATAAGCGTAAATAAATAAATATGATTTAATATAAACCTAAAGCTTTCATAATAATACTAGGTAATCTAAACGAATATGAGTTCAGAACCATACAATGGACAAGTAAAGGTAGGCATAACTATAAATTATACTATAATAATACATTACATTTGTATTACATTCATCGTTATTATTTAACTACTTCGACCGCATCGCGTTTACACATAAATGTTCATGTATTGTGAGTTTAAACAACATACAGTAATTTGTGTTTGTCCACTCTGAGCACCAATGGGGACCTATCAAAAACTGGTATTTCTCCATAATTTGTCGCCAGGCCCAGCTCCATGTAATACGGTAAGACTATTGTCTTAATCTCACTATTTCCAGCCAATATTCTGTGGGTTTTCATCAACCAAACTCGTCTTGCAACTAACAAATTATAACATTTAAACAAAATCTCTCACTCTTAAACCGTCAATGGTTAAAAGTAGCCTAACAAAATAACAGACATATTCACATAAACCAGTGGTAAACCATTTAAGGCATTGCTCCGTTCGTCATTGCTATGTCATAGACAAAATGGAAAACTATCAAAATATCTCAAACAGCACAATGCAGTTCCATCAAACTTTGCACAAATCAATGCTTAAGTGTATGATTATTTTACATACGTTTAGAAAAGTTCGGAAAGTCTTTACTTTAAAAATAATTATACCTTAAAATTCCTAAAATTCTATTCGCGATTTATCACAAAAACGAAGAAACACAAAACAACAATTTAAATGCCAACATGATTGAAATAATACTAAAAACAATATCTAAGGTCCTTGAAAAGAACTTTAAGTTATGAAGAGAGCAATTAACATTTTTATTTTTTGGTCATTAATTTTTACGACCAGAAAATAGAAGGTCAAACACACTTTTTAAATAACTCACCTTGTATACATTTGTTAGACCAAAGGACCTTAGATATTATGGATTTTTGAGGTCTAACTATTTGTCTTTACTGTTCTAACTTTTCGTAGCATATGTAAATTAAACATATATTAATAACTTAGGTTAGTGCAAAGTTTTATTGAGCTGCATTTTGCCGTTAGAGAAATATTGATAGTTTTCTTTTTTTTTATAAATGACAGTGTAATGACAAATGCCATAGCAGCTTAAAACGTTCAAGACCAACATACAATGTATAACCAACAATAAAAAAACTGACAACATCGGCGACGAAACCTAAAAACAAACAAAACTAGGATAAGATACTGCATAAGAACGGGCGTAGGTAATCGAAAGACAGCAACGGGCGGAAAGGGGTTGTGGTAAACGTTCAGCGCGTTCAGCCTTCACTTTTTTAACACCTTATTCGAATAATGCAAAACACATGGACACTGACGAGCTCCTAAAATAAATATGTTATCGTTTTGAATATTGAAACGCTTCAACTGCGGTAGAGGGCTATTTAAAAAGCAAACTCCACCGATAATAAAAATTGCCTAACGCATTTCAGACAAAAATTTCTGTTATGGAAAATATATATTATAGTCTACACTTAGTAGAGTGTAAGCTTTTTTAGAGCTTTTACAGTGTTAAAGAGGGAAGGGTGCGGGGGTTGTGATTTTTGTATGTGGTCTTTTCAAGTATACATATTTACTAAGTTCATGTTTCCTGTACCCAAGGTTATCAAACTGAGCATGGAAACCAGTCTCAAATCTCAAGCATCTGATTGGCTGAAATGGCGGCCAGACGCCATTTCAGCCAATCAGATGCTTGAGATTTGAGACTGGTTTCCAATCTCAGCTTTATAACCTTCAGCCCTAGCATTTCAATTTAAAATGAATCTCACCTCTTTTTTTCTCAAATTTCACAATCCAACAAAATGGTACAGAGGATTCTTTTTTGATGTTTCCCTGAAGTGTACCACCTCCTACGTTTCTTCTTGAAAAGTGTTGTTCCAGTTCGAATGTATCATCAATGTTTTCCTTGTTAACAGAGATAACTTGTACCTGTCTGGTCTCAGATAATGGTTTTATGTTGGCACGAAGTTCTTGTCTCATTGTTCGGATGACTGTTAATCGATAAATAACAAAACGTCGTGATAAGAAAACACTAAATGTATCATCTACAACTTAAATCGTGTTCGGACGTGAATACTCATACACGGTAGACTAGCCTAAGTCAAAACTCCTCAACAGGAAGCAAATACATCAGTTAAACATTTAGGAGTGCAGCAGCATTCCTTTAATGCAAGTGCTGCATCTTTTTTGTTTTTGGTAAGTAACATTGTTTCAACATTAAGGTTAAATTATTAATTAAAATAGATAAAAAAAGGAAGCCACCGAACACGACAAATATCATAATGTTGCAGTCTCGGTTTGATTGAACCTATTGATTAATAGAAATGCTATTGTATATAACTGTTCACGCCGCCTAGCCCCGGGTTGTGCGCAACTCAGTATTTACACAAATGTAAGTAGGGTGCTCAAAGGCTATAATCGATAACAACACTAATTGAATGTACGGGGAGACTTTTTATGGCCACCACACGGCAAATGCAACGCATTTAATTGGTTTAACCATTGCTCTTTGAAATGATATTGAAAAAGCTACGCTGCAACATCAGCGATTAGCAATGATACCAGCTGACGTTAAAGGCTACTTACAATAGGCCGACTGACGTAATCAGTCTTTGATTGACAATTGAAGCACACCATTTCAGTACAACAAAGCAATTTTAATAAAAGTGATTAAAGTATATTACGGTTTTCTTCAAGTCTTTGGCAGAACTCGACAACAAACGTAGAAGTGTTGTTGCCAAACTGAATCCGCCGAGGTTTAAATCCTGTTGTGGAGTCTATTGCAAGGGAAATATCTGCAATCGTCAGGCCTTCCTCCAAATTATAATCTGACACCAGCAAAATGCTCCCTATTTCTGCAACATTTCATGCATTCAAAAAGTTGTAAAATGAATTTGATTTTGTAATTTTACTTTCTTTTGATAAACAAAATAATTTTGGACTCAATTTACTAAGTTTTATTTTTCATTTTAACACAAATAACAATACACGTTTTCAATAAGGAAAACAGACTTGTTGGCCTATTGTTCGAAAGATCCAACTAATGACCATATAAATCATTTTCCCGCCCGCTTATTAATTATAAAACATCGAACGTTCAAAACCTTTGCTTGCTTTGCTAGGTTTTAAACTGTTTAATGATGGACTGTGGAATTGTGTTTTTGTCCTTTTTATATATACTTTTTGTTTCGCCTGGGATAGCAGGTACATATAGACACAGAGGGATCCTATTGTCCGGCGACGTCGTCGTCGTCGGTGTCGTCGTCGTCGTCGGCAGTGCCATCGTCCGGTAGTCCCCCAACTTTAATATGAAACTTAATGTTGCCAATAACTTTAAAAGTACTTGCCCTATTAACTTAATACTTGGAATATAACATCTGCATGAACAACGCCATCTGTGACACTAATAATTATAACTCCAGTTTCAATATTTTTTAGTTATGCCCCTTTCAAATAAAACTTTATCATGAAACCTAATGTTGCCTATAACTTTGAAAGGTCTTGTCCTTTTCACTTAAAACTTGGAATATATCATCTGCATGAACAACAACATCGGTTACAACAAGAATCATAACTCCTTTTTGACTATTTTATATGTTATGTCCCTTTCACATGCAACTTAAACATAAAACTTAATGTTGCTTCTAACTTTGAAAGTACTTGTCCTATTCATTTCAAACTTTGAATATATCATCATCATGAACAACGCCATCTGTGACAGCAAGAATGATAACTCCAGTTTCAATATTTTTTGAGTTGTGCCCCATTCAAATAAAACTTAAACATGGAACTTAATGTTGCTCATAACTTTGAAAGTACTTGCCCTTTTCACTTAAAACTTGGAATATATCATCTTCAGGAACAACAACATCGGTTACAATAAGGACAATAACTTCTGTTTGAATATTTTTTGAGTTATGCCCCTTTCAAATGCAACATGGAACTTAATGTTGACATTAACTTTTAAAGTACTTGTCCTGTTCACTTAATATTCAGAATATATCATTTTCACGAACAAGGTCATCACTAACAACAAGAATGATAACTTCTGTTTGACTTTTTTATGACTTACGTCCCTTTCACATGAAACTTTAACATGAAACTTTGTTGCCTATATTTTTAAGTACTTGTGTTATTTACATAATACTTGACAAATTTCGTCTTCATGAACAACAACATCGGATACAACAACATAACTCCTATTTAACTATTTTTGAGTTATGTCCCTTTCAAATGCAACCTAATGTTGCAGATAACTTTGAAAGTATTTGTCCTATTCACTTAATACTTGGAATATATCATCTGCATGAACAACGACATTGGTGACAAAAAGAATGAAAACTCCTGTTTGAATATTTTATGAGTTGTGCCCCTATCAAATACAACTTTAACATGAAACATAATGTTGCCTGTAAAATTGAAAGTACACTGTACTTGTTCTGTTCGCTTAATTCTTTGAATATTTCATCTGCATGAACATACCAATCGGTAAAGAATGATAACTCAGGTTTCACCATTTTTTTTAGTTTTTCCCCTTTCAAATGCAATTTAGGTGACTCATGTGTTCTGTGGTGTAGTATTGAAATCAACTTGAATAAAAACATTTTATTATATATAATTAAACATAGGCCCACATTTCAACTTTTTGCAAACAGGCGACACAAATGTTCCGCGGAATACAACATTGTAGTTATAATAACCTACACCAGAAAAGTAAAAACCCCCCTTCCTTATTTAAGCTATATGGATCTGGTCGAACCTGTTACATTGTATGAGTAGGAAAGTTAGTACCAAAACACGTATTAAAATGTTCTTGTTGTTGACCATTCAATTGTAAACCTGAAATTACTTATTAGAATAATACCTTGTCTAATAAGACCGACATTGCTGTGAGTAATCTCAATCTGCCCGCTGCTGTATTCCACCGTCAGATAAAGGGCCGCCTGTCCTGTGTCTTCTGTGAACCTATCTGTTGATGTTTTACCCACTGAGTTGACCAAAAGATTGTGGGTGACAGTTTTTTCGGCTTGGCTCACACGAAACGCTATCACTGAACTAAACGGAAAATCTTTAACAGCAGAGCCTCGCTCCCATATTGTAACACCTGTATGTATTTTAAAAGGAATACTTTTTATGCAAGTCGTGATAAATGTGTCGCAAAAGTTATTTTGACAATTTTAGAAGTTGGATGTACTTTTTAAGGTAATCAAGATAAAATGGATATTTGAAGTCAATCGAACGTATGCATATGAAATAGTTACAGATCATATTCATAGACAATGTAAGGGAACTTTGAAATCAACCGAGCACGACATATGAAAAATGCAGGATCGGTTTGATTAGGCCTGTTCATGGAAAGTCATGAAAATGCCTATTACTGCCCACTCAGCTTAGGCGGCGAGGTAAACCTGGGAGAGGAAGGTTGTTAGACCTCCTGCCAACACAACCACCTTATGAATACAGATGTAAATTTTCCAAGGATGGTATGCATAATAGTTATACTTTATGGACTTGTCATCACGTCCCTCTTATTCTTATTCTTACCTGACAATGTTTATGTTAGATTTGATATATTTATATAAATAAACATTTTAAACATATAGTTAGCATTTCTATGGGTAATAACTGTTTATTTTGTTATTTATTGTGTCCATATGTCAATGAGAATGTTATTTCAGTACATGTTTTCAAATACAAATTAAAATTACAGCATAAAATTATACATGGAGGTATCTTTACGATTTGTTAAATATAAATAATAACCCTTTATAATATAAAACATAATGAACTCCAGCATACTAAAGCAATTTCTCCAGAAAAACAGACAAACTTCTTGAAATTAGACTTTTTGTTTCAACTGTATATTTAACTTATTAAATATAAAAATAAAATTTTCCAATTTTGGACTATCATGTTCCTTGTACACATCTTTAAGAGTAGTGGTTTTAGAGGCTTCATACAATTTATTTTTTGTCTTTCATAGCTGTAAACAAGGTACTGATATCCATGAACGCAGGCTTTGCATAAGAGGTAAAATTACAGGGTTATAGACCACTTATATTAAGTTAATAAGAGAACTATTTCGGAAGTTTTAACGTAGATAAGCAGAAGAAACTACAAATGCAGAAGAAAGTCACTACGACGTCAAGACGTACATCAAAGACGTGACGTTAGCACACAAACGGTATCTTTTCTTGCCGGATATTATATATATATTTTAGCTTTTTCCGGAAAAAAATTCTATTAGTTAAATTAAAATGTTGAATTTTAGTATTAAAATGATCAAACCTGTATTGTTTTCATTTGCGTTAAGCTCTAGACGTAAGTGCATATAGCCATGTTCAGGACTTTGGGACTTTCCCGGTATGTTTTCATTCTGTAGAAGCATATCCCATTGTAAACGATATATTATGCCATTTGAGATAGGATCACTGCAATAGAATTTAAATATTATCATGGCAATCTCATTTCATTCGTTGAAACTGGATTCAAAAGGAAACAAACTGTGATAATCCACCTTTTTTGTCCGATTGTGTGTTAGTAAGTCGTCTATATATTTTATTATATTAATATGATTTTGATTTTTAATATGTGCCAAGTTAAAATCTGTTTTGTTTATGTAAATTAATTTACTTATATTTTGTGTTTAAAGAAGTTGCGTTTCTAATTTATCAAAGTATATTTCAATATGTATATTTATTATCTGCATGTATCATATGTTATTGTCTATTTTTATTGAACATTATCAAAATACATGTTTTAAGTGTCTACTTAAGGTTCCGCAAACATTGCAAATGGCGAAAAGTGGCTAAATTTTCCAAATTGAATTTTGGGGGAAATACTTATTGCCACCTAGATTTTAGTAACGAAATGTATTTAGCTAAGGCTGTAGTTAATGTTTGCATGCTCAATTTAGTCTAATTCATGTTCTAATTAACAGGCACATACTAAAACAAAATAAAAACCGTTTGCATGAGAACTCTGAAATCCACGGACAATATACCAAAGCAACTCATACCTGAAATAAGTATATGCTGGTCTACAATGTTTAGTGCCAATTCGTCAAAATAATGTTAGGAGTTTCAAGAAATTCAAGGAAAACTTACTTCCTACTTTCACTTTCACTTTGAACCAGGAAGTAAGTTTTCCTTGAATTTCTTGAAACTCCTAACATTATTTTGACGAATTGGCACTAAACATTGTAGACCAGCATATACATGTACTTATTTCAGGTATGAGTTGCTTTGGTATATTGTTCATGAATTTCAGAGTTCTCATGCAAACGGTTTTTCTTTTGTTTTAGTATGCGCTTGGTAATTAGAGAATGAATTAGACTAAATTGAGCTTGCAAACATTTACAACATCCATAGCTAAATACATTTCGTTACTAAAATCTAGGTGGCAATAAGTATTTCCCCCAAAATTCAATTTTGAAAATTTAGCCACTTTTCGCCATTTGCAATGTTTGCGGAACCTTAAGCTTTTATGATTATATATGTTTCTGAAATTTAATTAGGTCTGTTGTAATAATGATTATGGACATACAAACTTCCTGCATAACAAATAGATGAAAAGGGAACTTTGAAAGCTATCGAACAAGACAAATATGAAATATTGCAGGCTCGGTTTGATTGAGCCTGTTCTTGGACGGTAATGGAAATGCAAGAGTCCTCAAAATGTTGTGTACATAGATGCGATTTTTCTTAAAGCTCTTGAACTTCTTATTGCATTTACAAACAAACATCGTAGCTGTAAATTGTGTTTAAAGTGCTATTAAATACTAAATGACGCAAATTCATGTGTGCCCCTAAAGTTATATTGTTATAGTAATACTTCTTTGTGTTTTAATGATTTGGGGCGCGTCACGGGAAAATGTGTCTTCGAACAGTTGGCTTCAGTCCTTTGAGCGCCGTCTTAAAGTTAGACTACATTGCTCATCATGTATTTCGCGGTAAAATAATATTTTAATTTATATTGTCAAAAAAGTAATGTATGCATATCAGGAATCGCCACACTCACAAAACACAGCCTCCCCACGCAGCGAAAAAAGAGAGGGAGAGAGAGAGAGAGAGAGATGAGAGAGAGAGAGAGAGAGAGAGAGAGAGAGAGAGAGAGAGAGAGAGAGCATGTTTGTTATAGGTATGTCAATTCAAATAGGACGCCGCAAACAATTAACGAAAAGGAGAACCTTTGGAGATACCGCCTTGGAACGGTCAATGGCAAAACAACTTGCCACTGGGGGTTCATAATGTTTAACAAATTCACTTTTTATTTATGAGAAAATAATAGATAATTGTACGTTTTTTTCCAAACATTATAACAACTAAAAAGTAAAATAAAAGATAGCCGAAAACACATTTTCCCGTGAAGTGCCCCATTTTAGAAGTGGTGTATAAATACGCCGAGCAATGTAAATCTGTAATGGGGTAAAAGCTGAAAATAATGAGGCCGCCTGGAATTAACTGGTTTTTCTTGTTTGTTACGATACTAAACATGCTTTGGTACTTCCCTTTTCGGTTATTTTGTACGTGTGCATGCGAGAGGAGATAAATAAGTGCACTGTTAAATTATTCGACATATCTCTTGCGTCAAGCAATTCGGAAGTATGGAACCCTTCAGCACCCATAGGTTATGAATACTCCTAACATTTGGCCCCGACTACTCAACACTCATTTTCTCTTTATTTAAACAATGTTAAAGATTTCAATGACAGACATGTTCATATTACAGTGAATACAACAGCTCTGATAAACCCTGTACTATATTAGACTACTGAAGAACCAAAAGCAGCCTTACGATATATTAATAAATAATTGCGCTTTCCGACAGGAAGACAGAAAAGCAAATCATATAAAAGCCTTTAATAATTGCTTTTCAGAAGACTTAACAGACGTTTGTACATTTTCTACCTAATTTTGAAGACAACCGTATTAGATTTAATGCATTTATTAATCACAGCATCGACTGCGTCAGCTTCACCAAGTGGGCTGAAGATAACAACGTCACATTCCTCTGCGTTATCATCTGAAATGAAATTATTTCGAGCTTTAGCCATGTGAGCTCGGATAACATATGTTTTGTAAGCGCAAGAAAATTACAACTTGAAATAATCAAATTCATGTGATGTTAAACTGCATTTTTTATCACAATAAAAAAGTGAAATATGCATTTCAGGGAAAGCCACATCCAGCAGACACAGCCTACCCACACAGCCAAACAGTAGAGAGGAAAAGAGAGCATGGTACTATACAATAATCAATTTCAATATGGACGCAACAAACAATTAACGAAAGTGAGAACCCGAGGGGTTACCGCCTTGGAACGGTCAGTGGCAAAACAATTTGCCACTGGGGGTTTAAACCAGGTTCCAGGGTGCACCAACCTCACACTTGCCCCAACAGGTTCTCCTATCACAAAACAAGTACAAGTTGTCTTTGTTAAAAAAACAACCCACCCAACAGCCTAAAAATGTTGCATGCAGAAGCACACAAACATATAAAACATAAGAAGCTAATAGCATTGCAAAGCCAAAAGGGCGAGTACTCAATGATCTTACCGACACCAGAGCTTCTTGAGTCAAATTAGCAAGAACACGATGACAGGGATATAAGAAACAAATCGAGCTTATAAATTCTTCAAAGAAAAGATTTCCCCATAAACCTTCATAAACTCTTAAACCCCTGCCACCGTCGTGCAACCATTGAGGTAAGCATAGTGATCAACTGTTAATCACCAGGCCTGCAGAGCGCTGCAGAATATCATGTTGGTAACCTTTCTGTTTGAATTTACAGATGGTTTTTACGAATTAGTGGGAGAAATTTTTTTTTGGCTGTTTGGTGAGGCTGTGTCTTCTGAATGGCCGTTCTCGACATGCATTTTTCACTTCTTTATAAAGCGACTTTGAGATAATTTTAATATACCTGCACACAACAGAGAAATATGTGCGACCAATTTACTATTTGTACTCTTTTTTGAAAACCTTGAAGAATTAAGTTTTATTAGATTTTTTAGCAGGGTTTATTAACTCACCGTAAAATACTTGACATGTAACTCCCGGTTGACCATAAACAAATATAATGTATAGCCAAAGATTAGTCTCTCCGTTGTCTGTTGTGTACTCGCTTTCCGCATCCTGTTTACCAAAACAAAACCAACCAAACTCGGACCTGTATAAAACCCGTCTGTGGGCACCATCCTTGTTATCAAAGCCTTCTTCTTTTTCAAATACTGAACCCTGTGAAATAATACGGATTAGACACATTTTACGACATGTTAAAATCAGTCAAAGTTACAAATCATGATTTCGGATGCATAATATATACAGCAACACTGTCCACTTCGTGAAAACAGATTGTTTAAATATCAAAGTGAGCAAAACTAATGATTGCAAAGAAGTTTTTACTTTGAGACCTTTTGGTAACTTCCGAAAAATAAACGAATAGTAGGCTTTGCCTAATTACACAGCCAAAACTAAGGCAAAGATATTGTTAATGGTCATTAGCAAAATTAGATCTAGTAGACAGGAAAAATAAAACAAACCAGAAAATCCACAGAGTTACCGACAGAGTGGTCAGTGACTAGCTGAACAGTTAACTCCATAGCAGCCACCTGCATTCAGCAACTACCTGTCTTGGGTTGCTGAATAATACAGGTTTTACTGTATTTTCAAACTGGGATTCAAGGCGGCCCCATTTTGCACTAATCTCTTCTGTAATACAGGTTGTTTTAGTTACAGTGGGTCCCAGGACGCACCATCTTCGTATTGACCTCGTAATACCGCTGAATTGGTTACATTTTGTATTTAAAAAGGTAATTGTTGTTCCAGTACCTAACGGCAGTTTATTGTTAACTAAGACTGCAACTTGAGTAACTAAAACACATCATTTTTTTTAAAAGTTTATTAGTACTTGTGTTCGATAGCTCAATTAGTTGAGCGTCGGCACGGTAAGACGGAGATCCGAGATTCGAATCCTGGTTATAGCTCTCCTAATATAGCCACGCTAGACTTAACTACCCTTGAATCATTCTTTAGTAAACCAGAAAGCTAATATTCGAGTCGGATATTGGTAGTCACTTTAATGCGATGTCAAGTTAATCTGTCTGGTTAGGTAAAATGTCAGGTGGCCTCTGTAGTTCATTTTGCATAGCGTCTGGACGTTCAATATCTTCCACAAACGATATGGGGCGTGTCACGGGAAAAGTTACCTTCGGACAGTTGACATCAACCTTTGATATGACGTCATAAATTTGAGCAGACGACATTACTTATTATGCATTTCGCGGTATAACTACCATTTTATTGTCAAAAAGTGTAACAATATCCCATTTTAATGATAATAAATTGATTTATAGTTTAAGTTATTTCTAAATTTAGTAGAAACTAAAATATCACTAAAAATGACCGAAGGTACCTTTTCCCGTGACGCGCACCATATTACATAAGCATAAATAACTTGCCTCGAGAATATTCTGGTTCAAACTTGGATCCGTCGTAGTCAACCCAACCCGAATAACTCCCGGTCCTTCAACAAAAATGACTGCTTGTACATTTCTGTCTGTGAAGTGGTAACTTTTGTGGGAAACAAAGGTGTTCGTCGGGAGTGTAAAACTTGTAGGTTTGGTGATAACAATGTTCCGTTCCACGTGAACGTCCTCGCTGACTGGTTCCACATTAGCTTAAAAATGAGTTCTTATCATAATATGGGCTGAGGGTTATAAAGCTGAGATTGGAAACCAGTCTCAAATCTCAAGGATCTGTCGCCATTTCAGCCAATCAGATGCTTGAGATTTGATACTGGTTTCCATGCTCAGTTTTATAACCTTGGGCACTGAATACCATTATTATAATAGTGCATTTTTTCTAAAACGCGGAGTCGCTAGAAATCTTTATTTCAAATACTTTTATTTCGATGAAAAGTTAATTCGAAACGGAATTCAACTATTCACTGAATTCATTTTCAAATTGATAATTTAGATAATATGGAACTCGGTCTTACCTCTTTTGTGCTTACTGCTTTGCCCACTACCCATTTTTATAATCTGTCACTGAAAATGAGATTATGATCACATTGTAAAGACACACTTGAAAGGTACGGCACATGTACCTATGAAGCTTCTTAAACATCAATTTAGTACTTAAGAGCCGAGTTCATTATTGAACTTACGTTTTACGATAACTAAAAACACACAGATTTATTATCGATCTTGGAAACACATTTTGTTAAAAAAGACGATGATCCAATTCAAAACGACTTCCAAAGGAAAGTTAGATATAACACCTTTTAAATATATTCTGTTTAAATTAACTTTTCAGACACCTGCCCTTTATAAAAAAGAAATAAATTATGTATTTTTAAAGGAAATTTTTAACAATATTTTATATTTTTCTTGACAAAGGACAAGCGAAGTTGTGAATGAAAGAATACAAATTTACATAGTGTTTATAAATCCATTATTGCCATATTTTTCCTGCATAATCATTCACATCCAAATCGGCGAATAGCATTATGTTTATTCCATTTCAGTTGACGAGCTCCTTAACATTAAAGTGTAAATTATGTTTCTGTCTCTGGCTAACACTATATTCGATATCATAATTTTTATGGCGTGAAATTTTCTTTGAAGATAAAAGTTGTGTAACCTAGTGCTTAAATTTAAATATTATTATCTCGAACAAGAAATATTCCATTTTTGTTTGGCTTCTATCACCGCTATAAACTGTCACATCTGTCATGTTTGTTTCTTCTTAAACATCAGATGAAACTTTAATAAAACTCATTTCTGTCTATATATCCGTTAGCGTCTTCTAATTTGTTCTTCCTTTTTCTTATCTATCGTTTTTCTTCCTCCTGTAAGAGTTACAATTATATTGCGAACCAAACAGTCTAATATTTAACTTAAAAATGCATAACAATATTCATTATAATAGCGAGGTGTAATAAAAATAAACATGAATAATAATTAGGGTATTTCTTTTATCTTGTAACCATTAGCAGCATGCTAAACAAATGAGTCGAATTTACCACACACCAATGAAAAATCTTTTAAAACAAGGATGTAACATGTACTTTAACAATTATTTCAAAACTAAGTTGTTTATGATAATATAAATCAAAACATTTGACCTGGTTTGCTGATATTAAAAGTTTTTATTTACAAAAGACATAACAAAGATTGCTGTAAATCGAATTTGAAGTACAAGTAGAGGCTTACTGAGTACACACCACTTCAAAAGTATACTAAAACACTTACAGAGTGATTAGTCTTCATTTAGTTAATACTCTCCTGTGGTCTAGAATGATGTACATTTTTTGTGACATTATGTTCCGAAATAGATTTAAAGAATTTAACATGAGAGAGAGAGAGAGAGAGAGAGAGGGGGAGAGAGAGAGGGAGGAAGGGAGGATGGAAGGACGGAGGGACAGACAGATCAGTCTGAGAACTATTAAAGCATTTGTTTCAAACTTCAAACATCTGTCTATTGCTAAATATACGAGCTAATTTCCCTTAATGATCACAAGAGCAATATTATATTTCAGAAATTCTATGTACTGGTACAAGTTTTAAGAACTTAAGAAAATTATCTCCCCCTTACAAGGAAACGTAATCCCCCTGCCGAATAAAATTAATCAAATGATTGGACTTAAATCCTCCCTAGCTAAAATATGTATACAATTATCGAATTACAATTTTAAATTTGCAAAGTTTATCGTCGGATTACCGGTTAAATCAATGTAGACTTTCAGATAAATTTTCAAAACATATACTAACTTCATTTTGATTGGTGGTATTTTCTTCTTATCGCGATTAGGAAGTCTCAAACTTGAAAGCAGTTAAGTATCGTATCATCAATACATGGATTTACTAACGGATTGATGAGGAATTTTAATATAAACAATAAATCATTCGTTAAGATTAAGTGCGTCTGACAGTTAAAACACTTCATAAGCGCTAAAACTATAGACTATTTATCGCGTGAGTTTCATCAGAATGGGGCTCCTCAAAGTAGTTATTAAACATCACGTGAGAAAAATTTAGTACATAATTTAATGAAAAAAAGAAGAAACTAATTGTTATTGAATGTATAAATGGAAATGGAAACAGACTCCACATATCACAGTCCTTATAATTTTTTCTGCTTCATTACCGAGCAGTCCCCATAGACTGGCATATTAAAAAAAAAGAGATCTGTATTCTGTAGTTTATGTATATTTTGAATCAAATGTTACCTTTTTAAAAAGGCATCGTTGCACCCAGACAGAAAGATAACGAACGATATATTATGAACTATTGATATTACCGATAAAACAATCTACATATCCTTAAATTTGTATTTATATTATATAAATATCACATCCCATTGGGGGAAACAGTACAAAATGTTAACCCGAGAGAAGTAATGTCAACCGAGGCGTTAGCCGAGGTTGACATTACCTTCTCAAGGGTTAACATTTCGTACTGTTTCCCCCAATGGGATGTGATATTTATTTTATTACACCGAACATTTGTTTTTTTAGAGATCTTGACTATGACCAAATTTCGTTTGGGAACAAAATCAAGTGCCGGAAGTCCAAAATCAATAATGCTCAATAAGCGGCTATAAGTAATGATCAAAATGCGTTTATCTCCCTTGGTCAATTACGCATGCGTAGAAGTTAATTTGTAATCGGATTTCCAAGATATTTATTTTTAGATCCACGCGAGGGTGACATGATGCTGTCGGATATGTGACAGTAGCGATTATCTCCCTGTTACGTCACATTACGCTATATAGTAAACTAATCACGTGAGGTGTAATTGTCGGTCATCCTGATGACCGACATATTATAATGGACCAAACTTGAACTTTGAAGGGTAACACCGGTTAACAGCGGCACCGGACGTGGTCACTTTAGACAAAGCCGCCCGTCTAGAGCTTGGGAATGCTATTCCGTTCCCCCTATTTGCAAGAAAAGTCTTCTAAATGTTGATGAAACAATATCTGGACGTTGTAGTAACATCAAATCAGAAATTTAGCCGATATATAACGACATGTTAAATTATATAAACATACGTGTGTTGTATTTTCTACAGGGTGTAGAAAAAATGTTATGCGTCTTTTTTTAGAAAGTCACGTGATGAAAACCTTCATAGCAAAATATTATTTGTGTATAAATTGAACTGTTACGTTATTTGATTCAAACAACTGTTCAGGATGATCCAATATATGAAATAGATTCAATCCGTTATATTGATTTTGTTGGTCAAAAGCAAGACATCGTTTATGTTTTTCTTAGAGACTAATGAATATCCGGACGTGCTCGATTGGGCTGTCGGAACTGTGCCAGAATCAAATTCCGACTTTTCCACAGAATCTGCTTGACTGTTTCATTGCGCATGTCTGTACTTTCAGCAGACAGCGACAGTAGTAAACCAATTTTGTCTGGCGATTATAGTCGCCAGAGAATCCTTAGCGAGCTTCAGTTATCTTTCCTCGAGGTTTAAAATAGGCGGTATTCCCCAAGCTTGCAAGTAAAGTACATACTGCTGCTGGAGATTAACAACACAAGTTGGTGTTACATTTAAAAATACAACGAACTCGGAGTCATATTACAAGATGTATGTTTACCGTTATCACAGCAGAGTTGCTGATAGCAATTTGATGCCACTTAAATGTCGGTCACTGATTTATTGCCATTCATATGTTTGGAATGCATATTATGATGAGATCTGTATCTGTATTGTTACGACGCTTGTAACCACTGCTGGCGTAGTGCGTTGGGGGTTTAAATGTTAACCATTCGAGTTACACAAATACTGCACACTGTTTGCCATATCCTGTCGTTCAGGGCGACGTTTACACCTTCTAGATGCTGGTTTAATACAGTATAAGCTGTACCTCTTCTTTTCATTTTTACAAATGGTTTATATTTACTCTTTAATCAAGGGTTATGTTGAATTATTGTAATGAGCAATAGGCTTAGTTGATAAGAAGCTGGAGAAATTTTTTTTTAAATAGATACAGAGAACAGGCTTGACGTAATCCAGAAGCCAATCAGAGGCCTCTAGTTTTTTGGTTTACAACAGTCGTTTATTTTCTGATAACGACGGAGAAAGAGTCTAAGAATCGGCCAAACGAGTGAGATTGGATGTCGGAACAGAATCATGATAGGTTTTTATAAAAAGTGTTACATAATTGCATGTTTATTATATCTTTTGAAGTCTAAAGAACTCCTAATGGTCTTAATAAGCCATACTTCATAGTTCAACTAAGTTTTCCTAGTTTTTAGATCAGTCAACAAAAATAACACTATTTCTGGTATTTATGTTGGTGAAATTCTTGGCATAGTACTGAAATGTAACCATTATCTTATTTTATGGCAAAAAAACCAGTATCTAAAAATATTTCAGTTTGGTGCAGTATAAAACACTGACCGATTCACACCACCTATTTCGATGGAACGGGTAGAACGCTGCCAGAACACAGTTCCGACGCACTCGATTGGAGTTCTCCCTGTTTTAAATGTCGGAATTTCCAATCGAGCACGCTCCGACTTTTGCGGGAAAGGCTGTCTGTAAACAAAAGTTTACAAAAAGCTAGTCGGTCATTAGCATAACCTTTCAACCAAAAATGTATTCCAAAATCTAGAGTTCAAAAACAAAATTTCGTCACTGTCCTAGGGTGGGGGATGAGCAGCCTGACAGGGACTCAAATTATTAAATTTACTATTCTGATCTTCAACAATTTCGTTAGAATGCTGAACTTAAACATGTAATATTGGTGGTTCTCGCACATTTTCCTGTTTTTGTTTGTTAGTTTTAATGATGTCAATTTCAGTGTATGCCATGTAGATGACATTATGCGGGTTTCAAAAAAACTCATGTCCATGCATTGACTTTGAAAATTGATGAACACTTCTACCCATGTGTTAATTTTAAAAAATTTCTTTCTTGTGGTATAAATCACCAAACATACGGTCGTGAAACAGTAGAGGCTTATAGTAAACGAGGAGATGTTTTAAACAAGCATTTAGGAGGAAACGAATGCTCAGAACTTGCTTTATTGTCAAAATATTGTCTTTTAAAGAGAGATTTTGCTTTTTGCGCTTTCCAGTGCAAATGTTGCGAATGTTCTCAGAAGTTAACGGAAGTTTAGCGAAGTGAGGTGATCATTGTTTAAAGTAAAAAAAAGGGGGGGGGGATCAGCGATTTTGCCATTTGTTTGCGATTTCCAGTGCAAATTTGGTGAATGTTATCAGAAGATACCAGAGGTTTAGCGAATGTGACATGGCCATTGTTTAAAGTAAACATAGGAGATCAGCATGGGCAATATTTTTATCTAATATCATAAGTGTAGTCAATTGGGCGGCGCTACGCTTTAAGACAGTCATCAATACGACCAATAAGCTGCGGACGAGAGAGATAAACGACTAGGATGGCCACATGAGGTTATGATTACACATTCAGCGTGGAAACATCAATAATGATTTTGTTTATTGAAATTGTCTGATATCAATTTATAGGATAAATGGCGACACGTTACCTCAGTTACAAGTACTTAGTTAGTCAAGTTTGTTGAAATATAATTTCAATCCATAATTACACACTTTTGCATTTCACGAGCGCACTATTGAAATAACCTGAGATGCGAGAGTTTAAACCTAGTTGGTTTGATGACTACCCATGTCTTCATTAGTTATGAACATTACATTTTTTCTTTTATTCGCAATTACTCATTTAGAGGGACATTTATATACATGTATTATGCTCTTTCTCAAAGATTTGCATAAAAGTGCCTCGTTTTGAGCTTGTTGCACAAAAACTGCCATGTTTTTTTAGATCTATCTATTTCCCTGTCCTTTTGATATCCAAGTTGGAGCTCTAATTACGATGCGGTATTTTATGTTTTTGATATGCTTTAAAGTCTTTAACAGGCTCAATGAAACCGAGCCTGTAATATTTTCACATTTTTCGTCTTCGGTGGTTTTCAAAGTGACCTTTTAATCTATTTTAAGAAAACAAAACTTAAACGATTGTTTTGAAATAGAAACTTGGTAACCATTCTATACGTGCTTCTGTATTTTTATCATTTAAACTTTAACTAATTTATGTTACAAAACTTTCGTCGCCATAAAGTTCAAAACTTGCCCTTGAATATATGCATTATTAACGAAATACGAATTGATTTATTTTGATTCCCATATTCCCTCTCAAAACCGCATATATCTATGCGTTCTCTTCTTGGGGTCTATAGTGAACGGTTGGACTCGTCGCAGTTGCAATCCAAATTGAGTTTTACTTGTAAAAGATTTCCGGGGATGCCCGTGACCCCAATGACTGCTTCCCCATACACATGCAATATAACGGATCTGATTTCGGTCTTGGGATACTAAACGATAACATTATTTTGACAAGTACAGTAAGGTAGACAACACAAGCACTATCATTTCTATGTAAGGGCGATCTACTAGAATATACTGCAAGGAATGCAAAACCAGCCTTTAAAGTAAAGAAAAAGTTGTTTTCAGAACAGTGGCATAACGACAATTTTTATGATGATAGCTTAATTTAAATACAAATAGTGCTTCTTGAGTTCCTTTAATAGTTTTACAGAAAATCGTTCAAACAAAAACAAAAGATAATAGCAGCATAAAGCTTAAGTGAAAGTAATAAATGCATCAGCGTCCTAATTTATTGTTTACTGTCTTTTAACGCTCGTCAACTTCAAGTTTGACGAGATCTGCTGAACCAACTAAAACTACATTTTATGAATGTTGGTAATGAATACTGAATATTATAAGCGTGGCTTTTCTCTCAATGTACAAATAAGTATCAACTGTGGAAAGTTCTATGGTACCTCTTTGAGCATTCGCGTTAATGTAACATATTCATCAGATTCGCTGGTGCTTAAACAACGTAATTATTTCTACACGTCCTGAAAAAAAATTACGTCTACTAGAGACATGATTATTTATATTGATGCCTTTAGCCCGTATACGTATTCTTCATGTTTCAATAAATCAAACATCAGCCGTTCAACTTTGTTTGCATGCTTTAAAGTAACAGAATTGTACAATGTTTTAATGTTCTCTTGTTTATGTTTGTACATACAGAGAAATGTAAATAAACTTGAAACTTGAAACATCAACTAAATTCACAAATAGTTTGTCAGATACAGTCGGTGTGACTTTGATCGACAGAAAACTGACCATATCATTGACTTACATTGGTCCAAAAGTAAATACATGAACGAATACATACCTACTTATTCTTTTAATTTATTTGCTAATGACCGACTAGCTTTTTGGAAAGCTAAAACTTGTAAAATCCTATAACATAGAAATTCCATAATAAACAATTACGTTATGACAATTAACGACAGAGACTAATAAAAATAGTATTATATGAGTACAATAGCGATGGTAAGATAAAACTTAATTATTAATCAGGCGGTATAAATTCATTGTATTTTGCAATAGCAAGAGGTATTCTACCATTTTATATTGTTCCTTGATGGAGCAGTGTCAGATAATATCGGTTTAATGTTTGTGTACATGTTTGTTAATACTTTATTAGATTTTCTCCATATCCTTATTGATTTAATGGTTATCTTTACCTATCTGTTATTATTTAAATCCACCGGGATTTAGGCGGCAAAAATATGCATTTCCATTTCTGCCCATGAACAGGCTTAAGCAAACCGAGCCGAACCGTACAAATATTTTCATATTTGTCGTGTTCGGTGGCTTTTAAAGTACCTGTTTAATCTATTTTTAATTAATGAATCTCTATTGGACGTACTCTGAAGAAAACAATTAATGAGACTCCAGAAATTTTTCATTGTATCTAGATTGTATATTCTGAACGTTCACAGAATATAGAAAGTGTTTAAAAATAACCGTGTGTTCAAACTAAATCCCAAAAGTATCGCTGTGAATTCAATTTAAATCTTTAACGTTTGATATTTAGCTAAGACTGGACATGACTTTTCAAAATGTGTAAATATTCGCATTAGAGTTGATCAGCAACAAGAAAATATAAACATTGTGTAGATCAGATAACTAGTTGCGTACTTAAAACACTATTGGTCAGGGACAGTATCATTTTAGTAGACGATTACTAAAGTAATAAGCGTATTTTATTTAACCCTTTCCTTGATATATACGCATTTTTACGCATGTGCGACCAGTGTAGATCCAGATCAGCCGGCACATCCGTGCCGTCTGATCAGGATCTGCACTGGTCACATTTTGGTCAGAAATAACCTAATGAATCAAAAAGCGAACAGTTTAGATCCTGATCAGACGGCACGGATGTGTCTGCTGATCTGGATCTAAACAGTTCGCCCTAGCAATAAAGGTGTATCGATACTGGAAAGGGTTAAGTCAAGTATAATGATTTTCTCAGGTTATAAAAATAAATATGCAGGTTTGAAAGCCAGCAAACAATAATTTAACAACCTTAAAAATATTTCAGGCTTAAAATCATGTCTGTTCATGGACGTTTACAGCAAACTTCGTACATACGCTCGAATTACTGCTTAATGCTACCAAGCCCTCCCTTAATTATCCAAACAACATGCACAAAGCGATTTCAAAACATTCGATAACCATAAATTGAAAAAAATACATAATGTATTATTTTTCTTATAAACGTCAACTTCTAAACCTTTCTCACTTTTATATGTTTTCTGATTTTCTCACCGTTTTGTTATCAAGTCTTTTAGTTCATTAATACGCTACTTCGTTTTTCATGCTAGTGGTAAAGAAGGTTTGGCGTGTGAATTTCTAATTTGTTTAACTAAAAGTCCATCTGTCTTTTATCTGACTTCAAAGTTTTGTTAATATTCCAGTTATTTATGACTATCTTAATTGAAAGGGTTTCAATGGTATGAAAGACAGAAAAACAAACAATAACATATTGATAAGTTACGAAAATAATTAACATATAAATATAAATAAATATTAGACTTTATTGGGACAAAACAGTTGAATAAGGATTCTTAGACACTCTTATATGTAACTTTGTTAAGTATATCTTATCTCTATCCAGTTGTTATGAAGTCTTTCAACCAATGGGGTTCTTTTCGTTAATTGTTTGTGATGCTCTCTTTTCCTCTCTCTGATTTTAGCTGTGTAGAGAAGCTGTGCTATATGAGTATGGCTATTCCTGATATGTTTTTTACTTACCGGTGCATTTTTTTGAAATTAGTAAGCAAGGTTAGATTGTTTTATATTGAATGCAAAAGGTCGAATCTCACGAACGAGCAGGGAAATTATTTTCTGCAGTTTTCTTGTTTATGCGCATGCGCTTACTTTCCACAAGGTATAATTGTAGTTAAGTGGAGCTGCTGAGTTGCTAGTAAATAATTTATGAAGACTAGATGACCTCCGCTTCATTTGTCCATAATCAGTTCCTGATTGTAGACGTTTGTTTAATACTAAGTAGTTAGATAATGCTGTAAGTCCGTTTTATAACTAAGTAGATGAAAAGGGAACTTTGAACGCCACCGAACAAGACAAATATGAAAATACTGCATGCTCGATTTGATTGAGCCTGTACATGGACAGTAATGGAAATGCATATCAATGCATATAAGTTTCCACGCCGCCTAGCCCCAATAAAATCAAACTGTTTTAAGAGTAAAAAGCTTTTAATACGTTTTAAGCAACATCAATAATTTATCAACTGAAAATGATATTGTCTCTACCTCGGAGCGAACCCGCACCACCACGGCGACAGCGCCTAGCTATGCTATTCCGACAACTCAGCCAACTGAGCTAGCCGGGACAACTCCCAGAAAAAAGGTTGATCGGAAAGCCTGATATACGTAATCATCACTGCATGACATAGGTAACGAATTATTTTACTGATAACAGTACTGACTATGTACGGGGAGACTTTTTACGGCCGCCACACTGCACAAATTAAGAAACAATACCTCAAAAAGATAAATGTCAAAGTGAAAGTAGAAAATAACTTAAGCAAGATGCTACTGCACATGTTGCACATACTATTGATATAGATGAAAAGGGAAATTTGAAAGACATCGAGAATGCGACATATTCAAAGAATAATATAAAATGGTGGACCTTGAATTATTGACTCAGACATAAAATTATATATTGTGGTTGAAACATCGTCGTCATATATTGTTGATCTTGTTGGGACATGTCAATTAAATATCAAGAATGACACGGGTACAAATGTAATACACCCGGCATCTGCTGAAACAAAGCCCATCTTTATTAAATTTATTAAAACTAAAAATTATAGATTGGCATGCACTTAATGGAGATAAGAATAGAGGAGTGTTTCAATTTTTGTATAGTGTTGTTTCTGATTTGGCTCCAGGGCCTCTGGTCTCGGTACCCGTCCATTTGCTTGATCGTGCTGTTAACTCTTATGTTTAATGTTTTTTGTTGTTTTTTTTGCATGCCATATTATCCGTCGTGTGATTGACGTTAGATCACGAAGACATCTTGTACTTGTTGATTTATATGAAAAACTGTTGGGGGCAAGTGTGAGGTTGGTGCACCTTAGAACCAGGTTAAAATCTTCAATGGGAAATCTTGTTTGCCGCTGACCGTTCCAAGGCGGTTACCCCTCGGGTTCTCTTTTTCGTTGATTTTTTGTGATATCTCTTTTTGAAATTGAACATTTGATAAAGTCGTGCTCTCCTTTTCCTCTCTACTTTTTGGCTGCGTTAGGTGTCTGTGTTATCTGAGTGTAGCACTTCCTGAAATGCATATATGGGGCGCGTCGCGGGAAAAGGTACCTTCGGACAATTGACGTCAATTATTGAAATGACGTCGTAAAATTGAGCAGACGACATTCATAAGTATTAATTTCGCGGTAAAAATACAATTTTATTGACAAAGTTTGTAAAAAAAATCAGCTTTTATTTACGATTAAATAAAAGAATGTTGTAAGTTATTTCTAAATATAGTATTAACTAAAATGTCACAAAATATGACCGAAGGTACCTTTTCCCGTGGCGCGCCCCATATCATTTTAAAACAATGAGTGGTGGTACATGGAAGCCGAGGCGTGCCATCATTTCATTTAATTTAAAGTGCTGTGTATAGAACTGTCGATTGTGTAACTACCAATCATTTATATCTTTAATTACACTGTAGCAGTCTACAACCTGATTAATAAACCACTTGGAAAATAACACCTGTTAAAGATATTCCTGTGTGAGGTCTTTATTTAAGGAATGATTGTTATTTTGGTGCGGTTCATGCAGATTGTACGTGCACGCGAGAGCTGGCAAATCCATAAAGCGCGCTAGCGCTTTATGGTAAATTTGCCAGCTCTCGCGTGCACGTCCAATCTGCATGAACCGCACCAAAATAACAATCATTACTTATATTTACATTTTATTCATTTTTTTCTTTAAATAAACTTAAGTCGAACGCTTTCAAAAATTAGTATTAGGTGAAAAGGGGGAGTAATACGTGGGAGTTTTCAATAGTAACAGCCATGACGTTACTGACGTCATTACGGGTCATGCGGTTCATGCAAAATGAACCGAATTTTTTTAAACGAAGAAATCAATAGGAATGTAAATATTTAAAAATGAACTGCTCTGTTTAATGGTGATTGCGGTATTTTACTATTTCACAACGTTATTAATTTTACGTGCTTCCGGTTTGCAAGGTGTACGTCGTTTAAGGGTTGTTTGTAAAATGAAAAAGTAATTTATCAAAATCAATTTATATCTGTCTCGAGTCCACGACGAAGTTTGCCATTTGCGAACGTGTCATGCAAACGGTTTGCACGTAAAATTAATAACATTGTGAAATCATCTTTTAATACTGTGCAATCATATGCCTCATGTTATGGGTGACAAAAATAAGAAAATGAAGGTAATTTGGTTTAGAAATACCCACGGTTGGTTGCTTTGACAAACTTGTTTTTATAATTCTGAATTTGGAGAGCAATTAGGTAGATTTATGTTTTAAATAAAGATATTGGTAAATCATAATCAATTTTAATTTAATAGAATATGTTTTATTTCACATCTAGACAAAACTGAACCCAGCATATTACATGTTCTCATTGTCTAAAATAAACCTAATATATAAATAAATAGTGCATCTTCAAAAAAGTATCTTCAATTTTTTTCGTAGTCCATTTTCAAATTAAGACTACTTTATTGATTTTACTTAACTAAAAGATAAAACAAGCACAATGTCTGTCGGGGAAACCATCAATGTACATATTGAATATACATACAACAAGATAAGTACACGACTGACCATTTCTTCTTGTTGTTTGAAGAAATGAAAAGATATTAAAGCGTTTGGAATTACGGACAAAGTTATTAAGACGCATATTCAGGGCAAACACCATTATAACAGTAAAAACAACCTGAAATCAGTCGCAAAAAGCTTTGTATGGAAGCACAAATTGGACATTCGTCATCGAAAAAAGCTAAAATTCAGAATTTACAGAGCTTTAATGGATGCTTATTTTAGAAAATCTACATCAATAATTAGCCTATAATCAGAATCACAATCTGATACTTTTAGTCGCACATTTCGGACAGATTTATTATAAAAATCTGAAATCATTCGAACAGAGCTTTGAAAAGACGCACAATTTCACATCCTTTATTGTAAATAGCCAGAAGTCACTCTCACAGATCTTAAATTGATGATTATTTTAGAAAATCTACATCATTAATTTGCCTAAAATCAGAACAACAAAGCTTAAATGGACGAACAAATCGTACATTCGTCATTGTAAATAGCCAGAAGTTAACCTTAACCCAACAGAGTTTATATTGATGAATATTCGGAAAACTTACATTGTAAATAAAATCTAAAGTTTATATGGACACATATTCAATACAACCTACATTGTAAATAGCATTAAGTCAGACGCACACAGCTTATATGCCTTCACAATCAATACAACATACATTGTTAATTATATAAAATCATACACACAACCTTATATTGACGCACGTTCAATACAAACTACATTTTAAATAGCCTGACCTCAGACGCACACAGCTTATATGGAAGCATGTTCAATGCAACTTACATTGTACTAAAATCAGACACACTAAGCTGATATGGACGCACGTTCAATACGACTTAAATTGCAATCAGCCTAAAATCAGACGAACAAAGCTTTTATGTACGGAGCTTCCGGACACTCGTCATTACAAATAGCGTGCAACAAGATACACATTGGCAAAGTGTAGAATATGAAAAATATACAATTTTTGCACGCCTTTTGGCATTTAAGAAAATGTTTAAAATCAAGTTTGTTATAACCAGTCGGAGTTTTGAGTGTCTGAATTTAACAATTTTATTCTGTCCCAAACGATGGAAATAATATACCGGTACATATCGACAAAATAATGTCAGATGAAAAGATAGAATCATTTTGAACATAAATATTTTACAATTAAACTGAAAGAAAACACTTACATGTACGTTCTAAAATAAAACAAAATATGGTATCAAACAGAATGTGTAGTACAACAATAACAAATCATTAACTTTTCAACAGTGCTTAAAGCTTGTGTTCACAAAATTTACAAGGTTTCATTTTATTACTAAAAGCCCTTCCACATTACCATAGATATAAACCGCACCCTTATAGTATGTTCTACTCTCCCTACAAGATAACGTATTGTCCTTTATTTTCCTGGTATCAGTATCTAATTAAAGATGATAAGGTATTCCGGATAGGCTTGTATGTCGTTGTAGATTACAAATTCCGTTGGGTTTGCTTCGTTGTCTCAAGTAGAATGATACCTGTTAAATTTATATAAAACAAAAACTTTTAAAGTTTTATTACCAAAATACATCTGTAATTATTACATGAACTATAAATAGACGCAACACGATTGGTCACACCCCCAAAATAACCGAGTCAATAAATCTAGATATTGACCCGCTTTCGCTGATATTGACCTGTCTATAAATAGAATGCGAAAGTTTCCATCTTTTATATTATTTATAGTTCATATAACTATTTATAGTTCATGTAATAAAACAGTTATTTACTTATTAGCTGGGAAATATGCTGTTGATATTGACCGCAAAAATCGTTATTGACCTCGGCTATCGCCTCGGTCAATAACGATTTTTTAGGTCAATATCACAGCATATTTCCCAGCTAATAAGTAAATAATTGTATAATATGCAACAAGTGTGAGTTATGCATCCTTGTTCTGGTTAAACATCTGATGGCATTTTTTTTAAGGTGTGAATGTTTCGAGGTTCTCTTTTGAGCTAGTTATCTATCATGACTCAGTGATAACAACGCCGTATTTTAAATTTTTGCTTAATAAATAAACTTATCAATCGCACAAAACAAGAGAGACTTTACGAAACGTGTAAATTGCAGGCACACAAGTCTAATATATTATGACTGGTGGAACAATATATCGAAGATTCATGTTTATAAACATTTTATGAAAACAATGGCCTTTTTTAAATATCAAAAATCGTAACTGTTAAGTTTATTGCATAGTTTTAAAATCGGGTTGGAAATACCATACACCTGAGGTATATCTTTACACAAGAACTAACTGAAAAATAAAAAAAGCTTAAACTTAAAACAAATGAAAAAATGAATATCTGAAAAGCTGCATTCAGACAACACATCATCCTAAAATCCCAACCAAGCCAAAATGAGAGATGGACAGAAAGCATATGTTTATAATTTTATCAATGTCTAAACAGCAACATAAACAATAACTGACAGCGAACCTAAAGAGATTACCACTTTGGAATAGTCAGTGGAAAAGGACATTGCCACTGGAGATATAGACATGATTCTCGCGTGCAACACGCTTCTCACCTGCCCATTGGATTCTTTAATGTACAAACACGTTAAAGTTGTCTTAGTGAATTCAATCCAACATTCCCAATACTAAACAATTTTTATGAAAAAATAAACACAAAACAGGAACCCCTGAGCTCCTGCTACCATAAAGAATCATTATGTTCCGATAAAAACGATGTAAACATAATTAAAGTTTTAATTACTTACTCATATTTTAATTGTAAGCTAGGCAATGTTAGATGAAAAATTGAATACCTATCAATATTAGAGCCAGGAATGTTTGGTGCGTATCTATCTTGGTAACCCTGGGCCACCTGTTTTGTCTGTCCAGTCAATACTTTGCACAGGAACACTCGTTTCAATCCAGCATTGTCCGGTGGAGAATAATTGGCACCGGTAGAATACTCCGATTTCACTGCGAAGTAAACTCCCATTCCATACCACACCTTTCCATCTGAATATAAAACACACATAACTGACTTAGATTGAGTTTGACAGAATCAGAAAAAGCATTTGTTTATTTATTCTCGGAACCGCACAACGCTGGTCCAGATAATATATTGCATTTTAGAAAGAGCGTGTGCCTAAATAAGTACAATTTAGAAAGGAACAAGGAAAAAACACACGGATTCATTGCCGTTTTAGGGTCAGTAGTGAAATACGTTTAATTTTTTTTTTGAATTATAGAATATAATCGGTGAAATAAGTTATATTTCACTATTTGCAAACACTGAATTATCTTTTTTAGTTTGAAATTTGCTGTTTTCACTTTGGTACCCACAAGCACATAATATTCCGAATGAAGACTTTTAGAAAACAGGATCAAGTTTGGGTACATGACGTCATGACATACGTCATGTACAAACGTTTATGACGCTATTCCAAGCATTTTTTTCTGTCGATTATAAAGTTTAAATATCATCAAACATGATTGCATTTTTGTTCTGATAGATCTATGCTGATATAGGCTATGTTGTTACATTTGTAAAACTAAAACATATTTTCCAGTAATGAGGTAAATAAACTTACTGAAAGTGCCCCCAGTATAACTTCTGTTGAAACCATTGGATATAATAGATTTTTCTGTGATGTCTTTTGTGCCATGCCAAAGTGTTCGTTCCAAGTTAGGCATGTTTTTTAATTTGGACTCTAATTCTTCTTTCTTAGTTTGATACTGCTGGTATAAGGTTTTGTTCTGGATTCGACGGATCTGCAATGTATTAACCAATTCATGCAGACATTGCTGATATGTTTTAAAAGAATTTAGTGGTTGAAAGTTTATTTTGTCTAATGAATATTACTGCCGACCTCGCCTAGCCACGCCGCTCTGAGCGCACTCAGTATTAACACCAGAAATCTGGCCCCAAGGTTATAAAACTTAGCATGGAAACCAGTCTCAAATCTCAAGCATCTGATTGGCTGAAATGGCGACTGGTCGCCATTTCAGCCAATCAGATGCTTGAGATTTGAGACTGGTTTCCGCGCTCAGTTTTATAACCTTGGGACCAGAACACATTTGATCCATCAGTAACGATGGTAATACCATGATCACCATGGTCCCCAGATAAAAGATTTTGCTCTAGACGAGAAAACAATGGGCGGAACTAAGTAGCATAGAATTTTACAAAGATCTCAAAATATAAATCTTGCATTTCACAGAGAACGCCAAAGGCCAAACTTGAAAACCAGAAAGTTTGGTATAATAAATAAATTCGATTACAAACTGCAAGTTTTTTCAGTCTTTACTGAAAACATTACCAAATCATGTTTAAACAATTTCACCTCTTTAATTTGAGATATCTTGAAGTTCCCAATAGATGCTCTGAAACTTGTTTCAGTGTCTTTATAGTCTTGATCCGTGGGCTTCAGAATCACTTCTTCAAGATTTTCATTTTTCATCGGTGTCCAGTTAGCCGGCAGGTTGTGAGCAGCACCTGAAATATAAGGATCATTTACGAAGGTATCCCCGTACTTCACTTCAGTGTAGACATCAATTAACTCCCTTGACGGTAACATGATAATTTCAAACCATACAGAATGTCAATCATTGTGGGTGAAATTATATAGGGAAAAACCGTATAATGAACTATCGTTTTTGGGATTCGCGTGGTACATGTTTGTACTGTATCTGTCTCTTGCAAGGTTGGCTAGGCGCTGCCAATCTATCAGTTTGGCTTATAATTATATATACATTTATAATTTGATTTGACATTGTTCTGGTAAATTTTATGGAATTGCACCGGGAACACAATCAAGTACCTGTTCCTATATCGAACAAAAATTCGTATACATTTCATGCTTATTTGTAAACCAATCTGAAAGTTTTCAAATCGAATAAACGATTTGTTATTGTCAATGATTGATTCGCAAATTAATATACATTTTATCGGGTTATTTATGAAGGTTTCTTATTATTTGATTTGACAATGTTCTAGTTTTGTTTATTAGAAAATCGCGCCGGTCACATAACGTCATCAAGTACATGTTCCTATTTCTAATTCTACAACTCATTTGAACAAAACTACATGACTTTCATAAATTAATTTCACGGTTATTTGTCAACCAATCTAATTATCTGTTAAAATAGGTTTCAAATTGTTTTTATTTATTATACGACATCCAAACCTATTACAATATATAGAGTGATTCACAAACTGATATATGTTTAATCCTTATGCAAAGCAGTACCTTCTTTTGTGTCTTTTCTGATTACACCAACGGCCTTTTTGCTATCCCTCTCTTCCTTCACATATTCCTCATTCTTATTGAAGTCAACGACGTATGTTTTGTTATCACTGTCCCCGAATTCTGTTTCAGAAGCTGAAAAGACACAATTTTATGTTACCGATGAATTACTTAATACAATATTTTCATTGCCCATTAACTTTATTGGACTGTTTTGAGGCTTTCAACTTTATTATTTATTTATTTTTTATTTGCTTAACCAATTAAATCGATATTTTATCTGTTCATGAACACCATTTTGATTGTTTAATGTAAGAACGAAAGCCTTCAATCGGCTTCCCACACTTCAAACATCTTAAATGTTTTCCATAACCAACGAATAGCGTATAGCGGGTACGACATACAACGAATGACAAACATAATAATTCTATTTAATCCTGGATAATATAACATGCACCGCTTTTCGAATTGAGTTTCAGCATCGTTTTCCGCTGGTACATTGTATACTGTTTTGCTGTTGTTGTTGTTTTTGAACTTGTCTTGAAATAAAATTATGCTCTCTCTTTTTCTAACTGCCTATCTTAGAAGGCTGTTTTTTTCTGGAAATTGTTTTTTGTTAATAAAAATAAAGCGTATTCAACATTTAACCCATAAACTAAACAGTTTAAAATTTATCAGAGGATCTTGTCAACTGCATTTAAAAAAAAAAACATCAACAAAAAATAGATTAAAGAAACCAAACGTCAAAAAGATTTATAATATAAATCACCGTTTGTTTTAAATGTTATATCCTCAGTTGCAGATCTTTTTAAGTAATCATTTATTGTTATGTAAAGAGGAAGCCTCGGATTACAATATATTTTAATATAGTTATTATTCGAACCTTGACTTGCAAAAGCGTCTTCCAGTCTGTAACTTATGTGCTTCGGGTAGGGCACAAATATATTTCCATTGTCTTCAGTATAGTACCATTCAACATTCTGAAATAACATTGAAGATAAAAAATAATTTCTAAATCTGGATTCATATAAATCGAATTTTAACATGTTTAATATTTCTGAGGTATTAGGCCCAAAACAATTTTACTGAATACCGAATATTATCTCAAATATTTACACTCATCTTATTCTTTGAAGGAAATTGTAAGTTTATACTGTTTTGAACATGTAAAAGAATATAAGTTTCGCGGCATTTTTGCAATAAAAGTCGCTCGCAACTGTTGGACTGTTGACAATGGTTACCCGTGTCATGTCGAGGAGCAACATTTGCGGAAAGCGTTCCAAAAGCCATCCTATTTATAAATTATATTACACATACTTTCTAATACTTAGGTGAACAAAATTTTAGAAAAGTTTCGATTGTAGAGTGTTAACAATATGCGTTCACTGGGTGATGAATTGCATCTGGGTTGTTAATAGTAAATTGGTGAAATAATAACCTTAAAGTCTTACTAATTTTATAAAACCAAATCTTCAACTTAGTGCCAATACTGATCTTATTAAAAAAGAAATAAGAATGAAATCTTTTTGCGTAAAGTCATTTGCATAAAAGTATCGTTTCGATCTTTCATTTAAAGTATGAAATACATTACCCACCTGATAAACAATACTCCCAAGGTTCTTTGAAACATACTGTTCTCTCAGATCCTGCATAAATTTGGTAATTCTTTCAAAACACTTGATAACATTCGCTCCCAACCCTCTCACTCGTATCTTCCGTGACTTTTCATCGAACGTGACATTAACTCTGTACATTTCACCAATTCTTTCCAAGAATTTCTGCAATCATATATAAATTCAAAGTTAATCATTCATCATAATTATAAATTTACATGTAGTCCTTATTTTAAAACAGTAAAAGATCTGAAAAAGATTCAGTCCAGAAAACACAGGTCCCCCCCCCCCACACACACAGGCAAAAGTAGAGAGAAGAAAGGAGCAAGGATATACAATGATCAGTTTCAAAATAGAAGCCACAAACAATTAATGAAAATGAGAACCAGAGGGGTTACCGCCTTTTATATAACGAGGTTATTTTATTTTTAGCGGGTTTGAATAATGAACTCTTCATACAACTCATGTACTTCTATTACATACACGTACTCGTTTAATATTCTGTTAGTGTCAGCGCAATGTGTTAATGAAATTTATTCTTAATGCAGTTCTCTCAACAGAACAGTCTAAATATTGTGTCAGATCTGGTTGACATACTGAACATAACAATGGCAAGTGAAAAGGATTTGCATTACAATCAATGTCAAAAAGATGTATTAAACGTTTATATTTCATTTAAACTGTACTTATAAAGAAGACTTTAACTTGTAATCAATAATATCGCTGTTAGAGGCGATATCCAGGTTTAATTCAAAAATGCAGTTTAAAATCACTTACTGCAAAAAGAATTTATCAACCAGTTTTTTTTATTCTTATCTATATTATAAATTAAAGAAAATAAAACAGATGAAAATGGAACATTGAAAGCCACCGAACACGACAAATATGAAAATAACGCAGGCTCGGTTTGATTGAGCCTGTTCATGGGCAGTAATGGAAATGCAAATTACTGCACACGCCGCCTAGCCCCGTATTGAGCGCAAAAATTACACCAATAAACAGTACAATTTTGATCCATCCCAAACGATGGTACAGTGTATGCATATGACGGTGAACATGGAACCTTCACTGCGGTACTTTCAGATTAATACCATTCCATGTTCAGCGGCGTATGGACCCCAGGTAAAAGAATGGGTTTGCCCTAAACGAGAAAACAATGGGCGGAACAAAAACAAAAAGAATTTTGACAGTAATAATTTCTCCACGTTCTCCGTAAAACATCAGCTTCCAGCTTGATGTTCTACCCCATTATTGTATACTTGATAATAAATCCCATCCACAGATAATCGTTTTGCCAACTCTTTGTTTGTATGAGTTTTAATGGATTTTTAGTAAAATCGTGAAAAAAAACGCGACAAAATGAAAAAGTTTTCAATTTCTATTTATTAGGCGATATAGATAATAAGGCTATAACACAATTACCTTGTATTTCTTCCCTTGCTTACCTTGTTTTTCTTTCCTTGATTTATAAGGTCAAGATCGTCAATATGGTTGTCTTTCTTTAAATCAATAGTAGTCTCTCTTGTCTCTGTCTTAATTTTGTCTGTGATTTTCTTGAATGTTGCTTCGACAGTTTTTGGATCATGAGATGTAAGTTCAAAGAGGACAAAGTCTCTTTTCCTGGTAGGAATCTGAGTACTTTCATCATTATAGTAATCGTCATTCTGACCCCCGCTAGGGGAGAAGAAAATCGCACACCTGAAATATTTACCATATAGTTAAAATGTTTTTTATCGGTAAATCAGCATTGATTATAAGTCATTGATTGACTAGTGTCGGGAATGTGGCGCGACGTGGTGTAACTTCGCTGCGGTTTAATGTACGTAACGTAATTCTATTCTTGTTTATGATTGTCAGAATAAACTTTAATTACATAACCTGACACAATTCTTAGTCAATTCTTTATCACAGCCAACCCCACACATTTTTGTTGCCGTGACCAGAACATCTGGCAATTATTCTATACAGTTTAAAATAACAATAGGCCAAAATTAGATTTGAATAAAACTTAATACAATTGTTTAATCGTATTTTAAATCAACTTTTATATATCATTTGAAAAATTATAATTTTGGCATCTTTTTAAACATTAAACCTTTTTCATATTCATCCTTCTGCTAATGAACTTCAAGTCAAATAGCAAAACATGTATCAACATACGACTAACTCATTATAGAATTATTTTTCTCTCAAGAAAAAATCCGTAAATAGTAAGATTGTACGTATACCCTTTTCTTTTTTTGCTTGTTTTCCTCCACTACCGTTATCCTTTATAAACTGTTGCAACTCGTCAACAAACGTCTTGAAAACTAAATGTCTTATATAAGAAAGTATGCATAATACTATTATATAGATTAAATATTTTCAGTTCCCTGTAAACTTATAATTACTATTGAACCATCTTAAGAGTATAAACAGCTTAATAATATATCATATGTAAATAATGATATGTATTAAATAAAATCATATTCTATACGGAGCCTCTAGGGAGACATTTTCAATAATTTAAAGGGATGTTATTTCGTTCAAATGAAATTTTATTTTGCTATTTCGTTTTAACGAAATAGTCGAAATTCACGTACTAATACTATTACTATGTGTTCAGTTATATTTTCATCAAGTCGTTGTTTAAAACAGTAATACAACCCAAACACATCATCACACACACCTAACAGTATATGAAATAAAACTATATTTTAAGTATATATAATTATTATAATTAAACAAAATAATACCTGTAAAATCAAGGAAAAATGTCACTTCAGGGGCTTGTGTAAATTTCGAAATTCTTTCTGTGACATAAATAAACGCTATCTCTTACTTTTGTATTTTCCGAATATGCCTCTACATGATATGTGTATTACATAATCTCATCACATGACATTGTATGAAAAATTGTAAGTTATGTTTTCAAATATCTAGACACCTAAAAATATTTGAACGTAATGTGACTAAACTGGAAATACCTGGTTCACAGCAGTTGCAGCAGGAAACAGTACAACGTTGATGTTACATTTAATGTCCTTGTTTTTACTTCCGAATTCAGCCACAGCACTATACGTTTTGAAAAGAATATTGTATAATATTTCACGAAGTTATTTTTATTATATTTTCTGTGTAAATAGCCTCACGATGGTTCTGAATTCTGTTGATTTAAAACGATACGTTATAAACATATTCTCTAATATTTTTCTTCTTATTTTCTAACTGGCTGATTTTGGATGCTGCTTTTTGGATATGGGTGTTCAAGATAAAATAATATGCGTTTCTCAACATTTAGACATTGGACCATCCGATTAACTTTTCCCGTCCTTTCAAGTTATGTTTTCTAATAAATGATACATTATATAAATATAAGTAAATTAGACCTGTATATTCCCCTGGCCACCAACGCCGGTTCGTATTTCATGCCGCCTGTACCGACAGAAGGTATGGCTACAGACGTAAGGCCACTTGTCTTCATTTTGTACAGGCAATCATCTATACAGTTCATGATCATCTTAAAAACAGTTATATATGATTAGTTAAACAAAATTGCATAAAAATTATGTCGAGAATTAAAGGTAGTGACATTTTCGAAAAACATGTACACTCACCCAAAGTTCTAATTGGTCACTTTTTGTCCGTATTTTTTATTAGAAAGACATTGAATTCACTCTTTATTTATAATCATATGCCAAGAACAGTCTTCACCTTAAGCAGAAATACAATGTTCCATATTATTGTGTTGCCAATATTTACTTTTTCTCCTGTATTGTGTTTCCACTCCGGCATGACGTAGTGGTAAACCTTGGTACAGTTAAGGTTATAACCGCTCGTTTCCTCTATCATACCCTTGGTTAGATTTCCCTTGAATGAACTTTGAAAGCCGACAAACACGACAAATATGAAATTATTGCAGGCTCGGTTTGATTGAGCCTGTTCATGGGCAGTAATAGAAATGCATATTACTACCCACGCCGCCTAGCCCCGGGTTGAGCGCAACTCAATATTTACACCAATAAACAGTACAATTTTGATCCATCCCAAACGATGGTATGCATATGACGGCGAACATGGAACCTTCAATGTGGTATTTTCAGATTAATACCATTCCATGTTCAGCGGCGTATGGTCCCCAGATAAAAGGATGGGTTTGCCCTAAACGAGAAAACAATGGGCGGAACTAATCAGAATGGAATTTTGACAGGGGATCTGAGAATATAAATCCTGCATATCACAGACAACGCCAAAGGCAAAATTTAAAAGCGGGAAGTATTACCTTGGGGTGATTGAACAATATCCGAATCTGTATAGGCTGGGATATTGAAAACACCCATCTATAAACTGGCCGAAATATAAAATGTAGGTAACTTTTGAAGTACTATTTACACAATATATAAGTATCGTGCTCAACGACCTTCAAAGTACGCAACTGATAACAGCACTGATTGAATGTACGGGGAGACTTTTTATAGCCGATAATTTTGTTTTCATTATTTCTTCGTCCTCCCTCGAATATCAGAGGGAATTCCATAAACAATTGCGAGCGTCGCAAGACAAGCAATGCTGCCAGGGACCGCGTTGGGCACAACCCTAGAGGTAGGATGACATTTTGGCGCCCAACTGACGACCTTGGCAGTAATTCCCGTATGTCTTATGACGCTCGCAATTGTGTACGGAAGTTCCCTCAAGGACGATTTTTAATGTGTAGGGGGAAATGTCAAGGTACAAATCTAGTTTCAATATGGGGAGAAGATTTTTAATCATCAGTCGGGAGAGAACTCGCCCTGTAAGTGAGGGTTCCTGGGTACAAGTCCCGGATTGGCTGCATATCTTTCACACCCTGTGACACATTACCATTATACAGTATTGTTCATTATACGGTCCGATCATTTTGACCTTGTTTATGATACTGGATTATTCTTTGAAATTATATGATCGTTTATATTTAAAATCTTATGAATTATATTTATAAACCAACTGTCATTAACGTGTTTCCAATTCAAGAATAAGATGTGTTCGATGGTCAATGTATTGCTACCTTAGCAAGCTCAATATTTCCTTTGGTGATTTCAAGAGTGATCGAAGAGTTTGGTACTTTCCACTGAAACTGTACAGCGTCTGTAGATGACGGTTTTGGGCCTGTTTCGAAGAAATAGAAGAACAATTACGAACCTGTGGAGTTGCCCGCTCTCGTAACATGCTGGAATCAGCAATGAGGCGGTATGAAAATGTTAACTACGAATTCGTATAAAGACGACTTTGATACAGAGGACATATTAAGAAAATAAATTGGTTGGGCTATGTCACTGGAGCTTCAAAAGAGGCTCCAAAGAGCATCTGGCCTTCCAGGATCATAAAAGTCAAATGTATTAGTGAACACTTTTCTTCTTGATTCTTCATTAAACAAACAACACTTCTTTGTATTACATCAGTTAATAACCATATAAATGTGCATTGATTAATCCGAGTTACCTTTTTGAGCTGTATCTGAAGTCCGCACTGGCGCTGGTGCCCCCATCGGTGTAAACACACGCTGCGCTTCTTTCAAAAACTCCTGTTTGAAAACAAGAAACATTCAACTTGGTGCAAACGCTTACTCAGAGCTGTAAAAGACAGTCGTACTTAACAACCAATGGTTAAACCTGATTTATCCATACAAATAACTTAAATAAAGAAAGAATGCAGACTTTTGTTACAGAATGAAATGCTTGAAACCTGTACCATGTACTTACTGAAAGTGCGGGATAAAAGTTAAAATCACAGGTGAACTTGACTTATCAGCCACCTGTATGCAGCAAGACTTAAACAGCCAATTTGAATATGTCCTTAACTGACATTTTGTTCTTTTTTACCTGTCTTTGACAGCCACTTTTAAGCAGCAACTTTTTGTCACTCCCTTGGGTGGTTACTTTATACAGGTTTGACTGTATAACGAAAAACATCCATCCATACATAATGTAGGGTATTTCAGTTTAAGCTTTCTGCTTTTTCTACAGTTTTTCCTGAACTTCACTTGCTAAATGCCAAATGTGCAGATGCTGATTCGATTCGCTGAATGACAGAGCCTGTATTTTTTTTATTATAAACGAGCATGCTTAATTGCTCTTTGTTATGAGTTTCTTTACGTTTAGGTCCCCATGACTGTATCTGTCTAGTAGCCTCATTAAGTTGTAGGTGATTTGTCTCTAGCTATGAAACATATTACTAAATGATGTTGTATTTTGTCTGTTTGACCAACATTGTGTATGCATTTCCAATTGTGAATCGGTTATATACAATTCTTATCAAAACAGACCTGACATGTATGCTGTGCAGCACCAAACATAACTATCACTATCATTGATAAGTATTGTCGCTTGATCTGAAAGAAATCTGTGATGGCTTCAAACGTCTGGCTCGAGGATATCTGGTCTGGAAATTTAAAGCCACCAGTACCAAAGGTTGGCATGGCGATTGACTTCATTTGATTGTTTTCTGCTTGTTCTAAACATCGGAAAACACCTTCATATATGTCCTAAAGGAAAGAGAAATATAAACTTTTAAATATAAGTTAAAAACGTTTTAATGTGTAGAAGGTTAAACGACAAACGATAAAAACTGATTGACAAAGCAGTCACTTCAAATATATAATAGACCATAGGATGGTTTCAATGGTCCTTCGAAGCCCAGGGAAGACGATGAAGCAGGCGTTTTGTAAAAAAAATCACTATTTTAATTTAATTGAAACTACAAAATGTACTTAACAAATAAATAAGGAAACAATATTAAGTTAACTGACGAAATGATCTTTATCCTGATGCAAAGAAAAGCGAACACATTGCAATTTACAGGTCCTCTCACTAACAAACTTAGAAGGATTAAGTGATAACTACAATAAATAATTATAAGCCAAGGCTGGAAATCGAAACTTAGAATCGTACTCGTAAAATAATAGATTCGTAAAACAGATATACTAGTACATGCATGGTGTTAGCTTATTTAACTTGCTGAAAGAAAACTAAAAATAAACCATCCTTTCATTCTTATCGAATAAATTATGTTTTTAATTTGAAAAAAAAGAAAACAATCTAAAACGAAGCGTCAAAAATAAGCTTAAACCAAAACGTTGCAAACGTTTGGTTGCCAATTAAACAGTCAAAATTTATCAAATGACAGTGTCTTGTACGAAATTAAATCCTCATATTTCATATAAAAAGTGTACCTTTCCATTGTTCGAGTTATAGTCACTGAGAACAACGTAAAACACTTCTTTGCAACTAAGTTTCCCAGGACCAGATGTAGCGACCCTCTTGTTGGGATATGTTTGGTATTTGGTTTTGCATTCATCCTGCAGACCCTTTCCACCAGTCTTTACGATTGCATTTGCTATAGCTCCATGCAGATTTGGAAAGGAAGATGTTGTGCAGACTATAACATCAGCCTGTACGAGTGCAAGAATTAAAACGATTATAATAATTAAATTAAATACAATATGGATGTGTTTATTTAATATAATACATTCGCCCTCATACCTTGTGGATTTAACCCACAAGTGTATGTCCACATTCGTCTTTGTACCTTTCATGTTTGCGTATTCGTTTATGTTTTTGTGCAAAAGCAAACAAACATATAAAACATAAGAAGCTAAAAAACTATTGCATTGCAAAGTAAAAGGGCGAGTACTGAATGATCTTACCGAGACTAGATCTCCTGGAGTAAAATCTGCAAGAACACGATGACACGGATAAAAGAAACAAATCGAGCTTCTAGGGTCTTTAAAGAAAAGATTTCTCCATTAACCTTCATAAACTCTTAAACCCCTGCCACCGTCTTGCAACCAAATAGGTAAGCCTTATGATCAACTGTAGATGGGTCAATTACCAGGATTCAACAATAAGAAATAAATTAAGTCTCCATATTACAAAAGGTTTAAATCTTGAAACCTTTGAATTTTCGATGTTTCCTTTTTCTAGCTCAACAACAGCACTTGAAGTTGCGTTCACGTTGAAAGAACCCTCAACCTGTGATTTCTGTCGCCTTTTATCTTGATATAAAGATGGTTCTCTCCTTACAGGCGACGGAAGTCGTTGTTTTGCTGAAAGAAAATAAATTATTGTATAAACAATAATTTCTATCATAAAGAAATTTTAACAAAAATGTTTTCAGTAAGACTGTTGATACTGTATTCTTTTATGTTATCGGAAAGTAAAATTAACAAAGTAAAATAAACATATGTTGTCAAGATGAATGCTAGATTATTATTGCCTATTTTTTTAAACATGGCGCGATTTATTGTGTTTTAACAGCGGTTTCAACACCTTTTGCGTAATACCTTACACAAGTTCTTTGGTGCATGCAAGACATATAAAGAATGCGGATAGTTTTGTAGTTGAAATGGATTGTCGACAAATGTTATCTTATACGTTTATTTTGGGTGACATACCATTTTGCTCTGGCTTTTTAGTTGTGTCAGTCTCGCCTTCTTTAGGTTCTTCCTCGATTGTTTCTTCTATGTCAGCAACAAGACGATGAGGTCTCATGCTGTATATCTTCTCAATTATAACCTCAAATGCCTATAAATTGCAAATTTGTAAATACACTCGTAGAGAAAATGTATTGTATACTTTGTTAATAGTAATTAAACTTAGTTTCCGGATACAATTACCTCCCTTGATAGTTAAGTGCTAATTTCAAACCATGCAGGGTTTCAATCATTGTGGGTGGCTGTATATAGGCATACTTGAATTATCTTTATTGGGGGATACGGATGGCATAGTTGGTTAGGCGCAGTCGCCGTATTTGTATGGCATTGGGGTTATCTTCACATTTATGCTACACTACTCAAAAGTTCTAAGTGCACACTTAATAAATGTTGATTTTTCGAACTATTTGATTGAATCTTTCAAAATATTGTAAATAACAATGAAAGAGTATCGATATACTATTAACCCACAAAACAAATTTGAATCTGCTTAGCGCAATTAAAAAAAATAAAAACAAATTTAGCTCAAAGGTACACAGAAAGCAATTCCAAATTAATAATCATTGCATCCGCTATCAGATATGATCATTTTCTCATCTTTATATCATCAATATTTGATGTAAATCTAAAGAACATGTTGTGGTTTATCATTCCATAAAAATAAAATAACTTCCTGTAGCTTCATAATGTTCTGCTGGGCACGATGAGGCAACACACTCTTCTCTGTTTTATCCATAACATGTTAACGTGGATGTCAAGGAGGAAATTCTGTTTTACTCACATTGGTTTGTACCAAAGTGAACGATGCAATTCTGTATGATAGATGTGTAAAAGCCTTCCAAAAAATGTATTTATTTCGATAAAATAGGATGGTAATTCGGACACGTTTTTAATATTTCTGACGAAATAAACGTGATTTTCGAATAACTCGATTTTGAAATTTAATAGATTTCTTTAAATTTAAGTTTTAGAGTTTAAAGTGGGCACTTCTCAAACAAACGCAATTCTAAAATTTTCGGTTTTTCGTTATTTTACGTAAATATTTAATGACGCTAGTGAGTAACGTCAACGTTCAATCCAAGCAACGTTATCAATCTAGAAAAAATATCATGTGAATTTTTTTCTTATAACGATAAAATATGCAAAAATGAGACATTTCTTTTGCATTTATGAATAAACATTAGGATGTTTTTATAATAAATTTAAAGTTGTACCAGTTAAAAGCATTTTGACGGAACTTTCGTGGTCTTCAGTCGTCAAAAGTCCCATAGTTTTAAAATGTTGGTGTGTTTTTTCTTAGATTGTGCGGTTTTTTTGAACATGTGGAAAACAAAATTGGTTTTAAAAAGTCAATTTCGATTGCCGTACGGGGATTACTCATAAATAGCGTATGCCGACGTAGATGACGTAATACGTAAAACAAATGCACAGTTTTCAAAGAATTATTATTGTTTGATCTTATTAAACGTATTGTCAAACTTTCTTTTAACTAGGATAATTTTACTTTGAGATATTCAACATTAAAAAGTGTGCACTTACAACTTTTGACAAGTGTATTACTACAAGTTTGGGGTTATCTATACATTTCATAAAAAACCCAAACTATTATAATAAACGTTATTATATGTCCGCTTTTAAAATAGTGTTTTCAATATCCATGGTAGTAATTTTTCGGGAATATTTCAATCACCATTCATATGCATACTTATGTTTCGAATAGTTTAAAATCTATACTGTTTAATTATCTAGAAAATAAGTTGCGCTTAATCTTGGGCTTGGCAGATTGGGTGGTTATATTCTACCCGATTCATCATTGCATTACAAAAATAATTTTAGTAATTTTGTGTTAGAATGTACGATTTAAGAATTGTTTTTTGCCTCCTAGCACATTATTTCTCGTGCCAAGACTTGAACGCATTAATTTGTTTGTTTTCTTAAATTAATTTGCAATATGTTTTCTATGATTAAAATAAAACACTTACTATTGTGTTTGCTTTTTCAATACGAGCAGAACGTAAAACAAAAGATTTAAAAAATCAATAACAGAAGTACTTCACATTAAAATGAAAAAATAATATACAGTGAAAGAAGCCACCCAAGGGAATAATGACAAAAAGTGGTTGCTTAACACAATGTGGCATTTAAGACATGTAAAAAATAAAAAAAATGTTAGATAAGGACATATTCAAATTGGCTGTTTAAGGCATATGGTTGCCGAATGCAGATGGCTTCTAAGACAGGTTCAACTGTTCTTATTACAAAAAGAGTCTTAATAATTACCGAAGTAATAATGATGTCACTTTTGTATATGACAACATAGATCTTTTATAAAGAGCAGCTTTTCTGTTCCCACATGAACTTTGAAATGGATCGTATGAATGTAGTCGCCACTTCGTCCCCAGGGTAGCTGCAGTCTGCTGTACCAATTGTTGGAAAAGCCATATAACTGTTATTATGAATTAGCATTTTAGTTAGTATTATGTTATTAATTTATAACTATAAACAAGTAATAAATATTCAATTAATTAGTCGACGATTAAAGCAATCCAGTAAAGATTCAATTACTTCAACGCCGATTGTAACAGCATGCCAGTAGCCGAATAAAGCAAAAGTAATATTCAATGTATTCTATTAATTTATACCATATAATTAAATGTATTAGCCGAACTTAAGAGAAGACTACAAAAGTACCTTTCTGCCATTGCTTGATTCCCACTTTTGTGGAATCTTCATATGCATAATCTTTTTGACGTTTTGAATTCTTCCAGCATTCGTTATCACCATGGCACCATCCGGAATGATTCCATTCTGATAATTATCCTTAAAAGCTTTCTCACATGTCCCAGCCATGTCAAACTGTGCACCGGCTTCCTAAAATGTTGCAATAACCTATGGTATTTATACATACATATCGAAAAAGTTAAACGTCATTCAAGAAATTTAGTCCATTTCTTGGGTGGCTGCTGCATAACCGACTTGCCAGGTGAGAGATTATGCAAGTTATTATAACTTTGTTCTTAATCCTGTTGCAAATATACACGATTTACTGTATACAGCGTACATTTATCGAAGAAATAAATATTGTTTAAGCCAATCGACTTGCTAGATTATCTATGCAATATTGCTTTCTTTGCGCAGAATTATACACTGATTTCATGTTTTTAGATGCAAGTTTTAATTGCTATTTTGAAACATATTTATGTGTCAAGGAAATAACAACAAAAAGATCAAACCTGCTTCAATCCATCGCTAGTTTTTCCAGATGGCCAGGGAGCAGTATGAGTTGCATTTACTAAAAGGTCAGCCTGTATAAAAATAAAAGTTAATTTAGAAAGAAACATGCTGGCATAATTTAATAACAGTTCCGTCTGTACAAAATACAGTTCAATCAGTTATTTACAAGCTGGCATAATTTAATAACAGTTCCATCTGTACAAAAATACAGTTCAATCAGTTATTTACAAGCTGGCATAATTTAATAACTGTTCCATTTGTACAAAAATACAGTTCAATCAGTTATTTACAAGCTAGCATAATTTAATAACAGTTCCGTCTGTACAAAAATACAGTTCAGTCAGTTATTTACAAGCTGGCATAATTTAATAACTGTTCCATCTGTACAAAAATACAGTTCAATCAGTTATTAACAAGCTGGCATAATTTAATAACAGTTCCGTCTGTACAAAAATACAGTTCAGTCAGTTATTTACAAGCTGGCATAATTTAATAACTGTTCCATCTGTACAAAAATACAGTTCAATCAGTTATTTACAAGCTGGCATAATTGACTAACAAATCCGTTTGTGCAAGAACAAAATTGATTATGTTATTTACAGGTTGACAATATTTACTTACAGGTAATGTATTACAGAAAAAAACTAGTTATTTGGTTAAAACATGTTTCCCAGGCAAATGAGAATAAGAAATCATTGTATTGGTGTTTTTTTTCCATTAATTTCATTAATTCATTATAAGCGTCACATTTCTCCATTGAGAAACACATAATATCAGATGTATGACATCAATTTAAGCTGCATGGCATCAAAGAGCCTTGAACAATAGTCTTTCGATTCGATATTTCTCTTGAAGCACTGGCGTTTGAAGGTTTAAATCTAATTTACGTCTACTTTCACTTTCAATATACTTGTATATGCAATATCGAAGAACTTTGCCATTGCATATGACACTAAACCGAAAGTAATGTAAGCGCTACCCATCAATGAAACTGCAAACGTCTGTGCTTGAAGTAAAAATTTACGAACTAATTACAATTCCCTAGTTAACGCACTGCATTTTTTGTTGGGGATGATTACTAACCGTTTTGAAGCTAGCAATTATTGACTTACCGAAGTTTTGTGAAGTTCTCCCCACTGTATAATTAATTTCTTTTTGCCTGGTAATGGAAGTGTCCTTGACCCGGACCTCAATTTGATAATATCTCCTTTGGTTCCAGTATTAAGCATCATCGTACCTTTTTAGCAAAGATATTACGTGTGAATAAGATGTAAAAGGAACTTTGAAAGCCACGTAACCACCAATCATGTGCAGAAATAGATAAAGATATGACTGTCAACGCCGCATAGCCCTGGGTTGACCGCTACTCAATATTTTAACATTGTTGACTATTGACCGAGATTTGTGGCTTTCAAATTTCCTTTTCCATTTGTCTTTTTTCTATATTAATATAGTTAAGAGCACAGTTAATTTAGCACTTGTACATAAAATAGAGTTTGTTCTTATAATTTTTGCTTTAAATCGAGTTTTGTGCCTTTTCAGTAACAAATAAATATTACCCAGTTCAACATTGATTTTGATTTTCATCTTATTTTCAAAAGTATAAGCAGAACTATTTTTTCTCTGAGAAAGTAGCCAGATTATACGATTATTTAAATACTATATTGTTAGAAATATTAAAAATGTACTTTTTAATGATATCTTCAAAGATAGGAATTGGTACTTCAAAAATTGAAGTACCAATTTATGGAAACACGTGGTTGTTAAAATATAACACGACGTATATTTGAAATGACCTATTAACGAAAATCAATGAGTAGCAGCAATTCTTTCTTACCTTGACCAAGAGCAATATCCTTCACCGGAAGATGGTAACACTTGCTACCAAAGATGCCTTGCATTTGCCTCTGAATTGTACGCACAGTATCTGGGTTGAGGTCGTAGAAAAATACCTCTCTGACGTTCGTTGCATGTTTATATTTATTGGACAGCGTGGACATCATTATCTAAAGAATATAGTTATATTTTTTAGGACAAGTATTGTTGTGAACACAAGATGCACACCATCGTTTGAGATGGATTGAAATAGTACTGTTAACTAGCGTAATTACTGATACAGTTGCTCATGGGCATCATTGAAACTGCATATAACTGCCCACGACGTGAGATGCTCCCAACCCGGGTACAGCGCTGGCAGTAATATGAAGTTCCATTACTACCCATGAACAGGTTCAATCAAACCGAGCCTGCAATAGTTTGATATTTGACGTGTTCGGTGGCTTTCAAAGTTCCCTTTTCATCGTTTGCATCATTTCAGAAAAATCGTTTACATGTATCATATGGGCTGACTTATCTTTCAATTTATGAAGTTAGTAGCTCTATTTCGATAAAATTAGTTAAAATTGAAAACACAAAAACCTATTTATTGACAAGTTAATTTGGTGAACTGAAAAACGTAATTACCCTTGCAGCTTTTTGTTTTGGAAATCCAAACACCCCTGTAATAATCAAAGGCATTGCTATTGATTGAAGAATATACTCAGGCTCGCTACTCATAGTCTCCAGAATGTTGTCAACAAGGTTCTGTAAAATTGCTTCTTCTCCAGAATTTCCGCCTTTCCATTCCTGGCCAACTGCATGAAATATTCTTTGACATGGCATCTTTCCTGGAGACCCATTAAAGACTTCTCCTGGCTGAAGTTCTCCATGCTTTTGTATGTATGTGTTGCACTCGTCTTGGATGGCTTTTCCACCTTGATTTGAGGTGAAATGATATTACAAACATTTACATGCTTTTCGAAGTTTTATTTTTATTTCGTGTGATTTTAATTTTGCATTTTTGAATAATTTAACACTAAGAAAATGTCTAAAATCAGAGTCCATCGAAATTCAGTCACGTTATAATTACTAAGATATTTCTGATTACAAAAGCTTTTTGGTTCACTGCTCGTTTCACTTAAATACCAAATGACAAAAACATATTTTTACTAATCGGTAATTAACCTATAGCTACCTTCTTTAACAATTTGTCCTGTCAAGCCTCCTCTGTGCTCAAGTTTAGTATTCGCAGCATTCACAACCACGTCTACAGGAATCTTGAGGTCAGTCAGAGATCCGGTCCCAACAAATATAGCTTGACCTGTTTCTAACAGTACTATACAGTGTATGTTTTCCCGTTTCATTTCATTTTGTGTCACAAATCGAATTTTGCATCCGGACGTTTGCCTGAGGTTTTTAGAAAGTCGTAACCGGGGCTGTTATTATTGAAATAGTCATAAATTCCATCCAATTCGACTTCTTTCCAGAATATTTTTATATTTCTTACTTCTGCTGCAACAATTTGCTTCACTTTGGATCGAAGATCAAAGTCTCCTTCGACAATCCAGCTACTTTGAGACATTTTTAAAGCATCTTTAGGAAGATTTGCCTTTTTCAACTTGTTCTCTATCTTGACGCGATACTTTTCGTTGAGATAATCCAGATGTTGCAGTGAAAGATTTATATGTTCTTCTCTTATCATGGTTTTACCTAAACTTTGATCTAACTGAGATTTGACTTGCTCAAGATAATCCGTTCCACATACAACACAAATAATTAAACCATCTGCCGATTTTTCCGACTTTAAAATTACATATGGACTAAAGTGTCTCTCTATACTTGTTATGACTTCTTTGACAGCATTGGGCTCAGCAACCTTTCCTTCAATGATTATTCTTTCATCTTTGACAAGGTTATTAATATTTGTTACAAACTCTTCGATTCTCGAACCTCCTATGGCAAACACCGTTAGTTTATCCTTTTCGATTACATAGCCACATCTTTCTCCCATCTGGTCTTGGATAGCCTCTATTTTGTCACGCATTAATGGAGTTGTTAGTATTTGTGCGTGATCAGTAGACTTCAAGCTTGAATTTTCAACTAGAATTTTGGCAAGTAGAACAAGAACCTCTTTTTCAGCTTTCTTTATGCTTTCTTCGTCACCTTTGACTCTGATAACACTTTTGTCAACTACTATTTCAACTCCTTTAACGGTTACCGCTTCTTTAAGTTTTAATTTATCAAATGCTTTCACCCGAATCGTATCTATGCCGGTAATGTTTTTAGAAACGATTGGTTTTGGTATTTCTATCGCATCTAAAGCCTTTTCAAGTTCTTTCAATTCAGTACTGTCTTTTAACCCGACTAATGTCAAATTGTTACTTTCTTCATCATCATCTACCCACACTTTATCAGATAAATTGTTTTGGATAGCTTTCTTGACTTGATTCCACACTTGCGACGAAAAACTCCTTCGCAGGATTGCGATGTTATCAAACACTTTTGTAACCAACTTTTCGGCCTCTTTATCCCAATCCCGTGCGTGTTCTACTCTCTCGGTATCATGCTTACAGTTAAACTCTATTTTGACCCTTGATACTCCTTCTTTTAGAAAAACAATTTTGCAACAAATAGTATCAAATTGTTTTTCTACTTCTTTTTTATAGAAGTTGCGCAAATACTTTAGCTTGGTTCCATCATCGACACTGATTTTTATAGGCTCTGTTTTAACAGGTATGTCTGCTTCTTCAACGGGGTCGATTTCTTCGTAGTAAGGTTCAAACGCAAGCTTATTCTTTTTGAATGGCTGGAAATCTTTGCTTTTTTACAAACGCGATAGACTTCTACAAAAAGAGTGGAGGTCAATGATAAATATTTTCATTAACGACCCACTCAAGACTCACACAGTATGGTTTAAACATCATCTGTTAGCCATCAAATGCAAATCTACCTAATATAATGTCAACCTGCATTATCGAATAATTATATATAACTAATCGACTGAGGCACTGAAATGTATACAAATGTATTTGAACAAAGAAAAATATAAAATAAATGCAAGGTTTATATATAAATTATTGTAAGGAGATGTCGTTTTGAGTAAGGTTACAACGGGGTCGATTTCTTCGTAGTATGGTTCAAACGCAAGAGTATTCTTTTTGAAAAGCTTGACATTTCTGCTTTCTTTACACACGCGATGGACTTCTACAAACAGATTGTTTTGCTTATTTAGTTGAATACGCTAAGGGCGAAACGTCATTATTTTCATTTGGTGTTTTTTAACTTGTCGGGAACTGTTGAGAATTGGAGTTTGTTATTATTGCTATTGCAGATATAAATATTTATGTTTTTATTTGCTACTTTTATTTATTCATGATGTCTTAGTTATTTTATTAAGACATAAGTCTATATCTGAGGGTATAAATGGTATTCGAACATTTAAATGATGTACGAAAGACTCACACAGTATGGTTTAAACATATTTTATTACATGTAGCCATAAAAGGGAAATCGAATCTACATATTATGTCAACGTGCACGTTGAAATATTTATATAACTGTATTCGAGATTTTTACTAACGGATCTGAACAAAAATAAAAAGAAATAGATGGAATATATCCGTATTCGATTAAGGGACTGAGTTTCACACTAATGGGTCTGAAAACAAACGGAAATAAGAAATAAATGGAATATACAGTATATATCAGTATTCGATTTAGGGACTGCGTTTTATACTAATGTTACTGAACAAACTTAAATTAAATAGAAATAACAAGGTAAATATGTGAGCAAATGCTCACTAGTGATTCTCCCCGCATTGAGAAATCTGACTTTCAATAAGTAATTAGCATTTTTATATGTATAAAGGTAGTCAAATTTTTCCTAGTATTTACCTATATATGAAATATAAAAATATTAGGGATGGGAACGGATACCTAAATCACTATTCGGATGACCGTATCCGGTATCCGGATAATATCCGAATAACCGTATCATTTTATCGACCACAGAAAATTTTGCTGATTTAATATTTTAAATTTAAAAAGCACAAACGTTACACTATTTCTCGATCGTTTGAGTCCTCGACCAACCTACCGGGTATATCACGGAAACAAAATATAAGTGAAAATTCGGACCCAACGACTTAACTTTTTAAGTCAATAACGAGTTGAAAAAAATTTAGCTACCGCGAAAAAGTACAAGAAAAGGTTCGATAAAATTGGAGTTTTATTTCACGTGGACGCTTGCAAGCGCATACATAATATTCTTTAAACGAAAAATACGCATATAGTCATATGCACTCATATGCAAGGCGATTCATTTTACGAAAATCGGCCTGTACAGCAGCGGAACATGTAAAAACACAGAGTTTACAATAACTACATGAACAAATGCTGTGTAACCAATTTATCGATAAATCACATGTATCGGGTTAAAAATACATGTAAAAGTTATGGTAACAGTTAATTGCATCATCTAATATTTTTGAATATCGGCGACTAACGTTAAATGATTTTTTCCTTTCAATTCTTTAATGCGGCCATGTCAAATAACAAACTGTCAAGATTATATTTGCTCAAAATTCTGTTGCAATAAATTGTCAATAATCTGAGGTTTGTTCTCGTTAACGAAAATAATCAAGTTGTTGCAACTTGACAGGTGTCATTTAACACGCTCTGTTCAAGGTACACCAATCAACAAAACAAAAGATCACGGTCTGGAATACAGATCTTCCGGTCTCCCAATTTACCACTATACAAACAATTAACACCTCTTTGTCAACCCTGCTGAGACATCCTGGTCGAGTTACGCCTGGGGAAAACCATGTCAGTATCGAGATTAGTGCAAGCAGTGTAGCGTGTTTTAGAAAGATTTACCAGTTCAAGTTATATTTTACAAACATTGAACAAAATATTGGAACTAAATTCGTACGAATTTGAGGGTATTCGGATACGAGAATGGTATCCGGATACGATCTTACTATTCGGATATTCGGTTATCCGGATAACCGTTCCCATCCCTAAAAAATATACAAAATACTAGTATATAAAATATCAAGATGCTGCATGATTCAGTTGCATACGAAACTGCGACGGATATTGTGCATGAATGTCAAATATGTGTAATAATCTTCGTATTCGATAAACAGGAAGTAGATGACTAAGAAGCATAAAATCGCTTTACACCTTATGGGACTATAGAATAAAGCAATATGCAAAATATCAGACTGCTGCATGTAAAAGTTGCTTAGGAAAGTGCGACGGAAATTGTGCATGTATACCAACTATATGTAAAAATCTAAGTATTTGGTAAATAGGAAGTAGATGAGCAAGAAGCATTAAATCGCTTTACACCATATTGGACTATAGGATAAAACAATATGCAAAATAACAGGCTGCTGCATGTTAAAGTTGCTTAGAAAACTGCGACAGAACTTGTTCATGTATGTCAACTATGTGTAAAAATCTAAGTATTCGGTAAACAGGAAGTAGATGAATAAGGAGCATAAAATCGCTGTACACCTTTTGGGACTATACAATAAAGCATTATGCAAAATATCAGGCTGCTGCATGTTATAGCTGTTGAGAAAACTGTGACGGAAATTGTGCATGTATGTCAACTATGTGTAAAAATCTAAGTATTTGGTAAACAGGAAGTAGATGAGCAAGGGGCACTAAATCGCTTAACTCCATATGGAACTATAAAGCCATTGCTTAGAAAACTGCGACGGAACATAATGATGTCCTTAAGTTGATGTAATGCACCTTTACAGTAAAAATATATTCGGTAAACAGGAAGCAGATAAGCAAGGAGCATAAAATCGCTTTAAGCCATATGAGACAAAGGATAAAGCAAAATATCAGGCTGCTGCATGTTATAGTTGCTGAGGAAAGTGCGACGGTAATTTTGGTAAGGACGCAAGAACGAACGAACGGACGGACAAGGGTTAATCAGTATACCCCCTTCTTCTTCGAAGCGGGGGTATAAATATTAAAAGAAAATGTAAACAATCAAATGTTACTAATAATTTCATTAATTATTTTGAAGATATCTCGTTTGAGTATGGTTAAAAACAACCCGAATGAATAGAACAGAAATTCCGTTCTAAGAGGAAGGGGATGTCTAAAATTACCTATTTTATTCTTACCTGTCGGTGATGTCAATTTAACCACACAATAGCCTTGTTGCGGACAAAAGTTTTTCTCAATGACCTCCACATCGTGCGGTTTATATTTTATGTTGTGAACCATACTTTTGTTTGTTAGGAGCCTGAACATATCTTGAGGGGTCGCATTATCCGGAACGTTGGTGATTTTCACTTTACAGGTTTCTTCTATGACTGTGATACTGGTGAGAGTCCAGAACGTGTCATCCCGAAGCTGTTCCTTCAGGAACTTTACTCCTGTAAATGTCGCTTATTACTGCTATGCCAATATTCATCATTATCTGATTTATGCTCAAGGAATTAAGAAATGCAGGACAACTTTTGAAGATGATTTTCCCGTTTCGGGCTTTCCCGTGAAAACATCGTTACCCAAACCCAGTATGCGATACAATACCACGTGCGCATTAACCTAGAGAGTTCTTTGGCAGATTTTCATTGTTTTATATTAAAGCGTTGCAAATAACGTCACCCTGCGTTTACTGTATCGTTTAAGTATAGTTTATAGTTAACCTTTAAATTTTTTTTAAATTATTTCCTCAAATCGGTAAAAATTTGTTATATTATGTTGTTTATTTGTAATGTTTCATATTCCCAAAAAGTTGACTTATTTGTAATTAAGGATTGAACCGATATTTTATCGTTTTCATTTGAGTATGGAAAACAGTTGTCTTGTTTAAAGTGTGTGAAGCCCGAAGGGCTTCACGCGTACTTTAAAAAACCCAACTGTTATCCATACCCAAATGAAAATCATTAAACATTGATTCAATCCTTATATTTACACTAATAAATACTCTCATTTATACAGATATTAAGCGAATAATTCGTGATATTACGGCTTTTTCAAAAGGCTGTTGGAAAAGCAAGGTTGACGACACAGTGAATGACGGCACGCTTTTTCGTAGCTACCCGTGGCAAAAAGTGCGTGCTCGGCGACTTCACATGTAAAACATTGTGCAAAGTCCAATAAATTATGAACGGCTGAACTGTAGCGACGCCTTTTGAAATAATACGTCACATTGTTTGCCAACAGAAATTATGATCCGTTTGATGAATAAGACTTTATCGTAGAGAACGAAGTTGAAGTGTAAATATACGGATATATTGAAAAATTTAAAGCATGTATGGTTGGAAAAATTAAGGGAATTGGGGATCTAATGTGCCTAACTACCTTACTCGCCTCCGCCAGCTGGTACTGTCTTGGAATAGTGAATAAAGCGCCTGATATAAACCTGTCAACTATAACCGTCACATATATTAAATATAAACATACCTTTCTCTTCTCTAAATTCCAGTAGAGCGATCCCATCTCTCTTTCCGAGTTTGATCACAGGTTCTTCTCTACACTTTGCTTTGATAAATGTCTGAAGTTTAGTGCCAATCTGTATCTGTGATTCCCACTGGACTAATATAAACTTCCCCTTTTCAGCCATTTCTGTGGAAAAGTTTTTAATACTCGTTGAATCTCGTTGATGAAGCATATCTTAATTGTGGGTAAGGTGTGATATAACTGCAGCAAAACAAATACAACCGAAGACAGAAACGTATGAAAAAAAAAACATATGCAAGATATTAGAACTTTTCATGAAGTTGCTAAATAAACCATGCGCTAATATCTCACTGTTAATTTTTGAATATTTCTGACTAACGGACGGACGTATGTTCCCACAGATAGAGATTTGTTGGGTATTTCTTTTGTTTAAAAACTAAAAAACAAGTACTCCAACAGTAACAGAGGAATTAACGGGAATATTTTTTATATTCTTTTGGGGTATCTTTTTCATAATTATTTTTAACTTTTGGGGTATCTTGGTACCCAACAAGTGCCTTTTGGTCCTCTCGGATGCACGGTCGGGCAGATGGATGGACAGTGCGATTACTGTATGACTCCATTATGCTTTTTGTAGAAATTTTGAGCAATATTCAACATGCCGAAATATGTCGAAACAGGTTAACCATTTTCCAAAGCACAAAATTGGGAGATGAGCCATGAAAGAAGGTAACTAGGGTATTGACCTGTGCAATGCTAAGATAGTGTGTAAATTTTCCAGCCATAGCTCTTGGTAGAAGCTGAGAAATTACCATTTTACCGAAACAGGTTAACGGACATACGTACGAAAAAAATACTGATGGACGGTTCAGTTGCTAGATGCCGGGATTAAAAATTGTCGGAATTGCATATCTAGGCGCTGTGGCCGTATGGTACAGGTTCGCTCCCCCAGTAGAGGCAATATCATTTGAAATTCACAGTAGCGCTATGTATATATCCTTTTCGGGGTCCGATTCAGTCGGTAGCGTTGTCGGAATTGCATGGCAATATGCTGTCGCCGTGCCGGTTCGATCCCCAGTAGAAGCAATATAAATTTTTATTTCTAGCCGGGAAGTTTTCCACCACCAGACTTAAGTTTACCAATCTTTAAAATATCTTTATTATACGTATATATATTTTCGAAAAAAAATCACCTTTATTAGAAACTTTTTCTTCACAAACAGTTAATAAGTCTGGATTGTTATCACATGCTTCAGGCACACTTTTGGCCAATCTCAATAACTGCTCATCTAAAATAAAATACCAGATTGTCTTAACATGGTATCTGCTTTTTAAATTTTGACGTTGGTGTTGTCTGTGATATGCAGGATTTATACTCTAAGTTCCCCTCTCAAAATTCTAGTCTGTTTAGTTCCGCCCATTGTTTTCTCGTTTAGGGCAAACCCATTCTTTCATCTGGGGACTATACGCCGCTAAACATGGAATGGTATTAATCTTAAAATACCACACTGAGGGTTCCATGTTTACCGCCATATGCATACCATCGTTTGGGCTGGAAAGGTCTTCAAAGTTCCCTTTTAAATTTTATCAAAAATTACCAAGCTCTATTTCATATTTAGTTACTTATATGAAATGTTTTTTTTATAAACTAATGATTGCATTTAAATAATTATATAAAAATGAATTCTAAGATAATTAATAATTTATTATTTTGTTTATTATGATGTTATTGGCCATAACATGTACAAATCTGCCCACCAAATTGAGCTTCAGCTAATCCATATATTAAGGTCAAAACAAGGACAATAGGAGAATTGCTGAGCCAATGCGAGAAGTGCTGGGAAAATATGAGATTTGATGATTCTGATTAGCTAACAAACTGAAAAAACTGATATGAAAAACTAACTAATTCAGTTTAATAAAAATGTTTACCTCAATAGGACAACAATAACAAGGCTTGCAATAAGAATAAACTACATAAATGTTGCAAACACTTAATATTGAGTATAACATTCTAAAACGATGGTATTAAAATCGATATTACACTGAATTCAGATGCGAAGAGAGATTTGGCTGCCACCTTGTGTCTTAATATCCGCGTTGTTTTGTATGTATAGCAAAACAACATGAATACCTGCATCTTTTTGGTAGCTTAAATCTTCTTTGTCAATTGAGATCGACAGAGTCGACACCACATCAATTTAGGCAAGTAAATTTATTTTAATCTAGAACTATGAATGCTTTAATTATTGATAACACTTTCATTGATTGAGTTCATATTAATCTTGTTATTAGGCCTAGGGCAGTCATATTCGGCCTTGGTAAAATACAAAGTCAAGATGAATTCTCTTAATTTTATAATATTAATAATAAGATGGCATTTTCACTTATCTGGTCAGCATTTGTAATCAAAACATATTCTTTGTACTTTTTAGTTTACAAAATGAGGCAATAAGGCAAACAATTTAAAATTTAAAAAATAAGTGAATAAGTGTAACAACGTGCATAAAAATCCTACCGAGGTCTGACAACATTTTCAAATTCTCATCCTCGTATAAAGCTGTTTCCAGACGTAAATCTTCGCAGCCACGAAGTGACCGCGATGCCTTCTCCAACTTTTTCAGAGATTCGTCAAGACTGCCGTCTAGATAATCTCGTATACGGGTGAGCAAAGATAGTGTTGATGGACATCGGATATGCAAATTAATACAACCAACATCTGCTGAAGTGATCGTCCGGCCTTTTCCCTTAAATTCTTCCTGCATCTTACACACCGCGCTTTTTAGTTCTTCCATACCATATTCGGGTTCCTCGTAGTGATTCTCGATCCCGTGATTTAATACTCTCACAATTTTTTCAGATACAGATTTTTCTGTTTGGGGAGTACAGTTCCGTATTGGAACTTTCATGGTTACGTCTAAAACGTGTAAAGCAATTTTAGAAAAAATAATAATAAATATTTAAAATAAATAAAAATGGTTTTTAAAATTAAAGTTTTTTGAAATTTAAGCCGCCAAATAGTAAACAATAAGTGTATTCAATAAGTTAAAATTATAACCGTTTGATTAATTAATGTTTCACATACGTCTTTCTGTTTTATCACATTTACCGTGTTTAGAGTGTTCGACTTTTGCTTCGCCATTGAAGTGTCTTAGGATTTCTTGTTGATTACCGATTATTGTTTCCAACATTCTTTTTATTTCTTGATTGTCTAGACAAAAAGAGAAACTTTCAATGTACAAATTAGAATGTGTTACATGTAAGCAATTGGTAAGCTACACTCAACAGTATTCCTAATGCGCCACTTTGTAAAGTAACTTCTGGAAAAGTACACAACGAAATAAAAAATCACAGGTAATCAAATATTTCACTGTATCGGTATTTTAAGCAATTATTTCCCAGGAATGTGACTCGGGCTTACATGTAATGTTACATTATAGTACAGTTTATCGTATTAGATGTTGTCAAAATTATTTCTGCAGATGGTTGGGACAAACTTAAAACAACATAGAATGTCTTTATTATTGATTTACGAACATATTTATACATTTGATGTATAATTCAAATACGTGCTTGCTTTTATTATATTTAACCATAGAAAATTAACGAATTTAGAAACAATTTGATTAACATGTTCTGTATGAATTCAAATGATAAAATGCAGTACCCGGTTATATTATTATGCAATCTAAATGAAATATTTGATGATATGTAAATGGAAAAAAAAACACCTAGGTTTCCATCCGATTCGACCTAGATATTTAATTGTCATGGCGGATGAACAGTTTCAAGATATCCTTCCAAACGTGATAATCGGAAAACACAATGTAGAAAAATATGAAAATATTCTAGACTTCGTTTGAATGAGTCTGTTGACGGCGGTATTGGCTATGTATTTAATGTTCCGATAGCCTAACCCCTCTCAAATGTGCCGTGAGGCGGTTGTTAGAGGTCTGCCCGTACACTTTAGTCATTTGAATGTCGTTGAGCATAAAACTTATGAAGGTTAACAGTACCTCTAAACGTTACTTCTTGGTGTTTTAATATTTCGGCCAGTTTTAATTTGGATGGTTTTAATACTCCATCCAATATAGATTTGGATATTGTTCAATCGACCCTATGATATACTTCCTGTTTATCAAAGTTTGCCTTTTGCGCTCTCTGTGATGTGGAGGATTTATATTATCAGATCCCTTATCAAAATTCTATTCTGCCTGGTTCCGCCATTGTTTTCTCGTTAAGGGCAAACCCATTCTTTTATCTGTGGACCAGACGCCGCTGACCAAGGAACGATATTAATCTAAAATACCGCATTGAAGGTTTCATTTTTCCCGCCATATGCATACCATCGTGTGCGATGGATCTTAATTGTACTGTCCGCATGTTTTAATATTGTGTTGCACGGAACCAGGGGATACTAGACGGCGAGAGATCGTGAAAATATGATGAAAGACATTAGAGATGAAAACTAAAGGCTTTTTTGTCAGTTCAACAACCATACCTACAATTATTATTTAAATGATTTAAACTTTTAGTGATCAACAAAACTTTTCATTGGTTACATAAAAAGCGTCACTATATTTCTCTTCAATTTTGAAGACCGGTCTTGATTTTGAAACCGATATTCCAGCTCACATGAATGAAAAAGGCATGCAGATAAAGACATTTATAAAAATACCTTTCTGTAAAAACTTTCGTGTTTCTACGCCTTGATATGTTATTTCCTCTGTAATGTCTCTGCTAGACTTCATAATAGCTTCCTCAACCCTTATTAGCTCGTCGCTTGGTATTGACCCAGTATTTAGCTGTTCCAACATATTTTCAGCAGTATTTTTCAGTCCGTAATCGTTAACTTCAAGCAATTGTTGTTCAAAACAAACTTTTAGTTTTTCAAATTTGCATTGATAATCGTTATTGTCTATATCTGAATCACACAGGTGGGCATTCTTATTTCGCTGTTTTCGAATCTGGTCCACATACATTCTTATTACAGGAGTAAGTTTACAAGTTTCAATCAGGAATAAACAAAGTATAGAAATATCCCATAACTGTATATCAGTTTTTTGTTGTTTCCCTGGATACAAAATCAACGTCTTCTCAGGACTAAGCTTTGACTGAATAATTGTTCTTTTAGTTTGCAGAAATTTATCAACCGTCAATGACTTGGAATCTTCCTCTGGTGGCTTGAGGTCTTTCATCCGCTTCTCAAAAAGAGCTCTGCATACTTTTGTTCCTCCGTGAAACACAAAGTAGCAGAGGTTACATTTTTTTGCTCTATCTGACATAGCCATTGCTAGCAGCTATCTGTAATTAGAAGAAAGAAGAAAGAAACGGTGTTTTGACGTATGTCTTTATAAAATTGAATTTTATCAAAGTTATACGTGTTCTGTTCGCTTAACCTGTAACCTTTTGAATGTGCAGGCAGTCTGAGTTTTCTGTACATATACTCAACAAAAAAAGAAACCTGACACTGTAACTTTGAATAAGTATGAGGTGCATATTCAAAATCTATATATTTTTGCACCATCCAAAAGAAAATAACCACTGAGTCACTTGTTTCATGCACCAAAAATATCAAAATGCATAATTAAGTTCAAAACATGCACAATTTTTATTACATACCACAATTCAATTAGCTTTAAATCTGATTCCAAGAAAATACACCAAATATAAAGTGTCAGGTTTCTATTTTTGTTGAGTATACAATTGTCATATTGCAAATTATAGTAACAAAACAGTTTTGCAAAGCGTTAACAAAGCAAATGGGGAGTAAAGTTCTTTAATCTGCAACATAGAGTCATCCAAGAAATCTATTTCAAAAAATCTATTTTGACCTAATTTAAACAAATAATCGACGTGATAACTTAAGCTTAAGCCATAAAACCGAATAATATAACAAATATTGTATGCTTTCAAATTAAGAATTATGTAACATATGTACTATTTCACATGTTTATTAAAGGTTTATTTTTTATACATTTACCTTTATCAATGCAAAAACAATGATAACTCTTTACTCCATCGGACACAAATAAACAGTACAATTTTGAATTTTGATCCAACCCGAACGATAGTAGGTTTTAGGTAGGTAGGTAGGTAAGGTAGGGTAGGAAGTGTAGGTAAGGTAAGGTAAGGTAGGGTAGGGTAGGGTAGGGTAGGGTAGGGTAGGGTAGGTAGGTAGGTAGGTAGGTAGGTAGACATCAGACATATGTATCAAACTGTAAACTTTTGTCAAACTATAAACGTTTGTTAATATGTTTACACATTATATTCGCATAATGGTTATTAATAATAATACCTAAATGTCAGTCAGACAGATAGGCCACGAAATAAACATTATGTATTACGATATTTAAGATATATAAATAACTTTCACGGTTTGACAACTATTGACAAAGACGTAAATAAAGAATAACGCGAGGTTGACTCTTATTGTTTCTTCGTGGAGCGGTGTCAGATTTTGTCTTTTACATGTGCGTATATGTCTACTTTAATAATGTATTAGACTTTCTCTATAATTCCGTATTTTGTATGTTAATTTTTACATTTCTGTTATTATTTTGAGTAATTTTATCAGGTTTGTAAACAAAAATTAACAATACGCCACTATGCCATTATTAATCATTTTCAAAGCAATATTTACAGTCCGTATCCAAATCATTAAAAGCTACTGACGTTTCAAATATGTACATGCAAATTCCTTGGACCTACTGACACTAGAATATAAATTTTGTCATTTTCTGTATATATATATACTCAATGAATTTTTAATACTTTCTATATTGCGGATTTTATATAGCAAATGCGAATTTCGAAGTTATAAAAAAATAAATAAGTTATAATATACTTTCAGAATAAACAATTTAAAGCAAGATAAAGCTGCAAAGAGCATTTTAAATATAAAATCATATTTTCTTACGATTGAATGTTATTATTCAATATCAGATTCAGCTAAATAAAAAGTTTACGTTTCGTGTTTAACTTGTTCCCAAATGGTTTATATTTAGTGGTAATTTGAATCAATCTGGTTGATTCAAATTACCACTTCTGACAGTATACACCTTTAAACCTTCAATCAGATCGATAGTCCATGAACGTTATAATATTAAAATAGGTTATTTTAATAAAACTCTAAACTACGTGTCTGTTACAAAAATCAGAGAACAATTTGAGACTTAAGAACACTGGGGGTGAGTGAACGTAACATACAAGACTTAGTATAAGTTTAGCAGGGTGATAAGCTTTTTTAAAATTTAATGAAGTATAATGATTACCTCAAGTTTTACAGAATGAAGACAGAAGACTGAAAGACAACAAATAATAAAACATTTAATTATTGCAGGCTCTGTTTGATAGAGTCTGTTCATGGACATATTTCGTGCATTTTACTGCTCATGCTTTTATCCCCGGTTGGTACCCAATTCTGAACAAGATACAGAACTAACCACATTGCTACTCAATACCGTTCCGTAATCAAAAAATTAAAATAAATCAAATCTACTTCTTAACCTTTTTACACATTCAATGTTTTCTATTTTCTCTCCGATTTTAATAAAATCTTCTTGTTCATTTTAACACTGAGTCATTTTTTCTGGCTAAAGGTCAAGAAAGTTTGGTGTGTGAATTCCTTATTTATTTTAATTAAAATTAATAAAAGTTCACACTCATCTGTCTTTTTCTGAGTTCGAAGCTTTTGTTAATATTCCAGATATATTACATATTATGATTATTTATTTTTGGGAATAAAAGATTTCATCAAAAATCTTAGAAACAAGTATGTACAGTTATTTTAACTAGGTTCTCTTTTTCGTTAAAAGTCGGAGGTATCTTATTTGAAACACATGCTCTCTTTTCCTCACTCTGCTTTTAGCAGTGTAGGAATCTGTGATCATCTGTTTTTTATGAGTATGACTATTGCTGATATGTTTTACTTATCGGCACAAGCTTGAAATTAATTAAAAGGTGAAATATGCATATCAGGAATCGCCACATTCAGAAAAACAGCCTCCCCACACAGTCAAGTAGAAGAGAGGGAGAGAGCATGGTTAATAAAATGATCAGTTTCAAAAGAGACACCACTAACAATTAACAAAAATGAGAAACCGAGGGGTTACCGCCTTAGAAACGGTCAATGTCAAATCAATTTGGACAGCGTATCGCAGGTTAAATCTTTTAATATATTGAAATCAAGAGACTGAATCGGGAAATTTTCTGTCGTTTTTATGCGCATGCGCTAACTTTCCTGAAGGTAAAATGGTATGAGCAATCGTTGAGTGGAGCTGCTTTTTTGTTTAAACTTATTTATTTTACATTGATTGTGAAACAAGTTATTCCAACTTATATTAATTGCACTCGATGAGTGCTTCTTTGATTTCCAACCAGTACTCGCGCCGAATGTGTATTTGGAAGCTGCAGAAGAATCTCATTCCTGGTGGGATTCGTACCCGCAGTCTCCGGATCTGGAGTCTGACTCTCTACTACTAGACCACTGATCTGGAACGGCTGCAGTTGCTAATAAATTATATTAGAAAATTAGTAGTTCTCCGAGGCTTTGTCTACACACCATACTTAAATATGGGATGTTGTTTAATACTAGTACTTAGTGGTTAGATAATGCTGGAAGTCTGTTTTATAAAGAATACCACATATATGAAAATACTGCATGCTGGGTTTGATTGAGCGTGTTCATGAGCAGTAATGGAAATGCATATATATGCATATTACTGTCCACGCCGCCAAGTTCCAATAAAAACACACTTATTTAAATGTATTCGCCTTGAAAACATTTCGAAGCGGCAACAGCAATATCAACTGAAGAAGCAAAACCTTGAAAAGATAAATGTCAAAGTGAAAGTGAAAAACAACTTAAGCACGTTGATTTTGATATTTTACACTCACAGTTGTAATAAACTAAATTCTTACTATAAAAGGCATCGAGAACGCGACAAATATAAATAATGCCGCCACTGGTACTCGAGGTTTTCCAGGAAAAGCCAATAGTAAGAAAATATACAATGTTGTATAAAAATGAGGGCAAACATTGTAGACCGGAAGAGGGCCTCTGCTGCCTAGTGCTGAAAGCTCTTTATCGCTTTATGTTTGAGTCAGAATCTTTAATATAAGGAAGTAGCTAGATAACAGAAAGTCGGCGGTTCTAATGCAGAGAGGTACTTGGGGTCTTCTTCATCCAGAAAAAAGTAGTATACAGTGACAGTGAAAGTTTTACTTTTAAGAAAGCAGCTTTTTTCAACGTTTTTCACAGTTGCAGCAACTCTCATAGACACAAGACATACGGGAGGATCTCACATTGTGATGTAGACTTTATAAACAAATATTAACACTTCAACTTCGTCCTTTACGATGAAGTCTTATTCATCTAACGAATAATAATGTCTGATTGTAAACAGTGTGACGTATTATTTGAATAAAACGTGGCTATAGTAGAACCGTTTAAAATTTATTGGACGTTGCGCAATGTTTTGACGTGTGACGTCGGCGAACAAGCGTTTTGCCACGAGTTGCTGCAAAAAGTGTGCCGTCATTCACTTTGCCGTCACTAATATCACGAATTCCTCTAATAATTTCTTTATTAATGAGAGTATTTATGTTTGAAAATATGAGGATTTAATCGATATTTGATGGTTTTCATTAGGGCTTCACACACTTTTAACAACCCAACTATGTTTTTACTATTTTTGTACTTAAAATGTCCTTTCCTTTTATATTCACCTGCTGTCCCGTTTCCGGCGCTCTCATGTTTCCGGTGGCCCTGGAAAAGTTTTACTTATTCTGTCAAATTACGTCAGATCCGGGTCAGTGCCCGTGCATTAGTTTACACAGGCAACATCCTTGAAATTGAAAATAGGTCAAATTTGAGATTACAGCCGTAAGCTTGAACATAAAATACCCATGCATATAAATTTTTACCTTGCTTTACTATTCCAAAAAATTCACGTTGATTGCATTCATTTTTTGTGTGCAAAATATCCAAATGTTTACAGTTTTTAATGGTTTCCCAGGAGAAGTAGGTCACTAAGCTTGCAGCGCCACCGCTTAAATAGTATAATGTACGAAACAAATAGCACGACAGAAATTAGTGGGTTCTTATAGCAAATTTCTGAATAGTTTGCTATTTGAATTTTACTTGAATATCATATTTTTGTTACTTTTACATTTTTCTCCTGCATTCTGCAGTGTAGACTGGCTCCCGTCCCCATGTTCTGTTATATAGTCTCATGTCACTTATACAATAATCATCAATACCTCCAGGAAAAGCAACTCCTGCAGGTACCTTACTGATATGCATTTTACTTCCCTTATCTCCTTGAACATATATGGTTCAGAATATTAGTAAAAAGGGAAAATGAAATGAATAAAAAAAGGAGATAATAAGTATTTCAGTGTTTTCTTTAATAGACCATCTAGCTGGTGAAAGGCTATCTGCAGTGCAATAGTCATGAGAGGGGTTCTTACAGACATTTTCACATTCACAAACTTGTCAATGCATATTTTGCTGTATAAGATGAAACAAATGTCTTACTACATGTATAAAGCAGGAAATATTGATCATGTTTTGATAAATCCTTAGACCGCCGGAAACTGGGTAAGCCGGGATATTGCACTTAGCTTAGTGCAATGTATTTCAAAGCTTAGATACTTGAAAAAATTACTAAAATACTCCTGGTAGCCAATTCATAGTCAGATTTATAAATCGAACTGTATTTTTACAGCAAAATAACAAATAGTTAAATGTGGAGTGATTGTAAAACAAATGTGCTTTCCTTATTGTTTGTCAGTGATATATTTTAACTAATATACGCACACTTATCAGCCAATAATGTGCAAACATGTACATTCTTACAATATTTTGTTAAGTTTAAGTTTATTGCTGTATATTATAGTCAAAACTACACTTAACATATGCCATCAGGTTTACATGTTCATAGTCTTACATACACATAGATACATAATACAAGCATCTAAAAATAAAAACGTAATTATTTCCGAAAATAAAAGAAGAAAATTGGAAACCGGACATCCGTCATTTAAAAAAATACACATCTGTCATTAAAATAGACTGAAGTCAGATGCATAACGCTTAATACAGAAACGCACAGTTTGGACAACCTTCCTTTTAAATAGCCTTAAATAAAACGCCAAAAAGCTTAATATGGATGCACATTCCGTACAACCTTTATTGTAAGTAATCTGAAATCAAACGCACAAGGCTCATATGGAGATTCCAGACAAGACAATATTTAAAAACAATGATTTATTCTGACACAGTCGATTTTAAAGTTTCTGAATTTTGTATCAATTCCATTATCTCCCAGCCAATTGTTATACACCTGTCGTCAAAATTGTATAATAAAAAAGATTACATCTCAATTTGAACATAACACATTTCAATTTGAACAAACACTACAACATACATTTACGTTTTAAACTATAAAGTGATATGTCAAACAAGATGCACAAAACACTAAAAGGTCATAAGAAATCCAACACTGCATTTTTTCATAAATATCTGTAAGGTTTCATTTTATTCCCACAATAACATGTAACTTCTCGTAACTTCGTTAAGTTCTATATAGATGTTAACCGCACCTTCGAAGTACTTTCCGTTTTATCCGTATCCGTATCTATTTAAAGATTATAAGGTATTCCGGATAAGCTTGTATGTCGTTGTAAATTACAAATTCTGTTGGGTTTGCTTGGTCGTCACAAGTGGAATGATACCTGTTCAATTTATATAAAACAAGAAGTTTGGTTAAATTAGCAGATACACGTACATGTATAAATATTGAAATTAACTGACTGATGATTGCTTTAGCAACTGTAAACTTAGCAAGTTTAACCTCTAGTCGCAAATATTTGTGACTCTTACTTTTCTGGTATTCCTTCAGTGTTTCCTTTGTATTAGTTGTCTATTATGTCACAGTTAAAACAGTTTCGTATTTTAAACAGAATCGTATTTTAAACAAAATTATCAATAATTCAAAATGGACACCACAAACAATTAACGAGAACGAGAACCCGAGGGATTACCGCCTTAGAACGGTCAGTGCAAAACAATTCGCCACTGGGTATTTTAACCATGTTCTAGGCTGCATCAACCTCACACTTGCCACAACAGGTGAAGTACTATAGAACATGCGTTTATAATTTGATCAATTTCAAAAAGACATCGTAAACAATAAAATAAAAAAGAGAACCTAGAGAGATTAACGCATTGGAATGGTCAGTAGCAAAGCATATTGCCACTGGTGCAACAGGCGCCACTGGTGGTTAACCACGATTCTAGAGTGCACAAACCTATATAAACAAACACGTACAAGAAGACTTAGTGAATTAACATCAACCCTTCAACGACTCGACAAGGTTTTGTGCAAGAAGCACACAATCTTTCCAGTTTCATTAGCTCTTGACCTCCTGCGACTGTAAACAATCCCTATATTGTAATAAAACTCAACAGCAACAGAAACATATTTAACAGATCAGTACTTGTTGAGCAATGCATTGCTAGTTGAAAAACATGAAATACCTATCAATATTGGAGCCTGGAAGATTTGGTGCGTATCTGTCGTTGTAGCCCTTGGCCACCTGTGTTGTCTGTCCAGTCAATACTTTGGCCAGAAACACCCGTTTCCATCCGGCATTGTCCAGCGGAGAATATTCGACACGGGTAGAATACTCCGATTTTACAGCGAAGTAAACGCCCATTCCATACCACACCATTCCATCTTAATTAAAGCATACAATTGAATTAGATTAAAATTATCAGAATCAGGAAGATGCTATTTTTAACTTTCTCTTTTCTTTCAGGACCGCACACAGCTGATCCAGAAATGATATTTAACATGTTCCAAAAAGTATGAATAGCATTAAACATGATTGCATTAAACATGATTGCATTTTTCGACTAATACACAAGTTTGAAATGCTGTGCTTTAACACTTGTAGATCCTATTAGGTTAATAAACTTACTGAAAGTGTTCCCAGCGTAACTTCTGTTAAAACCGTTGGATATTATAGATCTGTCTGTGCCATCTTTCGTGCCATGCCAGAGCGTTCGTTCCAAGTTAGGCATGTTTTTTAATTTGGACTCTAATTCTTCTTTCTTAGTTTTATACTGCTGATACAAGGTTTTGTTCTGGATTCGACGGATCTGCAATGTATTAACCAATGCATGCAGACATTGATGACATGTTTTAATAAAATATATGCTCGTTAGTGGTTAAAGTTAATTTTATCCAATTGAATTGCATGTTTTTTTTTTAATTATTTGGATTTTTATTTCTATAAAATTAGTACCAATTCATGCAGACATTGACATGTTTTATAAAAAAAAACACGAAAGTGGTTAAACGTTTATTTTATCCAATAATTATTTCAACTCAATGTGCAATTTATTTTTTCTAAATCAGTACTAGCGAATTATTGTATGATTTACCCAGTAGGTGAATTTAGTCAATTTACTAAATATGATCTCAAATACTAAGTAATGATTTATTATGAGCATTAAGAGAAGACTCGCAGACCAATACTCATAAATAAACACTAGCATAAACCAAAAGCAATATTAAAAAAGAACATCAAATAAATAAGAAAAAAAATCATATATTACACAATAAGTATTGCAACAATTTCGGTGACATGTATAACAAGATTGAATTGAAATACGATAAGCCTTTGGCAAAATAAATAAATTCTATTAAAAACAAAAACTGCATTTAATATAGCTGTTTTTTTTATAAATTTAAACTTTACCACAAGCCAAACTTGTGGACATAGTTTGAACTATTTATTAAATAATGATTGCCTGCATGTTTCACCTCTTTAATTTGAGATATCTTGAAGGCCCCAATAGATGCTCTGAAACTTGCTTCAGTGTCTTTATAGTCTTGATCCGTTGGCTTCAGAATCACTTCTTCAAGATTTTCATTTTTCATCGGTGTCCAGGTAGCCGGCAGGTTGTGAGCAGCACCTGAAATATAAGGATCATTTAGAGGGTATCCCCGTACTTCACTTCAGTGTAGATATCAATTGAAATTAACTCCTTTGATGTAACATGATAATTTCAAACCATACAGAATGTCATTCATTATTGGTGGAATGATATAGGGAAAACCGTAAAGAGAACTATCTTTTTGTGGGGATACAGTACTGTGAACGTTTAAGGTTACAAACTAAACAATATACGATATACATGATATACGGACGCACGATACACGATAGACGGACGCACGATACGCGATAGACGGACGCACTTTACACGGTAGACGCACGATACACGATACTGCCGATTTATATAATTTGTGTACGAGACTTCTAAAAATTTGAAAATGCTATCAAAATATAAGATGAATGGTTGAAATTAAATCACATAAATTTGCATAAGCAAGTAATTTATTCACGTTTCGTGATAAAATATAAAAAGCTTGATGCACGATACACGCCATTCGGACGCAAGATGCACATTAGACGGACGCACGATACACGTTAGACAGACGCACGATACACGATAGACGGACGCACGATACACGATAGACGGACGCACGATACACGATAGACGGACGCACGATAGACGCAAATTTTGTAACATTGAACGTTCACAGTACTGTAAGCATAGTACATGTTTGTACTGTGTCTGTCTCTTGCATGGCTGGCTAGGCGCTGCCGATCCATCAGTATGGCTTTAGGATTATATACATTTGAGGCACGCCACGGGAAAAGGTACCTTCGGTCATAATTTGTGACATTTTAGTTGTTACTATATTTAGAAAGAACTTACAATAATATATTATTTTCTCATAACTAAAGTCATTTTGTTACACATTTTGTAAATAAAATGGTATTTTTACCGCGAATTGCATATTTAATAAATGTCGTCTGCTCAACTTTATGACGTCATTTCAATGACGAATGTACCTTTTCCCGTGACGCGCCCCATTTATGACTTGATTTGACATCATTCTAGGTTTTGTTTTATGGAATTGCACCAGAAAACAATCAAGTACATGCTCCTACTTCTAACAAAAGTTCGTATTTATTTCACACTTCTTTGTAAACCCATCTGAAAGTTTTTAAATCGAAATCAGCTATGACATCCAAACCTGAATACAACGATTTGTTTTTCTCAATGAATAATTCACAAATTGATAAATATTTTATCGGATTGTTTATGAAGGTTTCTTATGATTTGATATGACATTGTTCTGGTTTTGTTAATGAGAAAATTGCGCCGGTAACATACGTCATCAAGTACCTGTTCCTATTTTTCATTCTACAAATCATTTGAACAAAACTTCATAGTTATCTTACATTTCTAGGTTATTTGTAAACCAATATAATTATCGATTAAAATCGGTTTCAAGTTGTTATAAACTATCATGACATCCAGACCTGTTTTGAAATGATTCACAAACTGATTATACTAAGTGCCATCGAAAATGCAACATTTTTTGCAATATTTTTGACGTGAGTAAACGTTTGATAAACTGGCAAATGTAGATGCGTTTTAAATCATTATGAAACCAAACGATTCATTAATGGTCCACCGATTTTTAAACTTTTTCTCCTACAGTTACCCCGTTCAAATGCACGAAATTTTCGTTTTAGCATGTAGACCCATTGAGGGACGTGAAATCGCTCTTCAGATGCAATTTTCACAGGCGACAATTACCCGCTTGGCCTAAAAACACCTTATTAATTTTAAAACGCATCTACGTTTGCCAATTTATTAAACTTTTACACACATCAAAATATTCAAAAAAATTAAGCGTTTTCATTGGCGCTCAGTTAATGTTTAATCGTTATGCAAAGCAGTACCTTCTGCTGTGTCTTTTCTGATTACACCAACGGTCTTTTTGCTATCCCTCTCTCCCTTCACATATTCCTCATTCTTATTGAAGTCAACGACGTACGTTTTGTCATCACTGTCCCCGAATTCTGTTTCAGTAGCTGTAAAAACACACAATTTTATGTTACCAATGAATAATTTAATAAAATATTTTCATTGCCCATTAACTTCATTGGACTGTTTTGAGGCTTTCAGCTTTATAATTTATCTATGTTTTATTTGCTTAACCAATTAAATCGATATTTTATCTGTTCATGAACACCATTTTGATTGTTTAATTTAAGAACGAAAGCCTTCATTCGGCTTCCCACACTTCAAACAACTTAAATGTTTTCCATAACCAACGAATATCGGGTACGACATACAACGAATGACAAACATAATAATTCTATTTAATCCTGGATAATATAACATGCACCGCTTTTCGAATTGAGTTTCAGCATCGTTTTCCGCTGGTACATTGTATACTGTTTTGTTGTTGTTGTTGTTTTTGAACTTGTCTTGAAATAAAATTATGCCCTCTCTTTTTCTAACTGCCTATCTTAGAAGGCTGTTTTTTTTCTGGAAATTGTTTTTTGTTAATAATAATAAACGTATTCAACATTTAACCCATAAATTAGACAGTTTAAAATTTATCAGAGGATCTTGTCAACTGCCTTTTGAAAAAAACAACATCAACAAAAATAGATTAAAAAAACCCAGACGTCCAATAGATTCATAATATAAATCACCGTTTGTTTTAAATGTTACATTCTCAACTGCAGATCTTTTTTAAGTAATCGTTTATTCTTATGTAGAGAGGAAGCCTCGGACTATAATATATTTTTAATATAGTTATTATTCGAACCTTGACTTGCAAAAGCGTCTTCTAGTCTGTAACTTATGTGCTTCGGGTAGGGCACATATATATTTCCATTGTCTTCAGTATAGTACCATTCAACATTCTGAAATAACATTGAAGATAAAATATAATTTCTAAATCTGGATTCATACAAATCGAATTTTAACATGTTTTATATTTCTGAGGTCTTAGGCCCAAAACAATTTTACTGAATACCGAATATTATCTTCAAATTTTTACACTCATCTTATTAGTTGAAGGAAATTGTAAGTTTATACTGTTTTGAACATGTAAGAGAATATAAGTTTCGCGGCATTTTTGCAATAAAAGTCGCTCGCAACTGTTGGACTGTTGACAATGGTTACCCGTGTCATGTCGAGGAGCAACATTTGCGGAAAGCGTTCCAAAAGCCATCCTATTTATAAACAAAATTTTAGAAAAGTTTCGATTGTAGAGTGTTAACAATATGCGTTCACTGGGTGATGAATTGCATCTGGGTTGTTAATAGTAAATTGGTGAAATAATAAACTTAAAGTCCTACACATTTTATAAAACCAAATCTTCGGCTTAGTGCCAATACTGATCTTACTAAAAAAAAAATAAGAATGAAATCTTTTTGCGTTAAGGCATTTGCATAAAAGTATCGTTTCGATCTTTCATTTAAATTATGAAATACATTACCCACCTGATAAACAATACTCCCAAGGTTCTTTGAAACATACTGTTCTCTCAGATCCTGCATAAATTTGGTAATTCTTTCAAAACACTTGATAACATTCGCTCCCAACCCTCTCACTCGTATCTTCCGTGACTTTTCATCGAACGTGACATTAACTCTGTACATTTCACCAATTCTTTCCAAGAATTTCTGCAATCATATATAAATTCAAAGTTAATCATTCATTATAGTAATAATTTTGCATGTATTCCTTATTTTACAAAAGTAAAAGCTACATTCAGTCAAGAAAACACAGGCAAAAGTAGAGAGAAGAAGGGAGCTCGGATATAGAGATCAGTTTCAAAATAGACGCCACAAACAATTAATGAAAGTGAGAACCCGATGGGTTACCGCCTTTAATATAACGAGGTCATTTTTTTCACGAGGGCGAGTTTGAATAATGACCTCTTCATTCAACTCATGTACTACTATTAAGGGCTCGTCAAGGGAAAATGTACCTTCGGACAGTTGACTTAAATCCTTGAAATGGCGTCATAAAGTTGAGCAGACGACAAATAATTATTATGCATTTCGCGTTAAAAATATCATTTTATTGTCAAAATGTGTAAGAAAAGCACTTGTTAGTTATGAGAAATTAAAAATAGTTGTAAGTCCTTTCTAAATATAGTAACAACTAAAATGTCACAAAATATGACCGAAGGTACATTTTCCCGCGGTGCGCCCCATTACACGTACTCGTTTACTGTTCTGTTTGTGTCAGCGCAATGTATTAATGAAATATTTCTTAATACAGTTATCTCAACACAACATATGTAAATATTGTGCCAGATCTGGTTGACCTACTGAACATAATAATGGCTAGTGAAAAGGATTTGCACAGCAATCAATGTCAAAAAGATGTATTAAAAAGTTTATATTTCCTTTAAACTGCACTAATATCGTTGTTATAACCGATATCCAGATTTAATTCAAAAATGCAGTTTAAAATCACTAACTGCAAAAGAATTTCTCAACCAGTTTTTCTGAATTATAAATTAAAGAAAATAAAAGCCAGTAAAACATCCACTTTCTCCGTAAAACATATTAAGCTACCAGCTTGATGTTCTACCGCTTTATTTATGTTTGATAATATTAACCCATTCACAGCTCTGCCAACTCTTTGTTTGCACGACGTTGACATGGGTTTTAATGGATTTTTAGTAAAATTTTGAGAAAACGCTTCAAAATGAAAAAAAGTGTTCAATAATCCATTCATTAGACGATATAGATAATAAGGCTATAATAAAGTTAAACTTGTTTTTCTTCCTTTGCTTACCTTGTTTTTCTTCCCTTGTTTTATAAGGTCAAGATCGTCAATATGGTTGTCTTTCTTTAAATCAATAGTAGGCGCTTTTGTGTCATTCTTAATTTGATCTGTGATTTTCTTGAATGTTGCTTCAACGGTTTTTGGATCATCAGATGTAAGTTCAAAGAGGACAAAGTCTCTTTTTCTTGTAGGAATCTGAGTACTTTCGTCATTATAGTAATCGTCATTCTGACCCCTGCTGGGAGAAGAAAATCGCACGCCTGAAATATTTAGCATACAGTTAAAATGTTTTTTTATCGGTAAATCAGCATTGATTATATATCATTGATTGACTAGTGTCGGGAATCTGGCGCGACGTAGTGTAACTTCGCTGCGGTTTAATGCACGTAACGTAATTCTATTCTTGTTTATGTTTGTCGGAATAAATTAGTCAATTCTTTATCACAGCCAACCCCACACATTTTTGGTGCCGTGACAAGGAGATCTGGCAATTATTCTATACATTTCAAAATAACAATACGCCAAAATTAGATTTGAATAAAATTTAATACAATCGTTTAATCGTGTTTTAAATCAACTTTTATATATCATTTGAAATATTAAAATTTTGGCATCTTTTTAAAAATTAAATCTTTTTCATATTCATCCTTCTGCTAATGAACTTCAAGTCAAATAGCAAAACATGTATGAACATACGACTAACTCATTATAGAATTATTTTTCTCTCAAGAAAAAATCCGTTAATATTAAGATTGTACATATACCCTTTTCTTGTTTTGCTTGTTTTCCTCCACTACCGTTATCCTTTATAAACTGTTGCAACTCGTCAACAAACGTCTTGAAAAATAAATGTCTTATATAAGAAAGTATGCATAATACTATTATATAGATCAAATATTTTCAGTTTCCTGTAAACTTATAATTACTATTGAACCATCTTAAGAGTATAAACAGCTTAATAATATATCATACACTGTATGTAAATTATTTAATAAAATCATATTCTATACGGAGCCTCTAGGGAGACATTTTCAATAATTTTTAGGGATGTTATTTCGTTCAAATGAAATGTTATTTTACTATTTCGTTTTAACGGAATACTAAAAGTTCGTATAGTCGAAATTCACGTACTAATACTATTTCTTTGTGTTCAGTTATATTTTCATCAAGTCGTTGTTTAAAACAGTAATACAACCCAAACACATTATCACAAACACCTAACAGTATATGAAATAAAACTATATTTTAAGTATATATAATTATTATAATTAAACAAAATAATACCTGTAGAATCATGGAAAAATGTCACTTCAGGGGCTTGTGTAAAATAATTTCGAAATTCTTTCTGTGACATAAATAAACGCTATCTCTTACTGTTGTATTTTCCGAATATGTCTCTATGTGTATTACATAATCTCACCACATGACATTGTATGAAAAATTGTAAGTTATGTTTTCAAATATCTAGACACCTAAAAAATATTTGAACGTAATGTGACTAAACTTGAAATACCTGGTTCACAGCAGTTGCAGCAGGAAACAGTACAACGTTGATGTTACATTTAATGTCCTTGTTCTTACTTCCGAATTCAGCCACAGCACTAAACGTTTTGAAAAGAATCCAGACATTAATATTTCACGAACTTATTCTTACTATATTTTCTGTGTACATAGTCTCACGACGGTTCTGAACTCTGTTGATTTGAAACAGATATGTTATAAACTTATTTTCTAATAGTTTTCTTCTTATTTTCTAACTGGCTGATTTTGATATGGGTGTTCAAGTTAAAATAATATATTTTTCTCAACATTTAGACATTTGACCATCCGATTAACTTTTTCCGTGCTTTCAATTTATGTTTTCTAATAAATGATAGATAATATAAATATAAGTAAATTAGACCTGTATATTCCCCTAGCCACCAACGCCGGTTCGTATTTCATGCCGCCTGTACCGATGGAAGGTATGGCTACAGACGTTAGGCCACTTGTCTTCATTTTGTACAGGCAATCATCAATACAGTTCATGATCATCTTTAAAAGTAAAAACAGTTACATGTATATATAATTTGCTAAACGAAAAAGCATGAACATTATGTTGATAATTAAAGGAAGTAACATTTTTGGAAAAACATGAATAAGAGCTATGGCTCTATATAAAGCAATGGTATAATGGTTGACGAAACTGGTATTGTTTTAATTGAGAATTATATTAGGGTAGTGGATAAGAAATAGAGTAACAAAAAGTGTTTTCTTTCAATACAAACCTTTGCAATATATGTTTAAGTAGGAAATAATGTATTGTAATATAGCTCTATTATATATTTCATTTTCTAAGGAAACGTTTTGAAAGAACTACAATGTTCCAAATAAATGTGTTGCCAGTATTTACCTTTTCTCCAGTATTGTGTTTCCACTCCGGCATGACGTAGTGGTAAACCTTGGTGCAGTTAAGGTTATAACCGCTCGTTTCCTCTATCATACCCTTAGTTACGTTTCCCTTGAATGTTAAACATTCTTGTTGCAACTGTGGCCCAGCAGCTTTAGAGATCGCCAAAGGAATAATTCCATTCAAATGCGGATAACTTGATGTAGTGTTAAGAATAACATCCGCCTGCAAACACAAGATAATTGTGTTTTCATTATTCTTCGTCCTCCCTCGAATTCCAGAGGAAACTTTTCATAAACAATTGCGAGCATCGCAAGACAAGCAATGCTGCCAGGTCCGCGTTGGGCACCACCCTAGAGGTAGGAGGACATTTTGGCGCCCAACTGGCGACCTTGACAGTAATACCCGTAAGTCTTACGCAACTGTGTACGGAAGTTCCCTCTGGAATTCAAGGACGATTTTTAATGTGTGGGGGAAAATGTCGCGGTTCAAATCTAATTTCCATATGGGAAGAAGTTTTTTAAGTATCAGTCGGGGGAGAACTCGCCCTGTAAGTGAGGGTTTCTGGGTACAAGTCCCGGATTGGCTGCACATCTTTCACACCTTGTGACACATTACCATTATATGGTATTGTTCAATATACGGTCTGATCATTTTGACCGATTTTATGATTCTGGATTATTCTTTGAAATTATATGATCGTATATATTTGTATAATTAAAATCTTATGATTTATATTTATAAACCAACAGTCATCAACGTATTTCCAATCCAAGAATAAGATGTGTTCGATGGTCAATGTATTGCTACCTTAGCAAGCTCAATATTTCCTTTGGTGATTTCAAGAGTGATCGAAGAGTTTGGTACTTTCCACTGCAACTGTACAGCGTCTGTAGATGACGGTTTTGGGCCTGTTTCAAAAGAAATAGAAGAACAATTATGAACCTGTAGTTGCTCGCTCTCGTAGCATGCTGGAATCAGCAGTGAGGCGGTATGAAAATGTTGACTACGAAGTCGTAAAAAGACGAATTTGATTCAGAGGGCATACTAAAGAAAATAAATTGGTTGGGCTATTCACTGGAGCTTCAAAAGAGGCTCCCACGAGCACTAACCTCGCATCTGGCCTTCCAGGGTCATGAAAGTTAATGTATTAGTGAACACTTTTCTTCTTGATTCTTTATTAAACAAACAACACTTCTTTGTATTACATCAGTTAATAACCATATAAATGTGCATTGATTAATCCGATTTACCTTTTTGAGCTGTATCTGAAGTCCGCACTGGCGCTGGTGCCCCCATCGGTGTAAACACACGCTGCGCTTCTTTCAAAAACTCCTGTTTGAAAACAAGAAACATTCAACTCAGAGGATTCAAAGCTTACTTAGAGCAGTGCACAGTTTAGATATAAAAGACAGTCGTACTTAACAACCAATGTTTAAGCCTGATTTATCCATTCAAATAACTTAAATAAAGAAATGATGCAGACTTTTGTTACGGAATAAATTGCTTGAACCCTGTACCATGTACTTACTGAAAGTGCGGGATAAAAGTTAAAATCACAGTTGAGCTTGACTTATCAGCCACCTGTATTTACCAACACTTAAACAGCCAATTTTAATATGTTCTAAACTGACATTTTGTCCTTTTTTTACCTGTCTTTGACAGCCACTTTTAAGCAGCCATTTTGAGTCACTCCCTTGGGTGGCTGCTTAATACACGTTTGACTGTATTTAGGTTCAAAACTAAAAAATCCATCCATACATAATGCAGAGTATTTCAGTTTAAGCTTGTCTGCTTTTTCAACAGTTTTTCCCGAACTTCCCTTGCTAAATGTCAAATGTGCAGATGCTGATTCGATTCGCTGACGGACAGACCCTGTATCTTTTGATTATAAACGAGCATCGGTAATTGCTCGTTGTTATGAGTTTCTTTACGTTTAGGTTCCCATAACTGTACTGAAAGTATCTGTCTGGAAGCCTCATTAAGTTGTAGTTGATCTGCCTCTAGCTATGGAACATATAACTAAAGAGATGTTGTATTTTGTCTGTTTAACCAACATTGTGTATGCATTTCTAAATTGTGAATCGGTTATATACAATGCTTATCAAAACAGACCTGACATGTGGGCTGTGCAGGACCAAACATAACTATCACTATGACGGATAAGTACTGTCGCTTGATCTGAAAGAAATCAGTGATGGCTTCAAACGTCTGGCTCGAGGATATCTGGTCTGGAAATTTAAAGCCACCAGTACCAAAGGTTGGCATGGCGATTGACTTCATTTGTTTGTTTTCTGCTTGTTCCAAACATCGGAAAACGCCTTCATATATGTCCTAAAGGAAAGAAAAATATAAACTTTTTAAAATTTATTCAACGACGTCCTAATTTGTAGAATGTAAAACGACAAAGTTTTAACGATAAATACTGATTGACAAAGCAGTCACTTTAGATATATACTAGACCATAAGATGGTTAAAATGTTTCCTTCGAAGCCCATGGAAGACGACGAAGCAGGCGTTTTGTAAAAAAAAAATCACCATTTTAATTAAATTGAAACTACAAAATGTACGTCACAAAGTTATTAAGTAAACTGACGAAATGATCTCTATCCTGATGCAAAGAAAAGCGAACACATGGCAATTTACAGGTGCTCTCATAGTAATTCACTAGCAAACTTAGAAGGATTAAGTGATAACTATAATAAATAATTATAAGCCAACGCTGGAAATCGAACCTAATAATCGTACTCGTAAATAATAAATTAATTATAATAATAATTAATAAAATAATAAATTCGTAAAAAAGATATACTAGTATATGCATGGTGTTAGCTTATTTAACTTACTGAAAGAAAACTCAAAATAAACCATCCTTTCATTCTTATCGAATAAATTATGTTTTCAATTTGAAAAAAAGAAAACAATGTAAAGCGAAGCGTCAAAAATAAGCTTAAACCAAAATGTTGAAAGGTTTGGTTGCCTATTAACCAGTCAAAATTTATCAATTGACATTGTCTTGTAAGAAATCCTCATCTTTCATATAAAAAAGTGTACCTTTCCATTGTTCGATTTATAGTCACTGAGAACGACGTAAAACACTTCTTTGCAACTAAGGTTCCCAGGACCAGATGTAGCGACTCCGTTATTGGGATATGTTTGGTATTTGGTTTTGCATTCATCCTGCAGACCCTTTCCACCAGTCTTTACGATTGCATTTGCTATAGCTCCATGCAGATTTGGAAAGGAAGATGTTGTGCAGACTATAACATCTGCCTGTACGAGTGCAAGAATTAAAACGATTAGTTTATACTAACAGTATATGGATGTGTTAAATTAAGATAATACGTTCGTCATTGTATCTGGTTACTTGAGGTAAGCGCTCCCAAGTTAGTGGTTTAAACCCACAAGTGAAACGTACACATTTTTCAATTTCCTTTCAGGTTTGAGTTTTTTTTATGAATTTCGCAATGTTGATTATCTGAAATGAATTATTGCATGTGTTTTCTTTAAATTTATTATTGTTTGGCTCTGTGTAGATACATCGATTTCTTATGTGTAGTCCACATTTTAAGTACATTAAGTTATTTGTTATCGGACGATCCATAACTTTCAAAATCATTTAAACTTTTAGATAAATAACTAAATTATGTCTCCACATTACAATAAGTTTAAATCTTGATTACAATAACGCTCATAAGAGACACATTACACAATTACGTTTAATTAGTATTTGTAGTATTTGTCCTTACCTTGGAATTTTCAATGTTTCCTTTTTCTAGCTCAACAACAACACTTGAAGTTGCGTTCACGTTGAAAGAACCCTCAACCTGAGATTTCTTTCGCCCTTTATCTTGATATATAGATGGCTCTCTCCTTACAGGCGACGGAGGTCGTTGTTTTGCTGAAAGAAAATAATAATATAAAGCGCTATGATCGGAATAAACATAAATTATAATTTTGAGGCTTTGTTTCCTGCACGTGGGCTTTACTTGATTCCAGATTCTATTTGTCAAGTATTTCAATGTTTCTTTATACTCAATACTTCAAAGATACAATCACAAATGCAACGCATTTATGGTAATATTAGAAACCGTTTCCTCTGCGTTGTGATCGCTGAGATCAACTTGCTATTTTGCAGACCTTTGAGCCCTTCAAAGATGGGATTGCGTGGCTTGTCCATCTATTGTAACAAGTTTTTTTTCATGCATGCAAGACATGTCTAGAGGGATAGTTCAGTATTTTCTAGAAACTGGACTGGAGACAAATGTTGTTTTATACATTTATATTGGGTGACATACCATTTTGTTCTTGCTTTTTGGTTTTGTCATTTTCTCCTTCTTTATGTTCTTCCTCCAATGTTTCTTCAATGTCAGCAACAAGACGATGTGGTCTCATGCTGTATATCTTCTCAATTATACACTCAAATGCCTGTTAAGCATAACGAAATTTTAAGTTTGTTAACTATTTATTCTAAACATCCCAAATCAATAACAAATACGGCACCAGCGCCAAACCAACCGAGACAGACATATATCATACCATCCGTATCGCTAATTATGGATAGTTCACGTATGCCGATAAACTTCCACTCACAACTATTTACATTCTGCATGGATTGAAATTATAGGTCGACCAAGCTAAATTGGCGATGTTTACAATTATTAATAGAATGTAAACACTAGTTAAAGCAATTTTATGCGTTAAAAGTACTATTTTGCCTGTTATATCACATCGTCCTGATAGCTCAGTGGTTAACGCGTGCTGCTTCCATCGGCCGAACTTTTTTCGACACGGGTTCGATTCACACTGACACACGGCTTTTAAGTAAATATTTAAGATTTATATTTTTTAAGTTTTACTGCAGTCATTTTAAAGCATTATAATATGTATTTTGCTTCAGTTAGTTTTATCGCCGAAAAAATTATTGTGTAAAAAAATATTTTTTAAAAATGTGAACACAAAACATGTTTCGAACCTACAACCTATAACAGCGTTGCTAACATTGCTTTTTTAAGTGTTTAAATGACTGCGTCTTAGACCACTCGGCTAATGGGACAAGTATTTGGGAGTTTTACGCTTTGTATTAAACAACGATTAAAATATTATTTCATTGTTTACAGGTAACGTCAATGTAAACACGCCAATGTAAACATTGCCAAATTACCGTTGTCTAATAATGTTACCATCAAAGGTAATAAGGAGTTCAAGAATGCCTATATATATGTTGCCACCCACAATGATGGACATTATGCATGGTTTGAAAATATCAATGGAGTATATTAAAACTTATTACTACGCAGACAAATCTAGACAAGTATCGTCAATATAAATGTTTTAAAAGAATGGTTTCAATATCCATGCTATTAATCGTTCGGATATTTTTCAATCACCCTAAACATATACATTGATATGTATTCTATTGTTTCGAATGGTTTAACATTTTTACTGTTTACTTGTGTAGATATTGAGATGCGCTTACGCTGGGACATGGCGACGCGGGTAGTAATATTCTAAATCTCGCTTACGTATCCAATAAAAATATTTGTTTTATTCGTTTTCATAACCTTTCGAGGCATCTACATATGGGACATCTTGAAATGTAAGATTTAAGACATGTTTATTGACTCTTAACACATCACTTCACGTGCTAACATTTGTAATCATTTTTATTTCATTTTATGATCACAATGTTCTATAAAATGAAGATAAAACGCATTAAATTGATTTTTCAACCTAAGAAGAATTTAAAAATAAAAGTTTTAATATTTCAATTTCAGAAATACTTCACTGCACAATAAAAAATAAATTCTTACTACAAAATGAGACTATATAATTACCGAAGTAATATTGATGTCACTTTTGTAAATGACAACGTAGATCTTTTTCAAAGAGCAGCTTTTCTGTTCCCACATGAACTTTGAAATGGATCTTATGAATGTAGTCGCCACTTCGTCCCCAGGATAGCTGCAATCTGCCGTACCAATGGTTGGAAAAGCCATCGTCGTCATCTGTAATCTGTTCGCTTCCTTCAAACACTTGATAATGTTTTCTTCCAAATTCTATAATTAAAAACACTTGATAATGTTTTCTTCCAAATTCAATTATAATGAAAATTCATAATGTTTCTTCCAAATTCTATCATTAAAAACACTTGATAATTTTTCTTGCAAAACACTTAATAATGTTTTTCTTCCGAAGTTTATTATTTACAACACTTGATAATGTTTTCTTCCAAAATCTATAACCAAAATATGGCATGATTTTAAAGAAAAAAACGTTATGAATTGTATTAAAGAATTCTAAATTTCAATTGAAAAGCAATTTATTTTTATTCAGTTGTCTTCGATCAATAAATATCATTTTCAACACGTTGAGACTTCTATTTCGATAAAGATATTAGTCACGTAATAAAGATAAATGTTACTTCAGTGTAGTTTCTTCTTATAACTATTATTATGTATTAGCATTTTAGTTATTATTATGTTATTAATTTATAACTATAAAAAGTAATAAATATTCAATTAAGTAGTCGACGATTTAAGCAATCCAGTTTAGATTCAATTACTTCAACGCCGATTGTAACAGCCTGCCAGTTTCCGGTTAAAGCAAAACCAACATTCAATGAATTCTATTAATTTATACCATACATTCAAAATTATAAGCCGAACTTAAAAAAAAAAGTACCTTTCTGCCATTGCCTGGTTCCCACTTTTGTGGAATCTTCAAATGCATAATCTTTTTGACGTTTTGAATTCTTCCAGCATTTGTTATCACCATGGCACCATCCGGAATGATTCCATTCTGATAATTATCCTTAAAAGCCTTCTCACATGTTCCAGCCATGTCAAACTGTGCACCGGCTTCCTAAAATGTTACAATAACTTATGGTATTTATACATACATGGCGAATAAGTTAAACGTCATTCTAGAAATCTAGTACATGTAATATTTACATGACTCCATTTCTTGGGTGGCTAATACATAATCGACTTGCAAGGATATAGATTATACAAGTTATAATAACTTTCTTCTCAATCCAATTGCAAATGTTCACGATGTATCGTATACAGCGTACATGTATCAAAGAAATAAATATTGTTTAAACCATTCGACTTCCTAGATTATCTATGCCATATTGCTTACTTAGCGCACAATGCTTACATGCTTGTTTCATGCATGTTTTGATTGCTATATTCGAAGCATCAATATATTGATATTTCAATGAAATAACTCCAAATAGATCAAACCTGCTTCAATCCATCGCTAGTTTTTCCAGATGGCCTGGGAGCAGTATGAGTTGCATTTACTAACAGGTCAGCCTGTACAAAAATTAAAGTTAAATTAGTTAGTAACATGCTGCCATAATTTACTAACACTAACTGTACAAAAATACAGTTCAATCAGTTATTTACATGTGACATAATTTACTAACAGGTCCGTCTGTGCAAGAACAAAATTGATACAGTTATTTAGTTATTTACAGGTTGTCAATATTTAATTAAGAGGTCGCAAACATTGCAAATGGCGAAAACTGGCAAAAATTTCAAAAATGAATTTTCATGGATAATATATACCAAAGCAACTCATACCTGAAATATGTATATGCTGGTCTACATGATTTAGTGCCAATTTGTCAAAATAATGTAAGGGTTTTTCGAGAAATTCAAGGAAAACTTACTTCATGGTTCAAAGGGAAAGTAGATTTGGTATATTGTCCATGAATTTCAGAGTTCTCATGCAAACGGTTTTTGTGCTTGGTAATTAGAACATGAATTAGAATAAATTGAGCTTGCAAACATTAACTACATCCTTAGCTAAATACATTTCTATACTAAAATCTAGGTGGCAATAAGCATTTCCCCCAAAATTCATTTTTGAAATTTTAGCGTGTTATCGCCATTTGCAATGTTTGCGACCCCTTAAAGGTCATGAATTACAGAAAATATACTAGTTATAGAGGATACAACATGAGTGATCATTTTATACTGAAATTATTAAACGAGTAGTCTAAATCGATATAAAACGAGGCTTTTGCCGAGTTTTATATCGATTTAGATGACGAGTTTAATAATTTCAGTATAAAATGAGCACGAATGATGTATTCTATTTATCACATACCCTGAAAAAACAAGCAAAATCCACGAATCGCCCCTTTCTATCGCCTAGTAAAGCGAAATTTAAACGTGTGTAATTCGGTCGTATCGGGTGATACATAAGCTAGTCCCCAAAGAATTTATCCTACCGTTTTCCTTTTTGCCAAAATAAATGAAAATAAATAAATTAAATTAACTGCGCTAGAGTCTAGATTAAAAGAATCTACCAGTTATAGGCTTCTGAAGTTGTGTTTAATTAAATAAATCGATCTGTATGACGTCATTTGTGTAAACTTTCGTAGCGGCATATGACAACATTGAATTTGGCTGGATATAAACTTTTGATTCGGATTGAAAATGTGTTTCTAGTGTTTTTATTTTGTTTCGGGGATGTTTTAAGATCACACCGACGATGTTCTGAAAACGGTACCAGCGTCTGGGTCATTTTGTTTTCGATTAAAACGAAATGAAAATGGCTTTGTTGCTGTTGTTGAATTTCATCATAGACTTTCGGCGTATTGCTATCGGAGTAATCACTTATCAAGATGTCAGAAAGTTATATTTCCCGTGGATATTATTAATTAAAGGGATGTTTAAGTTCCTTATAGAAGCTGCTTGCTTGCCTAAAGTGGTCAGATGGCAAAAGTAAGTCATTTTCATAAATGTGTTTTGATCACTGATAACGCGGATGAATAGTGATTCGGCTACGATATATAACTAGTTATTACACTCCCAAACCGGAAGGTATGTGATAAATTTGGTTAAAACATGTTTTCCAGGCAAATGAGAATTAGAAAGCATTGTATATGGGTTTTTTTTATTAATTTAATAAATTCATTGTAAGCGTCACATTTGTTCATTGAGAAACTCGAAATATTCCCTGCCGAGTAAACACAAATCTGACCTTATATACATATGTTTTCGCTCCATTGAGTTTACAGTAGTAGCCTTATTCAAGGGATTAAAAGAGAATCTCAAGTGATTATCTTTGAAGCAAAAATTAACGAACTAATTACAATTCCCTGGTTATGCATTTTTTGTTGGGACGGGATGAATACTAACCATTTTGCAGCGATCAATAATTGACATACCGAAGTTTTGTGAAGCTCTCCCCACTGTACAATTAATTTCTTTTTGCCTGGTAGAGGAAGTGTCCTTGACCCGGACCTCAATTTGATAATATCTCCCTTCGCTCCAGTTTTAAGCATCATCGTACCTTTTTTAAGCAAAGATAGGACGTGTGAAATAAATGTAAATGGAACTTTGAAAGTCACGAAACGCGAAAAATAAGAAATTTTGATGCAGGCTGGTTTCACGTGCAGTAATGGATGTGCATATTACTATCCAAGCCGCCTAGCTCTGGATTGAGTGAAACTCGATATTTAATCCCTTTTGATTATTGGTCGAGATTGTTCGCTTTCAAATTTACTTTCATATGTTTCTTTTTCAATACTAATGTAATTTAGAAAATTAAATATGCAAATAGGGAATGGCCACATCCAGCAGACACAGCCTCCCCAGACAGACAAAAAGTAGAAAGGAGAAGAGAGCATGGTTACATAATGATCGTTTTCAAAACAGACGCCACAAACAATTAACGAAAGTGAGAACCCGAGGGGTTGCCACCTTAGAACTGTCAGTTGCTAAACAGTTAGAGTTTGCTTTAATATTATATTGCTTCAAATGGTGGTTTGTGAAATTTTAGTAACCAATTAAAAGAACCAAGTTCGTCTCGTTCTACATTGATTCCTATTTTCATTTTTTAATTTTCAGAATTATAGACAGGAATATATTTTTCAGAGAATGATTTGTAAGCATAAATACTTTAATATTTTAAAAATGATTCTTTCACCGAGAGGCTAAGGAGTTACAGTTATCTTTGTGAAATCACGTGGTTGTAGAAAGATAACACGACGTATGTGCAAAATGGTCGATTAACGAATTAAAACTTATCGGCTGCATTACTTTCTTACCTTGACCAAGAGCAATATCCTTCACAGGAAGATGGTAACACATGTTACCGAAGATGCCTTGCATTTGCCTCTGTATTGTACGCACAGTATCTGGGTTGAGATCGTAGAAAAATATTTCCCTGACGTTTATTGATTTTTTGTACTTCTTTGACAGGGTAGACATCATTATCTAAAGAAAACAGTTCTGCTATTTTAGGACAAGTATTGCTGTAAAACACAAGATGCACACCATCGTTTGAGATGGATCTAAATTGTCCTGTTTACTAGTGTAAATAATGAGCTGCCCGTTGCCTAGGCGGTGTGGGCAGTAAATATGATGTTTCATTAATACCCACGAATAAGCTCAATCAAACCAAGCCTGTAATATTTGATATTTGTCATGTTCGGTGGCTTTCAAACTTCCCTTTTCATCTTTTGCATCATTTCATAGAATAATCTGTTACAAATATCATGTGTGCTGACATATCTTTCATTTCATGAATAAGTATTTGACAAATTTATAATAGTTGAAAGCCAGTAAAAATCAATTTTATTTGATAAACTTATTAACGTAATTACCCGTGCAGCTTTTTGTTTTGGAAATCCAAACACCCCTGTACTTATCAAAGGCATTGCTATTGTTTGTAGAATATACTCAGACTCGCTACTCATAGTGTCCAGAATGTTGTCCACCAGATTCTGTAAAATTGCTTCTTCTCCAGTATTTCCGCCTTTCCATTCCGGCCCTACTGCATGGAAGATTCTTTGACAGGGCATCTTTCCTGGTGACCCGCTATAGACTTCTCCTGGCTGAAGTTCTCCATGCTTTTGTATGTATGCGTTGCACTCGTCTTGGATGCCTTTGCCACCTTAAATTGAGAGGTAAAATGATATTTAAAAAATTAAAATGTTCTTAAATAACTAAAGTTTTTTTATTTGTGTGTGTTTACTGTTGCATGTTTGACTAATTTCCCGTTAAGAAAATGCACAAAATCAGAGTTCATCGAAATTGAGTCACGTTATAATAACCAAGATATTGCACATAGTATCAAATTTGCTCTAAAATTTAAGAATTCGAATAAAAAATCATATAAGTCATTTTCACACCACAAGATTAAATTATGAGAATTATGTAAACCTGGCTTATGAAAATAACTGGTTTGTCGCAAATGCGGAGGTTAACTATCAAGTTTACAGTTAAAATTATTTTAAAGAGACTGGTTTATCGCTAATGTAATTTTTCAATTGTATTTATTAAGCGTGCATTTTATGTTTATAAAACGCTCTCGTTCCTCGTAGGCATATAATCGTATTTGAGAAATTACTAACACTTTATATTGACATGTAAATCAAACAGCTACCGATTAAGTTACTAATCGGTAATTAAAGAAACCTTACCTTCCTTAACAATCTGTTCAGCCAATCCGCCTCTGTGCTCGAGTTTAGTGTTCGCAGCATTCACAACCACGTCTACAGGAATCTTGAGGTCAGTCAGGGATCCCGTCCCAACAAATATAGCCTGACCTGTTTCTAACAGTACTATACAGTGTATGTTTTCCTGTTTCATTTCATTTTGTGTCACAAATCGAATTTTGCATTCGGACGTTTGCGCGAGCTTTTTCAGAAATTCATAACCGTCGCTGTTATTAAAATAGTCATGAATTCCATCTAATTCAACTTCTTTCCAGAATGTCTTAATATTTCTTACTTCTGCTGCTACAATCTGCTTTACTTTGGATCGGAGATCAAAGTCTCCTTCAACCTTCCAGCTACTTGAAGACATGTGCAAAGCATTCTTAGGAAGATTTGCCTTTTTCAACTTGTTCTCTATTTTGCCGCAATACTTTGCGTTGAGATAATCCAAAAGATGTTGTGAAAGATTTATCTGTTCTTCTCTTATCATGGTTTTACCTAAACTTTGATCTAACTGAGATTTAACTTGCTCAAGATAATCCGTTCCACAAACAACACAAATAATTAAACCATCTGCAGATTTTTCCGACTTTAAAATTACGTATGGACTAAAGTGTCTTTCTATAGTTGATATGACTTCCGTGACAGTGCTGGGCTCAGAAACCTTTCCTTCAATGATTATTCTTTCATCTTTTACAAGGTTATTGATGTTTGTTACAAACTCTTCGATTCTTGAACCTCCTATGGCAAACACCGTTAGTTTATCCTTTTCGATTACATATCCACATCTTTCTCCCATCTGGTCTTGGATATCCTGTATTTTATCCTGCATTAATTGTGCTGTTAGTATTTGTGCGTGATCATTAGACTTCAAGTTCGAATTTTCAACTAGAATTTTGGCAAGTAGAACAAGAACCTCTTTTTCAGCTTTCTTTATGCTTTCTTCGTCTCCTTTGACTCTGATAACACTTTTGTCAACAACTATTTCAACTCCTTTAACGGTTACCGCTTCTTTAAGTTTCAATTTATCAAATGCTTTCACCCGAATCGTGTCTATGCCGGTAATGTTTTTAGAAACGATTGGTTTTGGAATTTCTATCGCATCTAAAGCCTTTTCAAGTTCTTTCAATTCAGTACTGTCTTTTATCCCGACTAATGTCAAATTGTTACCTTCTTCATCATCATCTACCCACACTTTATCAGATAAATTGTTTTGGATAGCTTTCTTGACCTGATTCCACACCTGCGATGAAAAAGTCTTCCGGAGGATTGTGATGTTATCAAACACTTTTGTAACCAACTCTTCGGCCTGTTTATCCCAATCCCGTCCGTGTTGGATTCTCTCGGTATCATGCTTACAGTCAAACTCTATTTTGACCCTTGATACTCCTTCTTTTAGAAAAACAATTTTGCAACAAATATTATCAAATTTTTTTTCTACTTCTTCTTTATAGAAGTTGCGCAAATACTTTAGCTTGGTTCCATCATCGACACTGATTTTTATAGGCTGTGTGATAACAGGTGTGTCCGCTTCTTCAACGGGGTCGATTTCTTCGTAGTAAGGTTCAAACGCAAGCTTATTCTTTTTGAATGGCTGGAAATCTTTGCTTTCTTTACAAACACGATAGACTTCTACAAAAAGAGTGTTTTGCTCATTTATTGCAGTAATTTGAAACGTATAGGTCGCAATTTCATTATTTGTTGTTTTTTTATAAGCTTTTCGTGGGGAACTGTTGAGGGAACTGCTTTTGCAGATATAAAATATTAATTAATATTACAAACTGCAAAGAATTCTGTTATATGCAACTTTAAAATGATTTTTTTTCTGGAACGAAGTTTGAAAACATGAGAAAATGAAGCATGCATTTACACCTGATTCCTTCTTGATTTTATAAAACATGTAAGACTTTATCTATGGGGATATAAAGTATTCAAACAATTTAATCATGAACACGACGCACTTAAGACTCACACAGTATGGTTGAAACATAATCTGTTGGCCATCAAATGCAAATCTACCTAATATAATGTCAACCTGCATTATCGAATAATTATATATAACTAATCGAACTGAAATTTATAGAAATGTACTATAACAAAGATAAATATAAAATAAATGCAAGGTTTTTAATGCTGTATAAATTATTTTAGGAGATGTCGTTTTGAGTATGGTTTAAATTAACCCGAATAAATAGCCAAGAGATATACTGATCTTACAGCAATAAGCTGTTTAGAATAACCATTGTCATGTTTACCTGTTGCTGATGTCAATTTAACCACACAATATCCTTGTTGCGGGCGAAAATATTTATCATTGACCTCTACTTCCTTCTCTTTATATCTTATGTTGTGAACCATACTTTTGTTTGTTAAGAACCTGAAAATATCTTGAGTGGTTGCATTTTCCGGAACGTTTGTGATTTTCACTTTACTGGTTTCTTCTATGACTGTGATACTGGTGAGAGTCCAGAACGTGTCGTCTCGAAGCTGTTCCTTTAGGAACTTTACTCCTGTAAATAAGCGAAACACTGCTGTTACAAAACATCATAATTTAATTTATCAGATACGGTTTTTGATAAATGTTGTAAATGCCTATCTTTTTGTAAATTGTTTGTGTCTATTTTGAAATTTATCATGTTATTATCCATGCCCTATTTTCCTCACTCTTTTTGGCTTTGTTAGAAGGATATGGCTTCTTCATGTGGCCATTCTTGAAAGTCATATTAAACTTTTTGCAAACAATTAAAACAATTACAAAGTTTGACTCGAGTGCAAACACTAATTAATTGTCTTTAACAATTGGAAAAAGATGCACTAATTAAATGATTATTCTACGTGAAATATTTTGCTAAGAGCTATCTCTGTTTATTGTAATACAATAACATGATTTAAAGTATGGCCAGGGTCAAAACTGATCAACTAACCAGGCAGAGTATGGGAAAATACACAGGTATAATGGCGTTCTCTGTCTCTGAAATTCCGAAAATTCTAGACGCGTGGCCCGGTAATTAACACTAAAATATCTTTTATTCAAATATTGTGCAATAAAGCACGTTAAATGTACGACTGTTGAGCCTTGAACAATAGTAAGCATACCGTTTAGGAAAAGGTGGTCATCCTTTGTAATTTAGACATTTTAAGGTCAAAATGTATTACCCACATCGTGACCGATACAAGGGATAAATATTCAAGGGATGTTAAATTTGTGATCATGTAATCGACCACACAAATAGCAAAAATAGTCACCACAGACGAATAACACTCAATATATTATATTTGAATTGTTAAGTGTGTAAAAATGGATAAGTTTGTAAAATTGAGCTTCGCGTTTTCCTTAAACAACACAAATGTTTTACATATTCTATAATAAAGTTGACAATAAATACTATGAATTAATAAAATGGCTTGCTTGCAACGTATATATTGAACAACTTTAAATAGACATGTATGGTTGGAAAAATTACGAGAAGTCAGAGTCTGATGTGCGAAGCTAGCTGACCTTCCTCCGCAAGCTGGTACTGTCCTAAAAAGTATTTAAAGCGCCTGATATTCGCTTGTTAACTTTACCCGTCACATGAATTACATATTTTACGGTACCTTTTTCTTCCTTGAATTCCAGTAGAGCGATTCCATCTCTCTTTCCGAGTTTGATTACAGGTTGTTCTCTACACTTTGCTTTGATAAATGTCTGGAGTTTAGTGCCAATCTGTGTCTGTGAGTTCCACTGGACTAATATAAACTTCCCCTTGTCGGCCATTTCTGTAAAAAAAGATTTTTAATATTTAAATGAAACTTGTTAGAGAAGCAGCGCATAATACATGTATTGAACAAAGTAAATTTGTTTTCATCAAGTATTTGATTGTTATAATGGCTCTCAATATGTATTTAACCTAACAAAAGCCCTAACCCAATAATTGATATCGGAAAAAGGTAAGGTAGAGCGTCTTATTTAAAAGCGAGTGGCGTCATTTTCAGATTTGGCAACAAGGCAATTTCTGTGATATTATGCAAAGTTTCAATTGTCTATTGCAACTTTATTTGTTGATGTCATTTTTCGGCAATGGCCTCGAACTGCCTTAAGCCTAAAATAGAGGTGCTGTATGTCTGGTATAGCATCAGATTCTGTTAAATAACAATGATACTAAATGTAAAAGGTGAAAAAAGAACGAATAATATACAATTATTTACTTATTAGCTGGAAAATATGCTGTGATATTGACCTAAAAAATCGTTATTGACCGAGGCGATAGCCGAGGTCAATAACGATTTTTGCGGTCAATATCAACAGCATATTTCCCAGCAAATAAGTAAATAACTGTTTTATTACATGAACTATAAATAGTAATGTTTTAGAAATCTTCAATTAAGACTAATTTCAAGTGGACTCCGTGCGGCTTATCAAGCTAATTTGAACGATAAATGGCGCGAAATATACCGTCAACGGTAACGCGACGTAAATGACGTCATTAAAATAACTATTATTACATGAACTATAAATAATATAAAAGATGGAAACTTTCGCATTCTATTTATAGACAGGTCAATATCAGCGAAAGCGGGTCAATATCTAGATTTATTGACTCGGTTATTTTGGGGGTGTGACCAATCGCGTTGCGTCTATTTATAGTTCATGTAATAATATCAAAATATTTAGACACTGTTTGATTGATCCTGTTCTTGAGCAGTAATGGTAATTCGTAATTATTACATGAACTATAAATAGACGCAACGCGATTGGTCACACCCCCAAAATAACCGAGTCAATAAATCTAGATATTGACCCGCTTTCGCTGATATTGACCTGTCTATAAATAGAATGCGAAAGTTTCCATCTTTTATATTATTTATAGTTAATGTAATAATAGTTATTTTAATGACGTCATTTACGTCGCGTTACCTTTGACGTTATATTTCGCGCCATTTATCGTTCAAATTAGCTTGATAAGCCGCACGGAGTCCACTTGAAATTAGTCTTAATTGAAGATTTCTAAAACATAACTATTTATAGTTCATGTAATAAAACAGTTATTTACTTATTAGCTGGGAAATATGCTTTTGATATTGACCGCAAAAATCGTTATTGACCTCGGCTATCGCCTCGGTCAATAACGATTTTTTAGGTCAAAATCACAGCATATTTCCCAGCTTATAAGTAAATAATTGTATAATATGTCCGCGCCCCCTAGAGCCGGCTTGATAGCAACTTAATACTAAACACATATATAAGAATCTTGCTCAACAACCTCCAAAGGGCGTAATTGATAACAGAACTGGTTCAATGTACGGGGAGATTTTTTATGGCCACCACACGAAATAAACAACGCTTAATTAAATGTGATAATTAAATAGAAAGCAACTTTGAAAGCAACCAAACAAGTCAATATCAAAATATTGTAAAGGAAAGTTGTATGGTCCTCATAACACACATCGTCTTGGGCGAATATTAATGTTTTATAGGCTCATTTATTACCAACAATTAGCCGGTTCTATCTTATCGTTCTTATTGATCGTGTTTTGCTTCTGTTGCAACCGCTTTAATCTTCTTGCACAAATTTACATTTCCTAGCTTAATTTTAAAAGCATGCAGGTTATTTACTTTTTTAATTTCTCGATATGAAAATAATTTTATTGATCACAGCATTTGTTTCCATAATATATTTTGTTAAATACAAACGAAAACAAACTCGTAATGGTTTTCAAGTTGTTTGATGCGTTTAAGGAAACATGGTATCACAGGATATTATCAAAAAAGTCAATTGATTACCCTTCATTAACTTGACAGAAACACACATTATCAGCAAGTCACTAATTAAAAACGAAATGCTCCAAACTTAGATTGTTTGTATATGTATGTTTCAATGCCGTTAAATCAGAGATTTATGGTCTTAATACACTTGTTCGTAAATTTACAGCCAACAAAAGAATAACATTAAAAGGAACGAGGTCACAACGTTGCTTAAAATATAGTTTAATTGCGTTGTACCCACATGAAGTTCGTAAAGTTGAAATCAAGAAGCGAGATTTAAACATGCACTTGTACGAGTATATAATTATATACTAGATATTGGTTATTGATCAAAACGACTCCAATAACTCATGTATTTGATAAAAATCACGTGTTTTAAACACATTGATGAAATAAACTTTTCCGAAACCCGATAGCTGCTGCTGATGGTGTTATTCTGTCGTTTTCATTATAATTATACAGTAACCCCCTCCCCCATTTACATGTAAGACCAACCCGAAATTGAGATCACCTCGATACTAAGACCACAATTCAGATGTCCCATTTTACAGTTTTGCACTATTTTTTACCCTTATATTAGGACCACCCCATTTTTAGGACCACTTTTTCCCAGTCCCAATAGTGGTCAAATAGGGAGGTTTCATTGTATTTCTTTTTATTATGAGCACTTTACAGTTTTGTGCATGTTGAATAATAATAATAATAATAATAATAATAATAATAATAATAATAAAAATAATAATTATTATTATTATTATTATTATTATTATTATTATTATTATTATTATTATTATTATTATTATTATTATTATTATTCAACATTCACAAACTGTAAAGTGCTCTAAACTGAGCCCTATAAAAGGATTTCCATTATGGATTTCCATTATGGGACTCATTTGGAGCAGCCTTATGGTGTTCAAATGATAACTTCCTGATTAAAATCCTCGTGAAAAATTAAATATTGCTGCCCAAACAGGGGCTTTGAGCAATCCCTCTCTAAACCGTCTCTGGATCCGCCCATGCATCAGACAGTATGTTTTACAAGTCAACTTTGTCATGGGTTTGATATTCACCCCTGCATAAGTCCGTATTTCGGAACTTTCAACTTTGTCATGAGTTTGGGCAAATCTGCTGAATTTATAGGAGCGGAAGCTGAACCGTTGGTACTAAACGAGTGACCGGTGAGCAGTGTAGACGCTGATTAGACTCACTAGATGCGATGCAAACTCGGTCATGAACAGAGTTGATTCACAAGTATTTGTAAGAAAGGAAGCCTCTCCCTTGCCAAAAGATTACGCAATTTACATTTCCTTTTATAAAACAACCCTAAAGAGAGCGTAAAATATATTTAAATATTGAAATATTCGTATGTAAAATTCCAATATACTGTAGTATCATTTAATTTCGCGGGGACGAATTTTCGCGCAAAACCTGTAAATAACAAATTCGCGGGGGCATGAATTCGCGCAACAGTATTTTCCAATAAAGAAACACTGTTGAATGGTTTAATTTCGCTGGGGTTGAATTTCGCGCTATTGCCATAGCGCGAAATACGCGAAAATTAAACCCACTCGAAATAAAATGATTTAACAGTATGTAAAATTCCAATAAATGTAAAATTGAAACTACCGTAATCGTCGTAAAGTCACAATGGCATTATTAATTTAGTGATCGATCGCCTGTCGAGTAGTTTAGTTCAAACTTTACAATACGGGCATGATTTAAATCATAACCATATAAGGTTAAATAACAATATAACGCTTCACTTACTTGCATCAGCCGTTGTCTTGTATCACCGGTTATAAAAACCAATGTATTTTTGGACAATATCATTGAAATATAAAAGTTTTTATTTTTGAAATATTAAACAAATCATAACTTCATGAATATTATGCTAAATAACCATAAAACGCTAAATAACTATGTAAGGCTTCACTTACTTGCTTCAGTCATTGTCTCATATCCCCGGTTAAAAAACAATGTTTTTTTAAAAAATCATTGAAATGTTTTATTTAAGTTATTTTATCATTGAAATATTCAGGTTTAATCTGTTAAGTATGTCGGTCCCCAATTCGTTAAGAGTTCGGTTCTTTTATATACTGACAATAACGCGTCAACATTGTCGTCCAGGAAGTAAAATAAGCCCGGTTTTATTCAAACAGAAATAGGTTGAATCATAAATTAATGCTTTAATTTATTAAAGCAGTTAATTCGTAAGTTAATAATAAAATAAAATAATGAGAACAATTTTGTTACTTTAACGCTATAACAACTTTGGTTTTAAATATATTCACACTTACGCCGGATGTGTAAGAATTTACATTGCATTTACGTTTCTAAAGTTGTCGTCTATAGTTTAAATAATAAATGTTGATACTTGGAAACATTTTTATTATATTTGCACCATAGAACCTGGTTCAAATCCCCAATGGCAAATTGTTTTGCTATTGACCGTTCAAAGGCGGTAAACCCAAGGATTGTCTTTTTCGTTAATTGTTTGTGGTGTCTTATTTGAAATTGGCATTCTTACATGTATAAACACATGCTTTCTTTTCCTCTCTACTTTTTTCGCTTTTTGAATATACAGCTTTAAATCAGTATTTGAATAATGTTTGCTGAAAAGAAAGTATACTTCAAGCCAACATAAACTTAAAAGCAACGGCGTGCGTAAAGGCTTGTGCTTTTGGAAGTTTGTTTATTTATTCGTCATTTATTGAACTGATGCCATAAAATTAGCAGACGACATTTCACTATGTCGTCAAATTACACTCATGTAGTAATTATAGCTTTGTGAAAGTGATAGATATTTTTATTTAATTTTTTCCCAAAATAAATTTCAACGAAAATTTACAAAAGGAATCTAGAAGGACTTCCCTGTTTCGAAATATGGGTTGTAAATTTCTTGATCAGGAAGAAATGCGTACTTTTTCCGTGATTGGACTTAAAATCGATCTAAGTACAAAACATCTTAATATTCACTTGAAATTTCAATATGGTTCAGTCATTGTAATTCATTCTTATCTCGGTTGAACGAGTTTGTTTATTTCAACAGTACTTACATGTAACGTGTATTGTACTTTAAACAGACATGCCATTTAAGAAAAAATGACTCTCCGACAGTTTTTACTTATTATTTATGGTAGCTAAACATTATTTTTAACCCATAATATAAAAATGAAACATCAAGTATAATGCTTTAAGACATGTAGTTTGTCAATTGCCACTCTTTTGAGATGTTGCGCCTAATATTTGTTATTAGCTTTTATCTTACAACTTTGTAGCGTATTATTTATATCTATACTTCTCAAAACGTGATAAGCGCCTCTTACAAGTGCAGTTTGTAATTTGTCACGATTAGATAAGTTTACACTCAAGTTTTAGTTATATATATAATCAATGCTGATGACTTATTCATCCTTTTATCAAATAAACAATACAAAAACACTTATTGAACTTTTCAAAATGTTGACCTAAACAAAAGTAAATTTCAGACTACAAAAGTGGCTCTAATTAAATTTAGACTGTAGTAATTTTTCTTGACCTGGACATGTTTCTCAAGCCCTTATATTGTAAAATTAATATGGCTGGTTATATATGTAGGTATTCATACCAGTAATTAAGATAGTATACTTAAGGACAATTAAAACGCACGGTGGGGATAATTGCATTTTAACAAGGAAAATACTTGTAATTCTTATCAATATTTTTTCACAGTTTCATAAAACCGAATGCATTGCGATCATTTAGATACCAAAATTATGAAAATTGATTGCATAATAAAAAGTAATTGCGTAATCAAGAATGTACCCCGAAAATCAAAAGTAACACTTGTTGCTTATTGTGACAATGAATTGGTTCAATCTGTTTCCTGTTGTTAATTGTCCTTAAGTATATTTTATAAAATGTAGTAATTAAATGAGTTGTTAATTGTTTTTGTTTTTGTTGTTGTTGTTTTTCAGATGCATGGCATGTGGCTGCGGGCGAGAAGGACATTATTATTAATTGATTAGCGCAAATGGTTACAAATTTATAGTATCATAATTCACAATTGAAAATTTACGTTTGTTTTATAGGTGCAGTAAAATTACTATTCTGTCATGCAAAATAAAATATCTACAACTTAAAGATTGACTTAATTTTTTACCAAACTTTATACTGGGTTAATATGCTTGTTGATTAGATTGATTCTACTTACTTTTTGGTTTCGTATTTGTTACGTACCATGACAAAAGAGGGCTATGTGACTTCTCGATTTATGTAGTCCCTTGTCATCCCTTGATCGAATTACAGACTTAAAAGTTTCAGAAAAGGTCTAATTTAAGCAGTTTCCCAAATACAGCGAGAAGGGTGTCTCAGAATGAATGGCAAAAAAATGTAGAAGCTCTTCAGGCTGCACAGATGTAGGTCTACACTGAGGTCTGGGTCTTCACTAAGATCTGAGTCTACAATGACATTTGGGTCTACACTAGGATCTGGGCCTACACTGGGATACTTTTCTACACTTGAACCCTTGTCATCTGGGTTTACACAAATATCTTGGTTTACACTGAGATTGTGGTATACACTGAAATCTGGGTCTACACAGAGGGCAGCGTCTACACTGTGATCTTGGTAAACATTAATCTGGATCTTCACTGCGATCTATATATTCACTGTGATTTATGTCTAGACAGGTATCTGGGTCTCGCTATGATCTGGTCTACGCTAAGATCTGGGTCTACAATGTGATTTTGATCTACAATGTAATCTGGGTTGACACTAAGAACTGAGTGTTGCTGTGATCCGGGTGAACAATATGACCTGGGTCTACAATGCGATATTGGACTATAATAATTTGAAACGTCGCAGCGACTTCGAAACTCCGCGGCGCTTTTGTTCACCGCTAATTCGCCGCTGCGATTTCGCCGGATTGATAATGGCGGTATTTCTCCGCGGCGATTTCACGTCACATTTGAAAATATGTTGATACCCAATCCAGTTTGACGGGGCTTTTGGTCAAAAAAGTATTTTATCATAATTTTTTGAATAATTTCCACGAGGATTTTTCGTCGCAATCAAAGCTTTAAAAGCGGCGTTTATGCGCTGAGTTTAATGCGGCGTTTTTCCGTAGCTTTTTCCGCAGCGTTAAAACTACGATTGTTTGCAGTTTAAATATCTTTTATTCTCCGCTGTAGTTATCAGATTAAAAATGTCGTTTTATCGTTGAAAACAGTTAAAAATGTGTGCATGATTTTTAAAGTTACAGATTATAAGTAATAATTATCTTGCATGAGTGTGAGGTGAAGATGGAAAAATCTCTCACCGAGGATGTACTGTTTTGCGAGAACAAGACTTTTTCTTTCATACCTTTTACTGTTCAAAACTTTTGTGTTTATTTATGCAAAGTTAATTTTATTTTCTTACGCTTAAATACAGACGTTTACGAAAACCTTATTTTGTATATGATGTCACTTTCTTGAATATTTTACGTCAGATACTTGAAGACGTGACATTAATCATGTAGGATGCGAATGTTTCCTTTTCCCTTGGGGAAAGATAAGATTTTTCCCAATCACGCGGAAATATTTATCGGGTATGCAAGAAAATATATTCATTAAAGCTCATCATTCAAGTTATTCTTATCAAATTATTCATCAGAATGATTGAACGATAGAGCAGTCATAATCAACGTCGACAGCAGCATCACCAGCGTCAGCATAATCATCGTCGTTGTTTTTATTTTTAATACCAATAACTTTATATAATATTTAATATGACATTCTCTTCATCTGCTTTTCTTCATAAGTCATCATAATTGTCATCATATAAATATAATCATCATTATTTTTATAATCACCATCATCATCATTATCATCATTATTATTATCGTCATAATCATTTTACATCATCATCATATCGAGGGCTCAACGCAACACTGTCGTAACTCACTTTTTCAAAAATGTTCAGGAGAAGAAAAAAACGTTCTCCTATTCTTAAAACTGTTCATATGAATGATATTTTTATGAAAACTCATGACAAAATATTCAACTTTCTAAAAACTATTTTCCACTTCAAAATTTATAAAATGTTCGATTAAACTTTGTGCAACAATGTCGTTATTCAAATTTTACAATGTTTTGTAACTTTTTGCTTGATGAAAAGTGAATTAATACACGTATATGTAACATTTAAATAAAAGAACGTGTCTTTAAATCTCTTATAACTGTATTGTAATGTAAGGAAACCCTCAGAATTTGTTGCATTAGTGACAACTAGAAAAATCTATGCATCATTATGACCTATTATATGAAACTAACAGAAAAGATTATGCTGTTATACCTAGGTAATTATGATAGACTGATAAAATAATATTTTTTGCCTGGGACAGGGGTGGGATGCAGGAATTAAGTGCTAAATTGTCTGTTAGGAATTCCTTTATAGAAATTGTTTGGTTACTATAAAGGAGTGGATAAATTGTGCACCAGTTAAGAACATTAAAAAAGTACTGATAGTTACATCTTAATGAAATTTAATGAAAGTTGTTAATTTAAAATTTTGGCATTAACATGAATATTCCATTATACAGTGCTATACAGCTCAGATCAGCAAACTGACATTTTTACTAGCCAAATAATGGTATGTTGTACTACTAATTTAATTGCCTGTAATGTGATCCAACAAATATAATAAGCAGGATTAATATTCTCAGATTACCTGTTAAAATTCTGTTGCCATAAGTTGAACCCATTGTTTCTTGTTAGAGTAAACCAATTTGTTATCATTCTCAAGGAATTTAATTTATCTGTAAAACTTCACTGAATGATGCATGCTTCTTTGGGATAGATCAAAATTTGAACTTTTTACTTGTGTAAATAATGAGTTGCACTCAACCTTTGGGTAAGCAACATAGTCAGTAATACGCACATGAAACATTACAACCCATGTACAGGCTCAATCAAACATCAGTCTATGAACAGGCCAAATCAAACGTAACAGTTCATTAACAGACAATCGAACATTACAGTACATGAACAGGCTCAATCAAACATTACAACCCATGTACAGGCTAAGTCAACGAAACATCAGTCTCACTGTGAACAAGCTCAATCAAACATAACAGTCCATAAACAGACTCAAACCAAACATCACAGTTCTAGGAAAGGGTACGGCCTTCTCAATTTATACTGTATAATTATACAGGTACATGCTTTTCATGTGCAACTGCAATTATAACAGTACTTCTAGTTGTCCAACCAAGGGATATAATTATGAGGCCCATCTGATTGTTCAACCGAATGTGTGTATAAACGTACTAAAATAATATTTTTACCATCAATGTTTACAAATTATCAACCGTAACGCGAATTTCTTTGCTGTTTAATTAAATGCACATTTTAAATAAGGTCGTTATGTCTGGTTATTGCATAAGTTATTGATTGTCCTGTTCATTACATGTATTCTATTACGGTTTAGCAGTTGGGCCTCAATTTTAACACCAGTAAATACATCAGCTGTTTTACAGTTACTGTCTTGCTTTTCAAATGCATCTGTATCAAAATATTGACCGACAACTAAAATTACCGATGTTTTAAACAGACTCAATCAAACCTTAAAGTTAATGAACAGTCTCAATCAAACATCACAATCTATGAAAAGGCTCAATCAAACATTAGAATCTATGCACAGGCTGAATCAAAGTTACAGTCCATAAACAGTCTCAATCAAACAATAAAGTTCATGAACAAGATCAATCAAACATCACAGTCTAAGAAAAGGCTCAATCAAACATCACAGTCTATGAAAAGGCTCAATCAAACATTAGTCCATACACATGCCCAATCAAACATCACAGCTGATGTAGATGCTCAATCATTACAGCACAGTCTATGAACAGGCTCAATCAAACATTACAGCCCATGAACAGGTTCCATCAAACATTACAGCCCATGAACAGGCTCAATCAAACATTACAGCCCATGAACAGGCTCAATCAAATATTACAGTCCATAAAAAGGCTTAATCAAACATACCCAACAAAAAAAGTTCTGCACACAAGTTTTCTTTTGCGTAAATTTTATAATATAGCAAATAAATTGTATAAACTCTTACATGTATATCAAGATTAATTGTCTGCGGAGTTAAAGATAAAAACGAAATTAATATTGGTTGGTAAATAAGCGAGAAATGTCAGTTTGAATATGATAGGGGTCAACAGTCAAAAGTTGCAAAATTTGCCGTATCAAGGTAGAGGTTTGAAATCTAAGAAATGACTCAACATTTCACCAGTGTCTGTTTTAAGCGATTATGAGCATGCACTGTGATGCAAGTAACACTTGGTAATCAAAATTTGATACCAAGACATTTCCAGAATTACGCTCAAACTTAAGTTTTTATTAATTAAACTATCACGTTGTTTCACTCAGTGACCTAAAGGTATGACAAAACAGTTTTGTGATGATTCGGACAGTTTCCATTCTGTATTAATGTATCAAAGCATCCAGTTTATAAAGTGTTAAAAGCAACCATCCAATGCAATCAACACCTAATCTTATTTGAGAAAAACACATCTGCATTGTTTTTCACATTAATTAATTTCTCATGGTCAACAAGGAAGGTTTTCGTTTATTTGACTGTCATGGCAAATGTCGGACAACACCGGCCACCTTAGACGTCTTTCTAAACAAGACAGAACACGTTAAGTTGGTCAAGCTAGTTGATCTACCCGGTTCTCTTGTTCACGAATGGAACCTAATTCCACAAATGCAAATGAAATTTCTTCGGCTGTTAAATTCCGTGCGAAGCCGCTTGAAAGGATGCCGGATTCATCGTGGTGAATTTACTCAGTATCAGTCTAGCGATTTTTGCAACTTTTGTGCAGTAACTCCCAGTGGATTTATCAATGAATTGCTCATAAAGTATTGATCGGATTTTATTTCTGACTCGTTTACATTGTTTACTTTGAATCGCTGATGTATTTGGTATGTATCATTTTGTTGTGTATGGTGAAATTAAAAAGATATTTTATACAATGTCCAAGTGTGCAGAACTTTTTTTGCGGAGTATATTATATACAAGAATCTTAATTCTGGCACAGGTATATCGGATACCTGTTGCATAGTTTGTTCAATGTTTAAGAAATTTAATTGATAATAACAGTTTTAATTAATTACATTATTAATATTTATTTACTTATTTATTTATTTATTTACTTTTTTATTTATTTATAAATTTACATAAATACTTTTATATGACCTAATGTCAATTTTCCAAACATACATGTAATTATACAGATGTACAATCAATATTTCAATATATTTTTCAATATTTCAATATATTTTTTCAATCACTACAATACAGTTTTACTTTTAATATATATATATATGAACAATCAATGTTCATGAAAACTCGTTACAAAATTAGTTGTTTTATCAATATTGAAGCCAATCATAGAGTATATGAATAAAAACTGTATTATTAAATAATACTAGTAATTTAGTTGGGGACTTTAAACTGTGTGTCTTTAATTTAACTAATAATTACCTATTAGGAGTTTGTTCGTATATACATGTATCGCCGGATTAATACTTGAGAAAATATGAAAGGTCATATTCGTTTAATAAAATTGGATAAAAATCTTTAAAGTTTTTATTATTTTCTTTGTTTCGATAGAATTTCATGGTTAAATGTAAAAAAAACCAAGCTTGCTTTCATATTTTATGGTTCTATTTCTTTTTCAGAGTCAGTGATACCCAACTTTTATCATTGATACTTAAATCTTGTAAAAGTGATAATGTAGGTGTTGACTTAATTTCGTCGACTATAGTGGTCCATTCCTCTCTAGATGGTCCCTTACACTCGTATACTTCCACCGTGACGACCTGTGGTATACCGCCGATACAGAGCAACAGTTCTCTCCACTCCTGTGATGTCATTGTAATCCCCAAGAGTTTAACGGTGATACTCTGTGGTAGCTTGCCGACGCTGTGAAATAGTTTCAACCAAGCAGCAGACGACAATATAACCCTCCATAGATGCACACGTTCTAGCTGTTTCATTGCAGGAGTTAATCGCGGGATGACGTCACCCATATCGATCTTCGCAAGCTGGAGATACCGGAGCTCACCCTGTAGCTGCGTTAATGTATGATTGATTTGGATCATCAGGCTGGATGGCATCAGGCCTAACGCTAATGATGTAAGGACCGGTGCTGAACGAAGATCTTCAAGTAAGGAGGCACTGGCACTGTCTGTCATCAAACAATATGGCACGAACTCGAACTTCTCTATACGTATAGGCTTTACATGTATCTCTCTACATGGTGCCCCGTAAAGAAACAGTATCTTCAGTTCATTTTGACGTTGTAGGTCCAAGGTGACGTCACAATCTTTGTGGTCCTGATCCTTGTGGTCCGAGCAGTTATTCCACCACAGTTTGAGCTCTGTCAGTGTTAAAATTTGGCTGATATGAGCGTACAGCCGTTTTATGTTACTGTGAGTCAAGTTAACGTCCCAAAGATACAATGATTGTAAGCATTTCATTTCTGTGAGCTCCGTCATACTGAAATCAGACAGAGACATTGGCCCTGATAGTGCCAGACTTGTTAACGTACTGGCATTTAAATTGAGGATGTTAGCCAGCCATACTGGTTCCTTGTCCCAGCCTACCCGCAATGTCACCAGGGAACTGAACACACCAGGATCCAGGGACTCCATGAAGGCACCTATCTTCTTTGGAGACCATAGCCCTAGCGATTTCACGTTAGCATTTAATAAGTGAATCATTGATTTTAAACAATCTTCTGTTAGGCTGTCACCAAGCAAAATGTCGTAGAGATTGATCGAACAACTTTCTTTTCTATTTCTGGCATTTTCTTGGAAGCATTGCACCTGCATTGACTGGTAAGAGTACATTGTTCTCCTATCGTCAAGAAAAACCGAGTGGTCTATATGGCTATACATGTCAGACCGATATCGACATGTAACTTTGTCACGTTCAATAATCCCCAGAAGTTTCTCGGAAATACATGTATATACTTCGTGATTCATACCGCAAACAAAAACTAACAAATTGGATATTTCTAAAGTACTCTCAAGAGATGAACATGCATTGAAAATTTTAAATTTTACAGTATCGTTTTTCCATTCTGAAGTAAGAAAAATTGCAGAGAAGAACTCTTGCACTGATTTGTGCTGAAAAAAAACTTTATACTGCCTTTCTGCGATAATTCTATTATCCTTGGTTTGACATAATAGGCCAACTTTTAAACAAAGCTCGATTTCTTGCTCGGTCATGTACTTAGCAACTACTTTACTATCAAAAATCAAAGACGATTCTTTTTTCTCGTCAAATAATGTAAAAAAAGCTAATTTCCCTAGCTTCATAATAAGGATGATATAAAGCATACATGTCTCGTTCTCTCTCATACAGTTCGGGACTGCAGCGTTATCGTTTGACTTAATATTTATACCTGGCAAATTCTTTTTCTCGAGACCACGTTTAAGTGTAAATTCAGTAATGTTACTGTAGATTTCACATTTTGATTTACCAATTGGAAGACCACCAAAGAACAAACACATTAGCTGAAGCAGGATAAACGGAATGAATATAATTTCCCCGATTTGAACAGATTCGACTTCTTTATCGAAATCTGCTCTGTCTTTTACGGCTAAGTTTAATCCCTTTTCATTGAGTATTCGGACTGCCTTTGTTTCAAGCTGATCACGTGTCTTGTCATCGAGTTCTGAAATTTCAATATGCCGATCAATATTATGTTCCGACAGCCCTATCCTTCCCAACTTCCACGGCCTTGACGTGGTGATCACCGTGCAACTCTTTGGATAGTTGTTGTGGGGTACTGCAGGCGTTTTTCTACATCTGTCCGGGTGGGACCACTCGTCAAGGCCGTCGACGATAATTAAACATTTCTTTTCGTCTAACAGCCTTTGTAGGAACTCTTTTGTGAAAAGCGTATTTCTTGGCAAATTTTCTGTCACCATTTGCATAATCAAATCATCGAGTTTGCACTTGGATTCGGATTCAGATTGATAGTCCCTTAAGTAAAGTAGGAATAATAGGTCAAAGTACTTAATGGCGTCTATTTCCGCATCTTCATATTTCTCTGCCAGTGATTCAAGTGGGTAGTGTGCTTGGCACCAGGCCAAAGAAAGCTTCTGTGACAGCGAGGTTTTCCCGAATCCAGCGTTCGCCGTTATGTATATCTTTTTATACCGAACTTTGTCGCTCAGTAGTATTTGACTGACTGTGGTTTTATGTCGTTTAGGGGCGCTATTAACCGACGCCTGCAGTCCTCTTTTTCTCCCAGTGACCGGTCCAAAGTGATAAGGATCGTCGTAAATCCACAAGGGAGGTATTACGTATAAATCTTCTAAAGGAACTTTGTAATCCTCAACCAGCGGGGAAGCTGGGATCTGGGATTCATTCTCTCGGTAATAAGTGATGAGGTTTTCTTTAATATCTGTAAAACAAATTAATGTATGTTGTCATTTCTACAAACATATGCTACTAAGCCGGATATACACAAGTTTTATTGTTAGTTAAATTACTTTTTATCCGTTACCGTTGCGGTGACTGAAAAGTGGTAACGCAGCAACATACATTTGCTCTATCACGTCAATTTCCAAAACGACACCCACTGATGTAATGATAAGTAGATTCATTTCAAAATTTAATGCTGTGAGGAGATGCTTTAATGCGGACATGCAACACATGCAAGAGGTTAACCTTGCTCCAAGGTTACTGTGGACAGCCTACATGATCAAGAATATTATTGGTTCTGAAAATGCGCCAAATTCAACCATATTGAGACCTGTCTCCATTTTCAATTGTATACTCTGACAATGGTTACAAAACGAAGTGCCCCATGTGCATAGCAACGTCAGTAAATGTGTTGTATATTGCATATACTATTGTTTGTTTTGATCTTAATCTACATTATTTAAAGTTAATGGTACAGGTTGATTGAGTTTTTTGTTGCTAACAAATATGGCAAACATCTAAAAAGCTTACATAAACAATCTTTATCAGTACTCGTTCTTGTCCAATATTTCAGTAAAAAATGAGCATTAAATCTTAAAACCGCGTGTTGATATGTGTTGTCATGACATTCTGACGTGGGATTTCAAATTGGAGATATTCACTTGTCTAAATTGACATTTCATGAAAATTCTATATTTCGCGATGTTCGTTTTAAAATGTAAACGTAATTCACGAACCTTTTTCCCCAAGTTTATAAAAGTTAAACATGCGGTATGCCAGATTTTTTTCCAGATTTCAAGATTTCTCGGGTTGAGGTTTATCAGAGTTCCCTGTATAGTGTTAGTATAATCCTATCACTAATTAATTATTACAATATCATGAATTCGTCAACAGATTATTATTCTACTAGAAGACAAACCAGATCGTGTGTAATCCATCATGGAAGTATAAATATGGAAATTCTCAGATGAAGCTTGAGTTAAAGGTTCCCATGTAATTATATTGTTTCATCCCAAGCTAACACTGGTCTAACCAAATACCTTGATACTCTTAGCTTAAACAAAACAAACACGTTTGAAAAACACATCGCACAACGTATAACATAATTGTAATGGAAACTCGGCACGTACTAAGCAAATTAAGCTTAACAACATAATTGTTGAAGAAAAAGGGAAACTCGGCACGTACTAAGCAAATTAAGCTTAACAACATAATTGTTGAAGAAAAAGAGAAACTCGGCACGTACTAAGCAAATTAAGCTTAACAACATAATTGTTGAAGAAAAAGAGAAACTCGGCACGTACTTGCAAATAAAGCCTTACAACATAATTGTTGACGAAAAAGGGACACTCGGCACGTACTTAGGTCAACATAAATAAACCGTCATAAAAATATGAACAATTAATTTAAAAAAAAAGGAACATAGAACAGGACTTTTCTCATTTATACTGATAATTAGATATCTGAAAATGATAGAACATAAATCTTCAGTTTAATCGTTGGCTTGTATCATCTGAACATTACGAAAGATGCATACTTAGTATTTGTTCAATCATCTCGAGTTGTTTTGTATGATGTCTTTGTGCTTCTTTAAGTCTCGCGACATCACTTTCTATTTCTTTTACTTTCTGAAAGAAATCATTGACAGATTTAGCAGTATATTCAATACAAGCGCTTCTATACATATCTAAAGAAACAGGAAACAAAACTTAAAGCCAGACTGCAATCTAACACTGTTAGTTCAAAACAAATGTCTTTATATCGTTGACTGCCTATCTAGCGTCACCGCAGAGTATATTTCTGAACACAGTTATAGCACTGTTTACAATATATATCAAGAACAGAAAAGAAAGGTTTACCGTTTGCAAGTCGTTTATCTCTATATCGTGGTAATCGACTCTCCTTCGTAGCTCGGACAACTCGGACTGTAATTTTGTGCTGCCAGTTTCTGTAGCACCTTGAATCTTTTGAAGTGCCTCTTCTTGTTTCAAATGAATGCATTTCTTTGCGTCTTCTTTTTTCAAATCAAGTTCTTCCCTTGCTTCGTCTTTTACAAGCTTTAGTTCATTTATTGCCTGAGTGATGGATGCAAGTGCTGCACGACATACCTCAGCCTCTGTCTCTGTTGTTATGATGAAATTTTCTTGTTGAAGCTACAACATTTATTTCTTAAATAGTATATATATATGTATTTGAAATATAACTTTATAAACAGTGTAATAAATGTAGCGATGATTGAATTTTAATTGTAACTTAATTATATCTTAGGAATGATTATAAGCCCGTACTTACAGGGCGACAGCTCCTAGCAAAATGCAAAACACGATTCACTGATCTGCTTACATTGAACACTTTCCTGATTTACATAACATGTTAATACAGAATCATAACTTGAATTTGACTTACATCTTTAAGATTTTGCACTGCCCGCTTTGAGCATTCTTGAGACTTAAGTTCTTTATCATCTTCAAGAAGTCTAATGATGTCATTTATTCCATCTGTCAGCTGTTGGTCTTCCGTTTCCATCGATGGTGAGTGAAACACACAATTTCTCCACTCTCTGATCTGTGAACCAATTAAGAAATGTCATTGAACATTTTTACAGAGTTTTACAGAGTTATGAGAAAAATACTCCAGAAAAAAATAAACGATTAAATCAGATACAGATTTTCAGTTGTTTAAACAGTAAGCACTCCCGAAACCTACCTAGAACCGTTACAAAAATTTTTAATCCATGATTTTTAAACAAAAGCGGATTTAATATTTCAGATCGCAACCAAGTTCCTTCTGCTACGTCCAATGTACTCGGAACCAGGATCATGAGTTCACATTATTGCTAAAAGTCTATTGTTTTTAATGACCTATTGATATTCAACTTAATTAATTAATTAATTTTCAGTTTCATATAAATTAAAACATAAATAATTAATATATACATTGCTTGCCTTGTCAAACAGACTAATGTCACAGGAAACGCGCCCTTGAAAGAATGTACAGTTGATAAACAAATGCAGTAGTCCTACGACATCTGTATCAGCTGCTGATGTCTTCCGGTCGTATCCTGGAACATTAATGAAGCATTTGGCTATCTCCCATGGATGAGTGGTCCACTTTTTGATGTCTGTATTTTTCCAATAGGGTTGAAGTGTCCCGTGAGACTTGACGATATCATCATAGATACGGCCACATATGTTCTTTGGACAACTAGACGTATAACTGAGAAGGCAGTTGCAGTTACGATAACCATTGGGGCATTGCTTGACTTTTGGAGGAGGGGCGTGTGAGGGTTTTAGCGTTTTCAAGTTGCACGTATCGCATGTCGATCCAGGAGACAATCCTAAAGTCTGCAAGATCTTACTGTGTTCGTTTCTGGCCACTTCATCTGTAAAGTCACCAATGCCATCTTTGAGGTATTTCAACGCTAGCCCGCCTTTGACCCAATTATTGTATTTACTGTCTTTTAACTGAGTTTTATGACAACCTCTGGACGACATCTGAAAAAAATCATTAACTTTTTAAACGATATGATTCATGGCGGTCCACCGTCGTCACAACACTTTCATAAATAAAAAACTATCAAAATCTCTCTAATGGCAAACTGCAATTCAATAACATTCAACACAGTTTGCACAAATGTTTTACTGCATTCAATTTTACATACGTTAAAACATGATAGAAAAGTAAAACAAAAGTTATGACTAAACTTTTTTTAAAATGATAGATATATTTACATCAAAACACAAAAAACTAGCACCAAAAACATCATTTTAACTGTCCACTGAATGAATACTATGATATTGACGGCAATAGGTTCTTTTTAAAGAACATTTTATTATAAAGAGAAAAGAAACCTCAACATTTTCATTAATTTCTTAAATATTTACGCGATCGTGAAAATCGATGCCAAATCCAATTTTACAAATACAATAAAATATCTGTTAAGCAGTAATGGTAAGTTATTGTATATTTTTGAAAACACAATAAACTGGAATAACGGGAATAATAAAACAATTATTACTTAAAGTCTGAGACTGAACACACACTGTACGTTTGCATACAAGAGTAACTTTTCTGTTCTCAATTATTATATATGCATATCCAAACGACCGCCCGATCACACGATTACAAAAAATTTAGAACATTCTCCTGAAAATTTGATGAATGTGCGCAGTTCATTAAGTTACGAGAATCTTAAAGGATCGTTTTGTATCGTAAGTTACGACAGTCTACGAATCTTCGCAACTTGTAAAGTCGTCCAGATAGAGGAAAAATCGTTGCGAACATTTTTATACTTACGATAGCTTAGAGATTATGGCCCCTGTTTTCTGGCACTCTGCTATTCTTGCACATCATTTTTGTCGTCTCGATGATCAGACTGTATAAATACGTTATGAGTCTAGTCTAGATAGATGAAAAACAGAAACTTTGAAAGTCACCGAACAAGACAAATATAATATTGTAAACATAACACAGACTTGGTTTGATCGAGCCCATTCATAAGCAGTAATGGAAATGTATATTGTTGTTCAAGCCGCAAAGCCCCGGATTGATCGACATGAATGGTGAGTGGCATACAATTTACCACCGCGATTTTAAACCAAGTGTGCTTGTGTGCCCCAACCTCACACTTTCGCCAACAGGTTCTCATATTATCAAACAAGTACAAGTCGTTTTGGTGAATAAGTTCCAATCCACCTATCAACTCGACAATGCTGTTTGCAAAAGCACACAAACAAATAAAAAATATTAAAAGCTTAAACACTGTCAAGCAATGGGATAGACATTAATGGTATAACCGAGACCAGAGCCCCCTGAGTCAAATCAGCGAGAACACGACGGCAGCAAAACAGAACTGAAAATCATGATATTGAGAAACGGATCGGAAGCGGAGCGGAAGCGGGCACCAGAAACTGTGTAGGTGCGCCATAGAAGCGGAATCGAGCTGGTTATGGTTACATGTCTTAATCTCATTGGATGCGGACCGGAGTGTTATCTGCAAAATTGTCATGCGAATGGCGCGCGTTTATAACATCAACTGACCAACATTAAATGCCCAAGATTCTAAACACTTTCTTGTTTCGAAAAGATGAAATAAATTGAATTTAGTGTGTGTTCGATCAACAAGCAGGACTTTTTATACAAAATGTTAATCTATATCATATTCGAACATCGAAATGATACTTCTAAAAGTCGTTAGACCTCCCTGATTAACAACGCGTCAATATGTTTTGCGGAAGTCTGCTGTAAGAGAATCCCAAGTGTATACATTTTTATATTTTCGAATAAGGCATGTATAAAAGTATACATACACTGTAGTTATGTGGGTGTATCTATCTGCTTTATTATTCAATTATTTAAAGTGAAAAGGCATTTGAAATAAATGTTTTGATAAAAATGTGACTCAAGGAAGATCTTTTTTTTATTTTCTCACTCGTCTCCTTAATTTTTTAATATGCTTTAGCAAGGCTGAGGATCGCATTGTTGTTACTAAAATTCCATCAACTTTTCAATAAATTGCGGTCACACCTAAAACTACGCTTCGAAAGTACCAATAATATGTTAGTAGATTATGCGAATCAACATATTGTTTGTCAAAAAAGTGCATACAATACAAAAATATAACTAGTTTACCTTCAAAGTTGATAGTTCAGGCTCTCAATATTCCTCCCCTTTGAGCGCACAAATACATCAGTAGCCATGTTCAGACCATGATTGAATTGATTACTGCGCAGATAGAACAAATATATTTGGTCTCCAGATATTACGTCAACTTTATTATTAGTCATGGAAAATCAAGCCTGTTATGATCGATAAATCGTCATGATAGAAAAAAAACTTAACATACTTTTACATACTTAAAGACAAGTTAAGAACAGTAAAGAAAAAAAGCTAGACCTAAAACATTTTAAAAACTCTATCTACATCCATACACAAAAACTAATCAAAACAGAACATTATTTTAAATGTCCACATGTGTATTATGAAATATCTTCAAAACTGTGTGTGTTGCCAAAACATAAAAATAAAGTTTATAGTGTACTTATCCCTTTATAGTTTTAATTATTTACAGTCGTGATTATCGTCAGGTTATCTTAAACCTAATGTGCAATTGATAATTTATCACAAAGCGCAATGAGTTGTTTAATTTACGTTGAAATGTAATCCAGTTGAAGGACGCTTTGTTCAAATACATTGAATTTCATAAGATAAAACACAATTTCACACGTACATACATAATATTCTCCTAACGTTCAAGCGTGTTTCACTTTATGCTCTATGTATCCATGCGACTGGCGGGCCTAGGTAACAACCTAATTGTTTTAACCTAAAAATTTTGATTTAAGTGACGACTTTTCTGGATTTGTATTACGTTAATTTGTTTAGTAACGACTCTGTCCATTCCGCTAATAAATTGGGATGACAACATGTATTTGAATAATAACGTTTGTGTACCTCACGTCAGAAAATAGTAAAAACACAACTTCAAATGAAGCTTTCTTACGAACTGTTTTGCTGTCTCATCGCTGCATCTGACAAAACATTATTGAAACTGTAGCCACGGCACAAACATCTCCCGAGATCATGTTTAAATCGAATTCATGTCTGACCGTTTGTAGGCGCATAGCATTACATCAGCGTTTTCTTTCTCTATAGTGATTTCTTACTGCGGTTGCCGTACGAGCACAAGCCTCATCGATCTGCTAGCTGGTTTCGAGGGTGCCTTTTTACGATTAATAGCTTCTTGTGAAAGTATTTTGTTATATTCTTTTGTTTTGTTATAGCCTAGTTTTGAGATTACCAATAATCCCACCCCAAAACTATGTTATCCTTTTCCCGGCTTATGGTCGTCGTGGAAAAAGTGCTAACAGCATGCATTATATTCATTCACTAGACCCCAGTGAGTATACTAACTCATCCATTTAGCCGAATAGACTTTCACGCAGTAGCGCTCATTCGAAGCTTGTGACGATTTTAACGGCCCTGGCGGGATGGATAACTATTACAAGATTTAGCTTTCCAAAACTGTTAAACTAGTCGGTCAATAGCATAACATTTTAACAATAATACAGCTCTAAAGTTAAAACTTTAGGCTAAATTTAAAGCGTTTAAATGTAATTGGATGTTTAATATATTTCCTTTATGTAATTCTTCTTTGTAGGAGCTGTATTAAAAATCTAACCACGTTGCAAACAAATTAATAATTTACTTAGAAGAACTAAAAGTTTTGTTTGTAAAACACTATTTTATGTAAAAAGTTAAATCTAGCAGCTGCATATATACACGATATAAACAATCAGTCCGCTATTTAAGTCTTGAAATCTTCACCAAATATATTTTATTCTTTCAGGAAGCTTCTAATATATTGTGATATAAGAATTAACAAAACCAAGACCTTTAACAATACGTTTCTTATATAAAATTCATTCTTTAACACGACTGAGGATAGTACGATGTGCTTATTGTCTTAAATCTGGCAACTATGTGTAATATGTTACGCGAAAAAACTTCGAGTCCGCTAAAGCAATCGCACTCAAGTCAGATCTAAGAACATGTTAGCCTAGCGGTTTTCAGGAGATGATTTTTATCAGGTTGCTGATAAAGCATACAGCTTTCATAGAGTAGAATGTTGCGGTAGATTCTAGAATGTTTTCATAGTCCTAGGAAATTCACTTCAATTTTATAAAGAAAACAATGATAACTCTTTATTACTTTTTTATTGCTTACAATAAGTTTTTGGATCTTTACTGAATTTATTTATTATCTCGATAATTGATACATAGTTACATACTCTACTACCTTGTTTAACATGTTTAAGGTATTAACAAAGCCAAGGCCTTTAAAATACGTTTTTCATAATTATTAGATTCACATTTATAAACAAAACTAAAATCTTTTTAATATCTGTTTCTTATTATGTGTGGGATGTAATTTTACATTCAAATCTAAGTAATTTTAATAAACAGTCATTGTCACACAGTGTAGGATTCTCAATGAAATGATTTAATTTACACATAAATCAAGATGAAGTGAATAATACATGTAGCAGCTATAAACTGCATCATTTCATATACCATCTACGCCGTTTATCTTTTAAAAAGATATTTCTTGTTTGAGTTATGCCCCTTTCGGTTGATCGATGGCACATGCTGAAAAGTAATGACCTGATTCTCCAAGATTGTGCGTTCGAGCCCGCGTTTGTTTGGTTGACAAATGAGATTCGTCAATATGTTAACAGGTGTGCATTTATTCTACTGCTGTTTAAAAAAACAACCAGATTGTTATGTACCAGGTTTTTACTATAAGATATCAAATAATTAGAAATAATAAAAGTTCTTTTAATTAATGTGCTTCATTAAATAGGATATGTATATTCCATTGAAGATTTTTGCAACCATTTATCGATTTCAAAATTAAACTTGACCGCGCATGGGATTTACATGTAACTTTACACCTTCTTCATGCAATTACAAGTAGAGTAGTATTATATTCAAAATAGCACTACCATATCTTCCTGATTTAGTTATATTCATAATGACGACAGTTATTGGCAATTAGTATCATTTATTTGAACCCAAGGCTGCACTCGTTGAATTGTCTGACACAGTTAAGTTATGCACCATTTCCTTTTCACCTATATTGTTCATAAAACAGGAAGATTTTAAAGGTTATTTAACGTAATGGAATTTTTTAACAGACAACTTGGCACGTGTGTTTTTATAAAGTAAGTTTCTTTATCGGACCAAGCATTTTGTTAAGTCGTTGAAGTCGGTCTATATATTTCTAACCTGAATAACCTACATATTGTGTTATTTCGCAGCATTCCTTGGAAAAATGTGAAACCAGTTGAAGAGGTTATACATTCTTCTCTGTTGGAACTTTAGCCCGACATCAGGTTTGAATAATTTTAGCATAGAGTTCATGCATTTTTATGAAAGTTTTTAAAGATGTTTGCTTAATAATAGTCAGCTTTTCGGATATATAACTGTTTAAGAAATTCGGGCTTTTTTCAACAGTTTAAGGTTTTAAGTATAGGCATAAAATATCGCATCGTCAGCAAATAATATAGTAGAGTACTAAACTTCATTTGTTAATTCATTAGCTTCAGTACAATTACTACAGTGCAATTCATCTTAGTTTTTATCATTTTAAACATATTATCATTGGAATTCATATTCCAATGTTTAAAACGATTAAAAAGTTCTTCTGTAGTGATAGTTTGCTTTTTCTTAACTCATTAATTTCCTTCCTGAATTACTGTAGACTAATAATTGTTAATAAATCATGCGTCTTACTTTATAAGTCTGAATCAGACTGTATATATTCGCCCTTTTGTTAGTGTTAAGAATCTACGTTGGTCACCTGTTTTCCACCTATTAAATGCTATTGGTTTAAGATGAATTTCATCGGTGAAAAATTACCGATTGAGACTTTTATAAATGTTTAAAATTCTCGATCGGTGAAAATAGTTTACAAATAACCGATCGACAACCTGTCTACAACCGATCATCATTTCCTGATATTCATTTTAAACCGTCTTTTATTTATTAATAAGTGTGATTTTTTTTTTGGTTTTCAAATGGTGTTGTGACGGTTTTATGCCAGGGACATACATGTACAACTGCTTTACTTGACTGATTTAAATCTAATTATTTTACAGATTGTTTGTGTCTAAACAATGGGAGTAGTTCCTAGCAAAGAAAGTCCTTCAGGTCAGAATTGCATTCTTGTATAAAACATTTATATTTTAAAATTTATTTTATCAAGTTAATTTCATTTAATAAAGTAAACACGCCTAAACATGTAATTATGAATAATGTCAGCTATCTATTAATTCGACTTCCGCAATGAATTATTAATATTTAAATCTTATATTTACACCCGAAACAATTCAAAACTTAAAACTAAGTATACAATATATAGATATTCGGACAATAATTATTATTGTTTATGTAAGCTAATAACGCCCTATTTGTTTGTATTGGCCAATGCAGAAAATGTTATAAGGCAGAAGAAATACAATTATGTATTGTTAAAATTAAATAACCTGCAGAGGCAAAGGGTGAACTATAATAATTCGTCTCCAAATATGATCAAGTCGCATGAATTGGATAACTATAGCCTCTAAACTTGAATACATTTTAAAGGGGTACTGTATTTTTTCAGATTTTAACAGATTTAAAATATTTAAGGCATTTCTCCGTTCGTCATTGCTAAGTCATAGACAAAAACGAAAAATATCAAAACCACTCAAATGCCACATTCAATCTTTGCACAAATCAATGCTATAACAATACGATCGTATTGTTGTTAGTAACTCAATTCTCATATAGACATTTAAATTGATGTTTAGTGTTACTTCGTTTTTGTGATATATTGCAAATAGGGATTTTTAGGTCTAACTATTTTTCTTCACTGTTCTTGCTTTTCTTAGCATATGTGAATTAAACATATATCAATAGCTCTTGTTTGTGCAAAATTTTATTGTCCTGAATTGTGCCGTTTGAGAGATTTTCTTTTTTTCTATAACTTAGCAATGACGAACGGAGCAATGCGTTATATCTCATATTTGTGACATAATTTACATTTTTTGGCAACGTTCAATAATATTCAGATAGGAAAAGTTTCCTTTGCAGTTAGCAATTTGTATTTAAAAATCCTAATAATTGTGTAAATAATTGGCCACAACACTTTCCATATCATAGCTGTTTGGGAATCTAATTTTCAGTTGACGTGAAAATTGAACCAATCAGCGAGCGCATTATTTGCAATGAGAATAGAACTGTTGTTATCGCCGAACCAACAGTCTGTGAGACTCCGAAGAACACATTAGTCTCCTGCAAACTTTACGACTTTACTGACAAACATGCTGGGTGTCGCTTGCTAATAGAAGGACCAGGCGTCATACGGATAGGACTGACTACCACAGACCCAAGCACAAGCAATACTTTTCTAGAGGCAAGTGTAGACTGTTGCATTTTGAGATTTTTAAGATAAGCAGGAAAAAAGCACTATGTTGGAAAAACAATCTCAATATCGCAGCCAATTAAAATTCGGATATTGTCAAATCAGCCCTAGAATATACTAGGATATACTTCCTGCTTTTTAATTTTTGCCTTTGGCGTTTTCTGTGATATGTAGGATTTGTATTCTAAGGTTCCCCTGTCAAAACTCTATTCTGTTCAGTTCCGCCAAATGTTTTCTCGTTATGGGAAAATGCATTCTTTTATCTGGGGACCTTACATAGGTGAACATGTATTTTTTTAATCTGAAAATACCTTGGAGGTCCCATGTTCACCGCGATATGTATACCATTGGCATTAACTTGAAGTTATATTGATATTACATGTGGTTACCGCGTGGCGGATATAAATTTTTCCCGTTACAAACTTGTACGAAAGCACAAAGGTCAGTGTGAACGTCATGAGACCAGAGTGTACATGTACATGTTGGCACCTGAGAACATTATGATAAGAATAAAATGTATTGATCGAGATTCAAAACCATTTCTCAATACTTTCTAATCTGTGTACCTAAATAGAATATTTTACTCATGCAACTGTTTTGCATTAATTAACGTATATTGAGTAATATTTTGTTTTATTTTAAGTTGGATTTTATGTTCATTCATGAAAACTTAAAATAATTTTTATATAAGGAATTTAATAAATATCGGGTTAAGAAATTCAGTACTTTCAAATATGTTTTACATAATTATATGTTTGCATCGGTAGATGTAAAAGTAGTTCATAATACATTGACGCATCATTTTGGCAAAATTCCATTGCGGTAACCTCCCTTTGACGCTACGATAGCGTAGGTGTAAGGGGAAGTAACTGCCCAATTCCAACGCAGTAATCTTTCTTCACTAAAAACATATCTATTTGACGTCGTGGGCGTCCGTGACTGTAAGTTTTCTGAAGAAAACAAAAGTGTTTATCAACAGTTGTATGCGACTCGGTCCTCTTCCTTCCCCAGCAGTGAACTTATTGGTAGACGTTTTTTATGCATCGCTTAAGCCAAAAATAGAAAGTCAATGAAGTAGTCCTTTCTTTATGAAACACATTTATACATTCAGTTGCAGCCATTTTCAGCTTTACTACACAGATTGTTTATTAAATGTATGAATAACCAAAAGCCATACAAATAAATACCATCAAAATAAAGGATAATTTAAGTATGCCTATATACTGCCACCCACAATGATTGACATTCTGCATGGTTTGAAAATAACATATTGCCATCAAGGGAGGTAATTAAAACTGAAAACAACATTATAAGTTATCATTCTGTACATTATGAAACATTTTAGGGCTCTGTGTTTGAGATAGAAGAAGGATTCGACAACAGCCAACAGCCGCACGAACGAATTTTATACCGATCTAAATTCGGCTGGTTCTGTTACGGTCTCAAGGATTCGGAACGTGAATTGACGTCAGAAAGTAAACAGTCAAGTCTGTGGCTCTATATCATTTATGTTTATGGCAAACCAGATGTTAGTGCTGAAATATACACAGGTAAGTCGTAAATCAAAATACTGAACAAAATAATAATATATCATTTTGATTCTAAACATACATGTATAATTAATTTAGTTAGCTAATTGACACAAGTGACAAGTGCAAATTCGGACATTTTGAAATCTCACAATTTCACAGTTTTAATTGCGTCATCTGTGAAGATTAAATTTATCGCACCTTGCTTATTCTTAAACATCCTTTATCAAACGAATTTAAAACAAAACAAATGTATTTCATTTTTATTTAAAGAAAATTATCTGAGTACTCGAGTAGCAGTTTGAGTATTCGATACTCGGACGATCGATCAAGTACTCGGTTACTCGAGTACTCGTTGCCATCGCTATAATTTACAGTTATATTTCATCAGTAATATGTTTTATTTGCATGGGTAAGTCAGGCTCTGTTCTAAGATCTTTTTGAAATTTGGTACCGAAGAACAGGTTATTAGATCATTGATTTTATTTTCCAAAAACTTATGATGCATAGATCTGACCCACAATAACACAAGTTTATGAATTTTTATATATCCATGTAGATAATACTTTGCGTAAATGTCCCCACAAGAAGATGAAGTACTAAATTACCCTAGCCTTAAATTACGTTTTTGTTTGCTCTGTGTTCTTTTCATCATGTTTAGATTTCTATTCATATTGCATATACTTCTACTTTTGTATTTCATAGGACATAATAGTGCATTTTTTTCTGTTTTTTTTTTATTCAATTCAAATTTATAAAAACAAAGATAATTACATGCATTTCTCTTAACACAATCACAGACAAGTTAAATACAGAAAAAGTAATGCTTACAACTACCTGACCATGTCGCTTATAATATGTTTAATACGCATTACAAAAAGAAGTCTCGAAAGCTTAAAGAGAGAAGAGTAATTAATAATTGTCTTGAACAGCCTCACAAATTATTCGAAAGGAAATTGTGTTTGCTTACAGACAATGACTCGATGGAAGCCATTGACTTTCATTTACTTGGAAGTAGGGTTGGCAGCAAAGTCAACGTTGCTAAAGATATTGATCCCAATAGTGTAATATTCAAAGCAAGGTAAGAATATGATATACAAGTATTATGCAGTCTGGGGGCTTTTAACGAAGAGTAATATGATATTAATAATGTTTTCACTTCTTTAGGAGTAAAATGGTATCCAACGTATTCATTTGCATCCTGATTTATGTGTGAACAACCGAAACAGAGCTTAACGGCTTCTGTCTAAAAACAAAATGGCAAGTGCTCTTATAATAATTGAATTATTTTCAAAACAAATATTTCAGAGAATCATTTTGGAAATTGTCACTCTGTCTTTGTTATGAGAACTGCTTTAAATTTATGTTATAAAGTGAAAAATGCATACAGTATCGAGTACAGCCTCACACAGAATACACATTCTCACTACAAGTAAAATGTTTGAAAAGTTTGTAAATCTTTTCGCAGATCTCACTGAATGATTTCCGAAATAGAATTGGTAAATAGTTAGCTTCCATGTCATGTAGCATTACATCTATGATAAATAACGATTATTTTCAACTATTCTATTAGGTAAGAGCAACTAGTTCTTATGAATGAAACATATGCGCATAGGAAAAAAATAAAATTAATATCATTTGGTCATTTTTTTAAAGTTAATTGAGTTTGCAATACGTTACAGTGATCCAGTTGAGAAAGATCAGACATACTATCTACACTGGGACATGCGTCTTGACAAAGAGCGGATTGCTGGAAAGTCAAAACTGCAACATGGATACATGAGTCTTCGTCTTGAAACACATAACACTCATCCACAATCGCAAGGTTTGAATAGAAGAAATGTTTAACTGACGTAAAAATCCCTTGAACTTTAAATTGTATACGCTAATAAGCTTATTTATGAGAAGGAAAAATATTAAACGATTAGTAGTGCTGACTTTTTTTTTGTTTTTAATTATTTTATTTTTTCTACTCCTATGTAGGTTAAAGGGATATAAGGGATATGCTTTTCGCTATATATCTATCATAAACCTTTAATTCTAAGCAGCTGGTTATTTTAAAAAGTGAGTTGCGCTCGACCCGAGGCTAGGCGGCGTGGTCAGTAATATGCATGTTCATTATTGCCCATAAAAAGGCTCAGTCAAACCGAGCCTGCAATATTTTCATATTTGTCGTGTTCGGTGGCTTTCAGAGTTCACTTTTCTTCTATTTATAGACGACAAAATAACCCTTTGGAAGCGGAATAGTGCGGTGAAAGATTTTCCATTCAGTTCGGTGATAGCATTTCGCGTTAGTCTTGCGGGACAGTTTGTCACACATAACCTGCAGGTAAATTCCGTTGGTGACACACAAAGATACAGCTTCACTGAAGAACTCAAACGCGATTCGATTCTTTACCTGACTGTGCAGTACAGCAGTGGACAGATACAGGTTTCACGAAGCAAAAACGGGCTTATCAAACAAGGTATTATTATATAAGATATCGAATAGATTTTGGTAGGCTCGAAATTAATGCCGAACCATGCGGAAATGTGTTGTTAGAAGTTGATGTCATTTTAACTGCAATATGCATATCAGGAATAGCCAAACACAGCCAACAGGTAGAGATAATAAAAGAGCGAGGGTAATCATGGGTAATAAAATTATCAATTTCAAAATAGACACCACAAAAATTAACTAGAAAGTGAACAAAAGGGATTACCGTCTTGGAACGGTCAGTGGCAAAACAACTTGCCACCGGGGGTTTAAATGTCGAATGGTGTCTGGTGTGCCGTGAGTAAAGCCGCACCATGCGGAAATGTATTTTTAGAAACTTGACCTCATTTCTTGAATTGCCGTTAAATTGTTTTGCCACTGACCGTTCAAATGCGATAACCCCTCGGGTTCTCACTTTCTTAAATTGTTTGTGGCGTTATTTTGAAACTGATTATTGTATAACCATTCTCTATTCTCCTCTCTACTTTTTGGCTGTGTGGGGAGGCTGCGTCTGCTAGATGTGGCCATTCCTGATATTTCACTTTTTTCAAAATACTGTTTATTTTTCATTTGTGTGAATAAATATTAAATATAGTTACAGTTTGTAATGAAATCACATACAGTTTAACAAAAAAAGATATTTCTTTGCTTAACATGTTAAAATATATGTGAATAGTTTTTGCTTTCTGGCATGGTTTAAATAAAAGTGTTAACCGGTATTCTGTTTGTTTGTTTGTTTTTGTTACATGTAATGTTTTGCATCGGGATAATTCAGCGTACGTTCCATTTAGAGTCATCACTTTAATTTATTGTTGAGTATGTGTCGTCGTCAAAATCAAGCAGCTTATTAGCGTAATAAAAATTTAAATGTAGTTTTGTTCATTTCTGACTTAAGTTCAATTCTATGTATTACGCTACTTATGTGCATGACAGAAAACAATTAAATGTCTAAATAAAAGTCATATACGATCAATAAATTATTGATGTTTAAATCTTGTATAATAAAACTAAGATTTTTACAAAGTTTCAACGAGGTTTTAGCTCAGCAGTTGCATAATGTTAAATTTATGTTTTACAAAACACAACTTACTGTTTGCAGGCATGTAAAATCTCGATATAACTCCATAGATTTAACACAATTATATGATTAATATGATTTATAAATTGTTTATTAATAAACAATATCAGGATCGGAAAAGGCAAAACGTTATTTTAAGCATTTAGTAATATGTTGTTGTTGTTGTTGTCCCGATCTCACATTAAGGTGCATCAAACTTGATAGACCTTAGATTATTTCAGGGGCATTCATTATCTTGCAATATTTTACAGAGATTGGAAGCATTTTGTTGGTGTCAGATTATCCATACGAAGAAGCTACAACAATGGCGGATATCAAATTGCAAATTGAACAAACCGGCGTCCTGCCTCGACATATCCAATTTGGCGATAATCCGACGAGCTTTGTTGTAGAGTTTAGTAAACGTCTCAATGAGAAACGTAAGTTTGAGAAAATATATTCTGCTTGAACAGGCTCAATCAAACTGTGCATTCAATTTTAATATTCGTCGTGTTCGGTGAATTTCAAAGTTCTTCTCCATCTTTTGAACAGGCTCAATCAAACCGTGCATTCAATTTTAATATTCGTCGTGTTCGGTGACTTTCAAATTTCTTATCCATCTTTTCAAATATAGCCGTATATTCCGTCCATAACTAGTAAAAACATTTCAGTAATAACTAAATCTAATGTACTATTTACACACATTGTCTATTGTCGGTCATTTTGTGTTTGGTTTCTATTTGCTTTCTAACCGTAAATGTTTGTTGTTGTGTATGTGGCTTCACTTTAATCAGTGTTGTTATCAATTATATAGTCATTTGAAGGCCGTTGACGCGACATTTATATTTGTGTAATTACTGAGTTGCGCTCAACCCGGGGTTAGGCGGCGTAAACAGTAATACACCTCCATTTTTGCTCATGAGCAGGCTTAATTAAGCGGAGTCTGCAATATTTTGATATCTGTCGTGTTCAGTGGCTTTCAACGTTCCTTTTTCATCTATTTTATCAGGTTCACTTACACATTTTAAACATGCATTTGCAATTGTGAAAAGAGAAACAAATCTCAATTATCTACTGTATTTTACAGAAGTAATAACAATAGCAACTGAACTTAAAAGTACGATTAAAACATTAACGGAGACCAAGCGTGTACAGGTGATCAGCACAAACAAGGAGGAAATTGATGAGTACGACCTCGAAGAATATTTCTCCAGAGAGAGTACCGGAGGAGGAAAATTAGAACAAATCAAGAAGAATAACTCAGTCCCATTCAGCTGGATCATTACCTTCAAAAACGAAAAAGGCAAGAACGACATTGTTCTGATCTGACTATTCATTCTATGAAATTTATTTTATTATGTTTATTTTTGGACGATCTGAATGAGAAAATCAATAAAAATATCCTATTTAAAAAGGTCATTTTTGCTTTCACTAAATAGTTTTTCGCTGTCAGTTATCAATATGAATTCCTCCGGCATTTTAAAACGGGCGTATACATAATTTTATAAATACAAATGCTGCTTAAAACCAAAATTAAACTCTAATAAATGAAATATACTTATATATCATACATGTTTAAGTGTTTACATTGGAAATATTTTTGTCTTTTTTGTAAAACCAAAGTAAAAGTATTACATAATAGTTACAATCACTGAATGCCATTTCAAATAAAATATTTGAATTAATAAAAAAGGTAACAATGAAGATGCCAGTTGAACTATTTCTGAATATTCTAATAACAATTCACTTTAGTTGCAAGAAGGATGTGGATATTAAAAACGCACACAATCGTGTCCGCCAACAAGCATATACAAAGTGTCGTGTTGCCCTTCTACGATAAATTGGGGCCATCATTCAATCAAGGGGACATTCCGGAGTACGACAGGTCTCCACTTGTGCTGGGGGTTGACAAAGATAAACTAAGGTATTTTATTTATCCAACTAAATTTGGTAGTACATTTTAGACCTTTTAATTGAAGTAGAACATTTTTATTCCTTCCACAACTCTACTTTAAAAAGTTATTTCCAAACATTAAATGCGTAATAACTCGGGTCACACAAGTCAAACAAACCTGCGGTTTATTTTTATATTCTTTAATGTTGCTGTAGTCATATGCGAGCTAATGCTTATAAAGTTGACAATTCGGTATTGTTTAACACAGAGCTTGAATAACATAAGTAAGTAAATGAATATATCTTATCAAAACCACAACTGACATTTGTATTTACTATTGACTATTGTCACGGAATATAAAGGTTTTAATCAGAATATTAGGATAAGCCAGTTCCAGAAAACTTCTACATTTGAGAAAACGAACACATTTAGCATGATCAATTTCATAACAAACAAATAACAAAAGATAGTAAATTAAGTTCTAATGGCGAATAATCATATTCTTGATTAAAATGTCTTTGCAAACATTAATGATTGATATTTTATGTCTTTTCGGCTTGAATCATTAGATACGTTCTTGATTTCAAGACAAAGTACAGTTGTTTTATCTAATGTTAATTTATTTGTTAATCAAATACAACTGCAAATATATATCTTTTCAATCTTTGGCTTAAAAATTCTATTGCTTTACAGATTCATCCGTACCAGAGATAAGGAAAAGGAAAGATTTATTACAGCAATTACAAAGTCGTTAAGAGTTAAATTAGAGTTTAATACGTTGACAAGTTCTGAAGACAGCGATGAAGAAGTTGACAATATCGACCACACAATTTGTGACGAACAAAGTGAAATAACATTTCAATGTCTTATTCCGCAGTCAGAAGTTAGACAGCTTTCAGTATGGAAAGACGTATGTCGGGAAAAGGTAATGCAGTACCTAGACACGTGCGTATTTACTGAGAAGATGGTTGTAGAAGCCGCAAAGTGGGAACAGGCTTTAGAATTTGTTGAAAGCTTTTTAAAGAAAAGTGAAGTGGACTGTAACCAAACTGAAATTGACCACAGCCTTCTGTTGGTAGGATCAAGTTCAAATATTGTGGAAAAGGCAGCAAACGAAATTCGCACATTCATAAACCGACCAGAAGAGATTTCTAAAAATATACCAATCGAACTTGAGAGCTATTGTTTACTTGACGCCGAAGGAAAGTTGAATACTTTAAGAAAACAATGTCCCAATATTGCAATGAAAGTCAACCGAGCTACAAACACTGTGACGTTTAAAGGTCCAGATGAAGAAATTGAAAACGCTGAGAGAGAAATTTTAAGGTTAGCAGCTAGTATAAGAAGTATTTCTATACAAGTGGATGACGAATGTATTTCTGTTCTTAAAACGGAAAAGGGGAGACAAAAAATTGCTGGACAGTTACCAAGAATCGGGCTTGGTGCCGACTTCAGGTTGTCAGGAGATAGACTTAAAATAGTTTTACTCGCCCAAAATGATGCCGAAGAAAGTCAGAAGCAAAATAAACTAGTAAAACTAATTGCCGAAAATATCACCAGCCATTTTATTGATGTCTCGAGCGATACACAAGACGTGTTGCAAGGACATTCATGGTCTCAGTATAAACGAAAACTGATAGAATCTGCAGCTGGGCAAGTATTCATTATAGAAGAGAAAACACGTTTGAAAATATTCGGTATTTCAGAGTTCGTCAAGGGAGCAAAACATGATATCGAATGTTTTATACTGAAACATAAGTCGAACAGAGACACTATTAGCGTGTCGAGTGATGTGGCCGAGCTGCTGGAAAAAATTAGCAATTTCAAAGATAAAATAGAATGTGAGAAAGATGAAAACAGCGATTTTACTGGAGAAATTGTTATCTTTACAACTGCTGCAGAAATGGAGGCATTAGCGAAGACTCTCAAAAAGTATGTCAGTGATGTGAATTCTCACTGGTTTTATTTGAAAAGAAACTGGATAACAAAGTTGACAAGGGAACTTTCGGATGTTCACACAATAGAAAACAATAATGAATTTCTTCTGAAATTAGACATTGGACAAAGCCTAGCATCACAGGGCATAGTTTCAGTAGCGGTTTCGACAAGATATGGAGCAGCTATTCAAATCAAAAAGGGAGACATAACGCTTGAAATGACTGAAATAATTGTAAACGCTCTTTCAGGAGATCAAAACTCGTTTAATGCAGGATTGGCAAAGAACTTGGTTCTTGAAGGTAATACCAACTGAACTTAAAGACAAGCTGACAAATTAATGCTAACTTTTGTAAATTTTGTACTAAATTTACTAAATATGTTATTCTGAATATAAAGAAAGTCGTTTAATGATCAAATAATACAATTAACACGAGAATTGGTTGAATTAATTCAGTATCATTATGTCGCATATTTCACGGTAAGCAAAATCTAAAGGGAAACAACTTGTGTTTACCAGTGACGTCATTGGATCGCAGTTCGCTATGATGGGTATCTGTCGCTCATAGAAAATGTGAAAATAACGTTATCATGTGTCCGTAACTTTGCTAGTAGATGATTTTTTGCATTTTCACATAATATTGCAAACATTTATATCAACTATAAAATCAGAAAGACATGTACGAGTTGTTTGTTCTTAATTTTCTAAAAGTTATAAAATAATAATGCTTAAGCAAGAAACAGATTCAAAGTGATATTAATTGCTGTATCCAAAACATGTTTTTGTTTTAACATGTCGTTGCTTTTGAGATAACAGAAACGTCGGTATCGCGAAATTTAGTTATCTAACTAATTTATTTCTGATATAAATACCTTAAAAAAATAGATTGAAACGCATCATATATAGCACCACAGGAAGCGCAACCGTGTCTTAAGCTTTCTTGACAAATAAGAACATATGTAAGAAACGTCCTCTAAAATTTAACCGAAAATAAAAGTAAAACGCATGAATTCATTTTTTCCGAACGGAGATTTGACATTTTTTTCAACATAGATATATATTAGATTTTAAACCTGATATGGGGCGCGTCACGGGAAAAGATACCTTCGGACAGTTGGCTAGCCGTCAATCATTGATATGACGTCATAAATTTGAGCAGACGACATTGCTTATTATTCATTCCGCGGTAAGAATACCATTCAATTGTCAAAATGTGTTACAAAATCACATTTTAGTGATAAGAAATTGATTGATAGTTGTAGGTTCTTTCTAAAGTTTGTAAAAACTAAAATATCACAAAAAAATGACCGAAAGTACCCTTTCCCGTGACGTGCCCCATATTACAATGCACGTTAAAAGGCAACAGTACAGTTGACCAGTAGTACTACTAAGTTTTACTGACTGTACACTTTTACATCAAAGTAATATTTGTACTATAAGTCACCACTAAGAGCTCTATTTAAAATTTTTATGACTCTTTATTTCTAATTTTCGAACTCTTGTTCTTTATGAAGAAAAATACCCCCGAGAAACATCAAACAACATTACGCTATTTAAAATGGATATAACCTTAATAAAAAATCTGTTTTTTTTATAAAGAACAAGAGTTCTAAAATTCAAAATAAAGAGTGATAATTTTAAATAGAGCTCTTACCGACCTCCTTTTGGAAAAAAATTTGTTGTGAATTTATTACAAAACAGTTTGATAAATTTCATTTTTCATTTAAGGTGGCAAGGAGCAAGAGTGTGAAGATAGCATTCCTGTTGGTGAGACTCGACTCAGCGGGCCAGGGAACCTTCGTTGTATGAAGATTATACACGTTGTACCGCCAACCTGGTCAGATGGGAACCAGTCGGAAGACAAACAGATGAAGTCGTTATTAGTTAAAGTATTGAAGGTAATTTACGAGCTGAAATGTATATATAGTATCCAATTATAAATATTTTATTATAGATAAAACAAACTTAATCAACACATACACAACAACTAAAATTATCAGAGCAGCAGTCTAACAGCGGTGCGGTTTTTGAGATCGTTACCTCAATAATATTTTTCTTCACAGTGGTAAATTTGAACAATTGACAGGCTTCAATACACCACTACTCGTGTTTGAGTACTTAGACATAAAGAGATGAAAACAATGTTGTTATCTTTTTTTTTTAATCTTATCTATTCTTCTTCAAAACTAAAAGAATCTTGATTGATAACTCCTATTGTTTTCTTATTTACGACAAACCCGTTTTTTTTTCTGGAGACCATTTGCTACTGAACATGGAATGGTAATAATCTGTAAAAACCGCATTTGAGGTTTTATGTTCACCGCTATAAAAACAGCGTCGTCTAAAACATCTATTTTATCTTGCGAACTATTCTGATTTGGTCCGATATTGCCTTTTCCGGAGTATCAATAAACGTTAATCATAAACAATTATGAAATAGGCATTTTTTCACGGCCTTATCGGGCATTATGGCGAAATACTTTGGATTCAAGGAGAGAGGAGAGCGTCCAGTTGCAAAATGTATTTCCATGCTTTTTTATGCATTTCCATTAATGCCCATGAACATGCTCGATCAAACCGAGTCTGCAATTTTGTTTTATTTGTCGTGTTCGGTGACATTTAAAATTCCCTTTTAATCTATTTTCATACTTATCGACATCTATATTTATTACTGCTTTTCATGCTCGGTTATCAATAAATTGAACATCTTTCGATAATTATAGACTTGTGATGATTTGGGTATGACATCCATATCTATTCCTGCTTTGGGTTGTGGAAAGCAAGGTTTCCCGGTTGATAAAGCAACTCTTCTGACCGTACAGACAGTAGCTGAATACATCAGTGATGTAAGTATCTTACACAATTAAGCTTAGACCTTCAACAAGTTGAGAATTTCAAATTTACTTGTTTTGTATCCGTGTATCGATAGTGAACATAACATTGATATTTAAACTATATTTTTCTCAAAACTATTCGATCATTTGCGTTTTTCGTTGTTAATGTCACAACAGGTCTAGATTTCCTTTCGGCACCGAGGACAGTAAGATGAGTTTCCATTACTTCCCGTGAACAGGCTCAATCAGAAACGAGTCTGCAATCTTTTCATATTTGTCGTGCACATTCGCATACAATACATAATTTGTGTATTGTAAAAGAAAGAAAATTGAGACCTTTTAACAACCGAAGAAGGCCAGTGACAGAAACCTTTTTTAAAAATAAAACAGTTTAAACAAATATGAAAGTTGTAATTTACACGGAATTTTTTATTCCATGTACAGGGAAAAAAGCCAGAACATAACCATTAGGGTAACATTATATTTTCAATTACAGAGAAAATTCAGAATATAACCAGAAGGTTAACAGTATTTTTAAATACAGAAAGATAACCAGAAAGATAACAGTACTCGTATATTTTCAATTTTTCAATTACAGGGAAAAAGCAAAATCAAGGAAATTGTTCTGTGTGACACATCTAACACGTTCGTTGAAAACTTTGCAAACGCCATCAGCAACTTAACAGATCCGTGGTTTGTATTCAAACATGGCTTGGAAATCAAAGAAAAAGACAGTAGTTCTAGTAAGTACGCCAATGTAGTGCATGTTTGCTTCATGCTTACTTTTGCCGAATATTCGCAACAGGAAAAATATATAAAAATCTTAACTCTTTTTCGTTTTGTCAAAAATCATTAATAACTCTTATCTCACCTCTTCCACACAAACCAGCAAATAACATATGGATAGTACTATAGTAGGACTCCCAGTTTTTGATTTTTTTCTTTTATATTTTTAAAATAATAATAATAATTATAATAATAATAATAAATTAATAACAGTAATTAACAATTATAATAATAATAAAAATTAATAATAATAATAATAATTATTATTATTATTATTATTATTATTATTATTATTATTTACATTTATAATAAATGATAATATAAATTAATTCAGCAAATAAGGCATGGGTTTTATCTGGTACCTTGAACATCTTGATTTTTTCTGTAACTACTCAAAATATTCAACAAACGTATGACTATGTTTTTCTACGAAGTAGTATTTTAACAGCAACACTTTTTAATTACCTTTTGGAAACAAAATCCTGACTCAAATGATGTTCTAAACAATTAATAAAATCAGTTACTCAGTATTAAGATTGCTCTTTCTGTGAAAGTTGTATAAGATGCTATAGTATATTGAAAGTATTTTGACCCTCAGTTGACAGACGTTCCGGAGATATTGGACATACTGTAACGGAGTCGAAATCGCAGCGCGCTCCAAAGGATTTAAAGATGCCATCTGGACCACCTTCAGCAACCCTTAGATGGGGACGGGTATTTCTTTACTACTTATGCTTTTGTATCCTTAATAAACTACTTAAAATTTGTGCAAAAGTTGGAATTTCGATATTTATTGCCATCTTATAATAAAAATTTCAATCTTGTTTTAGAAAGGTGGACGCTCTATATTTATTGTCTTCATATAATGAAAAGTTCATTCGTGTTTGGAAAACGTTGGGCCCTCGATCTTTATTTTCTTCATGTTAATATGTACAATTGATTCTTGTTTTTAAAAAAGATGGACCCTCGATCTTTATTGATTTAATGTAATTTACAATTGATTTTTGTTTTTTGAAATAGATAGACCCTCGATCTTAATTGCCTTCATATAACGTACAATTGATTCTTGTTTTTGAAAAAGCTGGATCCTCGATCTTTATTTCCTTCATGTAATGTACAATTGATTTTTGTTTTTGAAAAAAATAGACCCTTGATCTTTATTGCCTTCATGTAATGATTCTTGTATTTCTAAAGTTGGACCCTCGATCTTTGATGCATCCATGTTATTTATGTTATGTATATTTTTTATTGTTTTTGAAAAAGTAAGACCCTCGATATTTATTGCCTTCATATAATGTACAATTGATACTTTTTTGTGAAAAAAGATGGACTCTCGATATTTACTGTCTTCATGTAATGTACAATTGATTCTTGTTTTTGAAAAAGATAGAACCTCGATTTTAATTGCCGTCATATAATGTACAAATGATTTTTGTTTTTGAAAAAGATGGACCCTGTATCTTTATTGCCTTCATGTAATGAACAATTCGTTATTGTTTTTAATAAAAGTTAGACCCTCGATATGTTCTGCCTTCAAATAATAAAATATTCGGTCAGTTTCAAATGTGATTATCAGATTAAATACGATAAGATCGGTTTAAGGCAAAGAGACAAATGGAGGAAGTACGAGAATCTCACGAGAAGATCCCCGAACAACCAGAAATAAATGGGGAAACTGTCCACTCGAAACTCTCAGTAGATAAAAGCATTTTCAGAAGTAAGTAACAGTACGACCATAATAAAGGAAAACATGTCTTTTTCAGCGAAACAATATATTCAACGATGATATTTTTTATTTAAACCCTTGTTTAATAAGCTGATACGAACAGATGCCTCTATGTCTTCTAATTATTGTTAAATAAAGATGTTCCGGTCAAGAAATGCCCTTTGCTTTCTAAAAAAGTTACCGCAATAAGCTAAGTCTACTACAATGTGAGGGGACTTTGATTTAGAAAATAGCCAATTTTGTTGGTAAATGTATAATAACATTAGCGCTATAAAAACGACTACGGTGCCTATCCAACCATGCAAGAAACAGGTAGAGTACATAACATCCGTAACTACCCAAAAGGATAAAACTTTCATGTAGGCCTATATACCAGCTACTATAATTGACACCTGTTTGGTTTGATATTAGCATATTACCATCAAGTGAGGAAACTGATACATGTAAATACACCAAATGCTGTGAAAATGGCATCTTGATATTAGAGACAGGCTGTTCAAGCGTTAGTTATGCGAATAAGTTGATTTGTTAGATACCTTTGTTCTTTTCACACGTTGTTTAAATGCAAGTTTACGTCTGTAGAACGTACTCACACAGAATTCAGAATTACACATTTATTGATTGTAGATGGCCTTCCTTTCAATATACCGATATCCGACAAAATACACTTGAAAATCGAACGAGGAAATTTGGCAGCAGAAAAGGTATTTCTACAGAAATTATCGGTCATAATACATATGCACCGATATATTCTTACTATATATAAATCTAATTGTCGTAGAAGGGTTCTAAATGTAATGGTGATGAGCCCAAAAGTAAGTAGTGGTTGCTGCTCAGCCTGCAAAAGCACGAAACACTAAAATTTGGAAAAGAAATAACAAGTCAAGTCTGTCTGGCGTGAATCACCATTCTTGATGACTTTCAAAGTACGAGTGCGTATAAATAAAAAATAACAGCCAAAAATCAGTGAATAATGACAAACAAATTATTTGCAAAAGCATGAAACACTCGAATTTTGAAAAGAAATTACAAGTCAAGTCTGTCTGGCGTGAACCATTCTTGATGACTTTCGAAGTACGAAACGAGTGCGCATGCTTGCTATGGAATTGCAAGAAAGTTAAAAACGAAAGAGTCCCGTCATGTTAGTATAAAAAGAATGATTGATGATAATGGCATTTACGGGTATATAGGCTGTTATAGGACAATATATCAATAAATCGAACATGACAATGACAATAACGATAGACAGGCTATGGTGGACAATACGAGACACTACATAAATGAATACAAATGGACAAAGTATGCCTCGTGACATTAAGCATTACAGAAATGTTCAAACTTCTTCTTAAAAGCAAATAGTAGCAAATAGTGGAATATGGAGGCGACGGGTTTCCAAAAAAATCTACTTGAATGGGAGTTAATCCAAATAAAGAACACAATTTACTTATAAAATGTACGACTTACAAATTCCGCGAACACGGTTTTTAGATGTATTCCCATAATATTTGTTTTCAAATTATACAACTAGATAGTTTCAATAACGGATAGATTCAATATCACAGCTTCTGATTCAAATGTCGTTCAATTATTTAATCACAAGATATACTTTATTCTTTTTAATTGTTGCATTTGAAGTCTGCTGAGATACTGGTGATTTATATTAGATACCATATCAAACGTCTATTTTGTTTTGTGCGCTAAACGATTTGTCTTTTACCGTAAAAGCCATTCTTTTATCTAGGATCTATATACAATTCGCCTCAGTGAACTGAACTGAAATGGTATATAAACCAATCTGAAGATTCTTTGATCACCATTCACACCTTCATTATGGGTGTTTATTACATGTGTTACTATAAATAGTAACAAATTTACGTTACGACAGGAAGCGTTATTCAAGGTCGCAGGGCATTAACTTATGAGAGGCAGGGCCATTATCGATAATGGCCCTGCGATTTTATTTTTAGGTTTTCAATTGTTATCATTGGTTTAACAATTCATCATTAAAATAAGAATAAATTGTACATAAAATATTCCCAAATTAAAATCACTTCTTTCCTTTTTCTTTTCCATTCATTTGTATTATTAAATTCACAAAGCTAGCCTAAACTAGTAAAAACGTGGTGTAAAAGAAGCTCGCAGCAGAGGTATAAGAATGAAACACTCTCAAATCATTGCATTTACAGACTCATACCACGATTATCACTTCTAGCAATCAAAGTTTAGCAAATACCCATCCTTTCCCTTGAGTTAAAACAAAATAAACAACTGGTACTGAATGAAATAGTAAACATTCGTTCAATGACGTCACATAAAAATGACGTAGTCACTGATATCATGATGTAGCAATTGTATCAATGAAAGTGCCCAATCAAGTACAAAGTGAAGGGAGATTAACGTACACATGTAATAAATAGGTTAATAAATGGGCAAGCAGTGCCACTTGTCGATAATGGCCCTGCCATATAATAATGTCCCTCGGGCTAAAGCCCTCGGGCCATTATTCATATGACAGGGCCATTATCGGCAAGTGGCACTGCTTGCCCATTTATTAACCTATACATATAAAAGACTTGTACAAGTAGCGTTCAAATAGTGAAGAGTCGTCACGGCGTAAACATTATTATACATTTCCATTACTGGCTATAACCAAACGCAATCAATCGAATCTGCAATTATTTTATATTTGTTGTGTTGGACTTTTTCTAATTTCCCTTTTATCCTTAATATCACACTTATGATCATTTTCTAGATCAATGATACTTTGTGTCGGTTTTTGTGTTGTTGTTTGTTGTTGTTTTTTTTTTTCAAAAATATCTGCAGTAAATAATGTTGCAAAAATAATGTAATATTTATGTATCTGCAGTAAAGAATGTTGCAAAAAATGGTATAAAATTGATTTATTAACTTGGTGAAAATTGGAATTTTTGTATTTAACTTCATTATCATTATTTTAATTTGTTTTAGGTTGACGTTATAGTCTGTACTACGCCAGATTTTCCAAATCTGAACGGAGAAGTAGCAAAAGCGATTCTTTCTGTTGGAGGAGAGAGCATTATTCAGGAGTGTAAAAAAATTGGCAGTATTAAAGATGGGGAAATACGAAGCAGTCGTCCAGGCAACTTATCGTGTAACGCAGTATTTCATGTCCTTATTCCAAGACAATGGAATGCCAAAACTGGAGAAACGGTATTGACAATGGTCCTTTTACACTATTACATCAGATCTATTTTTTTTGTTAATTTGTCTGTGCTGACTGACTGTGGTGTCATAAAATTTTGCGAGGCTCCAATTTTGCATAGAAGACAGATCAAAATTTTGTGCGGGTATAAAGGCAAAATTTTAACCGCAGCGATATAATGCTTCCATATTTATTTGGATAGACGTTTTCTATTAATAAATTGGTTTCGTTTATTATTGGAATCCAAAACACAAATAAATGGCTTATTTTTAGGCATTGTAAAACACGGGAATTTAAGATATAAATTATGTATGCTTTCCCGTTGGTCATGTACGATTGTTTTTTAAAAAAAGGTGAAATATGCATATCAGGAATCGCCACATTCAGAAAAAACAGCCTCCCCACACAGTCAAGAAGAAGAGAGGGAGAGAGCATGGTTAATAAAATGATCAGTTTCAAAAGAGACACCACTAACAATTAACAAAAATGAGAACCCGAGGGGTTACCGCCTTGGAACGGTCAGTGGCAAATCAAATTAAACTTAAAACACCTTTTTTCTATGATAAAAATCAACTGTATCTTCGATAAACATATATAAAAACAACAACAAAGTCTTTCACTTTAATAGCTATCTGTCTTTCAGTTCGTATACCAGATGGTCATCAACTGCTTACAACTAGCAACGAAGCAACGACATAACTCAATAGCTTTTCCTGTCATCGGTGCAGGCAAAACAGGGTTTCCTGCCGACATAGTAGCAAAGTCTATGGTAAAAGCCGCATGTGATTTTGCCTCGCAGACGTCGAATTCTACGATCACCAGGGTTTCAATTGTCGTTTATTCAAAGGCGGATGCTATTTGCAAGGTGCTGGAAATTTTGATTATCTAACTTTTTCATGTAATCAAACATGAAAACTCTGTAAAGATATTTTTTCAAGATTGTTGAAGTATCCATACCAAGTGTGTTGGTTTAACTGCTCTTCTATTGATGAAACAAGAATATTCTTTTGACTCAAAGGTAGTCTTAAATGTCAAAACTTTCAAATGTCAAATACACCTTTAAGGTTTTCCCGTAGCGTTGCCCATATTATCTTTATTACGACTGCTTGATTTTGGCTATTCGTGGACAACATTATAATTTTAAGGTCAGTTCTGGTAATTTTATTATTGTATGTGTATTTCAAAATGATATGTTATCTGTTTTTTATAAGTACATCGTTTTATATGCGAAGATATGTGCGTGTGTGGGTGTGCGTGAGAATGTGCGTTTGTGACTTTTTCTTCAGGGGATCATGTTCTTTGTAATTGGTAGGTTCAGTTTTGTTTCAGATTTTTGAAAAGACTGTACCAACTCTTTTTGGAACTTCTTCTGATCGAAATGATAAGACAACTAGAAATGGTATGTTACGTGACAGATATATTTGAGATTGCTTAAGGGACGTCTGCAGCCGTCATTGCACTGTTTTCAATAAAACAAAATCATTAAAATAATCTAACGAAAAAAATGCAGTTCAAATAAACTTGCACAAAAATGTGTTCATTTTACACACTTTTAGAAATGTCAGGAAAGCTTAAAATATATTTAACATAAAAAACTAAAACTGTATGCTGTGTTCTTGTAAGAAGAGAAATTAACATTTTATTCCGATGTCATTTATTTACGCGACCAGGAAAATGTTACAATAAGATTATACTAAGTCTTTGTGAGACAAACTTACACAACATCATGTTAATCATGTAATCGTTTTAAATGATGTTTTTGTCATATTTTGTTTTTGTGATTGGCTGTTAATAGAAAAAAAATTATGAAAATTTTAGGTTTAGCTATTTTTTATTATTGTTCTTAAATGTTCTTAACTTACGTAAAGTGCAATGATGACTGTGGAAAACCAACACAAAGGCTTTGTTACTGGCTGGTATGACATTACTTAGATTAATACTCGTTACTACACGAGTTCCCGGGTTTTAGTTCATTTAGAAAACACAATATTTATAGTATTGTTTTTTATATAAGTATTATGCAAACATTACAAAGCTGCACAATCACTTAAGGTATTTAAATAATCCGTTAAACCATTTCGCTTGACTGTGTCATTCGTAGCTTTGTGGATTATACATAAAAACGGATCGTTAAAACCACCGAACCCGTGCAATTATAAAAAAATGCAGGCTCGGTTAGATGAGGCTGTTCATACCGCATAGCGCTGGGTTGAGCGCAACTTAAGTTTCATACAGGTATATGTGTCCTGCTCACCGTCCTTCAGAGTGTAAGAACAACAACGCTGACTAAATGTACGGGACGATTTCTACAGTAGCCACACGGCAGAAACAACGCCAGTTTGATATAACAGTTCATTGTAACCTAATATAAGAATTACGAAACATGTATCATAAAGATTTTCAAAAAAAGTATACTTGTGTTATTCATCTATGATGCATAAATACTATAAATAAATGACTGGGGACTTTGAACTAGAGATTTTTGCAGGTCGGAGTCATCAACATCAAAGAGTTATAGAAGCGTTTGTCGATTCTATAGCTCCCTACAGCAAACACTCTGAAGTAGATGATGTTATTATTGTCAAAGTTGTTTCTAAAAATCGAGGGAAGATCATACAAAAGTACATAGAGAAACTGGTTGAAGAAAAATATACCACTCGGAAAATCTCATTCAAAAATTTGTCAAAGCAGTACACGCTCACCAACTTGGAGGTATTTAACAAATATTTATTCTTTCAATTTCTCATGAACTTATTTTTAAACAGAAGATTTATTTACTTCTTGTTGCAAATCAAGAATAAATAGAATTATATTATATTAACACAGATTGAATATACTGTAAGTTGTTCAACTGTTTATGATATTCCGCCAAAAAAGTAATATTTGATAGAAGTAACGTAAAAACAAAAAAAAATTGTAGCGTAGCGTTATTTCAAGAGTTCTTGCAAAACTTTTTTTTTATTTCCATAAAAATTTCCATATTACAACAATTATAGAAGATTAACATCAAACTATCAATAGTTGGGATACAAATCAGTTAATTTTATACTTAAATTAATACTAATTCCAAATGTTTGTACATTATGGCTAGTGATGGTGACTAACTGTTCATTAATCGTTGCACTTTAGATATGATATTCAATAGTTTTATTATAGTGTCTGTATAATCAAGTTAAAATGGCTACTAGTGCCAATGTCTTTTCTATAGTTATTGGTTTTGAGAATATATAAAAGCCAATATCGCGAATAAGTAGATGAAAAAGTTACCGTACGCAATCAATATTAAAATATTGCAGGAATGGTTTGATTGAGCCTGTTCGTTAACATTAATAGAAATGCATATTACAGCCTAGCTACAGCCTGGGCGCAAACTCAATATTTACACACATATAAACATCGTGCTCAAAGGCCTTCAAATGACGTAATTGATAACCGCACTGATTGAATGTACGGGGAGACTTTTTACGGGCGTCACACAACACAACAACGCTACTGTGATATTTAAAGGATAGAACAAAGAACTACGAAAGCCAAGTTGAACGAAGGCGAAAAATAATAAAGGATAGTTGTGAAATCCTCTTTTGTCTGAATGTTAGCGACAATTATGTTTCTGAATTTGAGAGCGGCCTCTTAAAGTGTTAAAACATACGAGGTTATTTCATGTATTAAAATGTGTTCATTTACATTTTAAGGAGAATAAGATAAAAGATCTCGGAGCGAAGTTCGGAATAGATGTTCAGATTATCCAGAAAGAATGTTGCGTTCAGTTGTCCGGATTAGCAGACTGGGTCAACACGTGCGAGCTGGAGCTAGTGGGCCTGCTCCACAATGAATTTCCGGCTTTGAGATTAGGACGAAAAGAAGAAGAGGGAATTGCTGGGGCAGAGCAGTGGTACTATGAACAAGGTATAACTTAAGCTACGTATGACGGCGACTTTGTGCGAAATATTCATTGGCAAACGTCGGCTAACTCCGCTACACTAGCCTCAGCTTCACATCTTATGAGTATCTAGGCTTCATATTGAACATATAAATGTAATTGTATAATGTAATGAATTTGAAGGTTTTTTCAAAGTTGAAAATCGCCCGAGAAATTTTACATAATTTTTTCTATAATGCATATATTTAAATTTATTGATAATGCATATATTTTATATATATTTGTGTGTGGAAAGAGAAGAGAACCCCTCTCCAAACTTAAATTTAATGGGCGACGCCATTTTGGTAAAACTATTTTTCTATCTACATACATCTGGGGTTCGATTCAGAGAATAAGAACTGTGTTTTTATTGAAAAGAAATAAAAAAAAGATATGAGAATAAGAAAGCAGTGGTACATTTAACACGAATCTGGAAGTTGTGATTGCGCATGTTTATTTCCGTTTCCTGTATTATGAATCTTCATAAGTTGTTTCACCAAGACAACTTGTACTTGTTTTGTGATATGAGAACCTGTTTGGGCAAGTGTGAGGTTGGTGCACCCTAGAACCTTGTTTTAACCCTAAGTGGCAATTTGATTTGCCACTGACCGTTCCAATGCGGTTACTCCTCGTGTTCTCATTTTTGTTAATTGTTTGTGGTGTATTTTTTTGAAACTGATCATTTTATTACGCATGCTCTCTCCCTCTCTCTTCTTCTTGACTGTGTGGGGAGGCTGATTTTCTGAATATGGCGATTCCTGATATGCATATTTCACCTTTTCATTGTCAAATAATTTTACATCAATGTTTCTGGATGGACGGGTGCATATATATAGATCGCCTTGTCCGTCTGTACTCTAATGTCCTGTCATTCCTGACAATGACTTTAATATCTTGCCATTCTCGTTCAATTTTTCAGAATGAGTGTTTAACAATTAAAGTTAATACTGTTAAACATGCCATTATTTAAAACTGTTTTTTCCTGTATTTTATAGATGGAACAAGGAATAAGGTCGACATGTCTTCTAATTTTGAAATTCGAAAAGGTCACCTTCTGAAGAATGATTTTTCTTACTATAATCATGCTGAACAACGTGAGTACACTGTACAATATGTGATGGAAGGACAAATGGAGGAGTGGCCTCGAAATGATCCACAGAAGAAAAGACGACTATATATCTCTAAGCAAGTTGAATCAGGTACATAGCAATTGAGTAGACAAATAGGCGGATAAACTAAAAGTAAACAATTACCTGAAGGATTGCAATAATGTTGATGTCCATGTTTGATATTAAGCTAGTCGGAATACGCATAAAACCAACGTATTGTTATTCGGAACTAGACCTTATATGGAATAGAACATGGAAAAAAATTTAATAAGCTGACCAGAGGACTGAATAATAAAATAACAATAACCCTACATGCATCAAACGAGCTTACACAGACATCTCAGACAGTTAAAACAAAATTTAAAAAGTCAACAGTTATTATAATAGATCTTAAGAAAACACTGTTTTTCAAAACAAAACACGACTCCGGGTAAAACATATTTTACTGAATGTGTTTTAATGTGGAATTGCATTCATTAACGCTGTAATGCCGTCTTCAGCTTACCGATAACGTTATGAATCATGCTGTATTGACTGTTTCTAAAAAAAGTTATCGGGGAAAACCACTAACTAAAGATAGGTTATCAGATCTAACATTTTGTTAGATCTGAATTCAGAGAGATTCCCTGGCAAAAGCCCTCCCCGGTGGTCTTTAATTAATACTATACATTATTAAAAATGAATCTTTTCATAAAAATTGATTTTTAAAATGGGAAACGCCAATCCAATTACGATGTTTGTATTTATAACTTTGGCTTTGATTTTGTAGTAAAATACTGTTGCTGTGTCTTTATAACTTTTCAGAATTTAAGAACAAGCAAATCCAAATGGTTTATGTAGTTCCTTGTTTGAAATATCTTTCTCTGATTCAATATTAAATATATAACACTTTGTCTACTAGTTATGCATTGCGTATTTATGTTCATGCTATGAATAACTCGGACACACCAATTGTGGTTAAAAATGATTCTTGTCGTTTAGGATGGATTGAAAATGTACTGTTTGCTGGTGTAAATATTGAGTTGCGCTCCACCCGGGGCTTGGCTGCGTGAGCAGTAATATGCCTTTCATTACTACACAGGCTAAATCAAACAGGGCCTGTACTATTTATATGCATGTATTTGTCATATTCAGTATCTTTAAAGTTAATTTTTCATCTATTTATTAGTAATATTATTATAAAACTTTTAAGGAGTAAGCTATCCCGCCAGCTGGACCATATTTCAAAACGACGTTAGCGAAGCCCAGGTTGTTCTCGCCGAGCATGAAGCGGAATTCAACGAAGTGAAAAACAAGCTGATAAAAGACGGTTGTAGACCTACACAGATAGTCTCGGTAAGGTGACTTTAAGTTATTTCACCAAGACAACTTGTACTTGTTTGTTCATATGAGAACCTGTTGGGGGCAAGTGTGTGGTTGGTGCACCCTAGAACCTGGTTGATGGCTAAGTTGGAGTTATTTCATAAAGACAAACTTTTTTTACTTGTTTGTTCAGATGAGAACATGTTGAGGCAAGTGTGTTGTTGGTGCACCCTAGAACCTGGTTTAACCTCCCCTTCCCCCCAGCGGCAAATTGTTTTGCCACTTACCATTCCAAGGCGGTAACTCCCAAAGTTCTCTTTTCGGTAATTGTTTGTGGTGTTTATTTGAAATTCATATTCTTATAAACCGAAGCTCTAATTTTATCTCTATTTTTTGGCTGCATGGGGAGGATGTGTTTTCTGTGTGTGGCGAATTTTGATATGTATATTTCACTTTTTTTGAACATTAGAAAATTTTCATCACATCACTTAAATCACCATCAGTGGTTGAAATTATTTTTTCTTTCGAATGGAATTGCTATATTTTACTAAATGTTGTGAAATTTAATAATAAAACATGTACAACAAACTGTTACCAGTATCCAAGATTCATCACGTACTTTAAATAAACATCAAAAAAAGTATAAACAAATTGAGATAACTTAGTATTTCTTTGCAGAATATACACGTTTATTTTATGCTTTCCGGTGAATTATAGAGGTTTCTCAGTGAAATAAAAATGGTATTGCACCATTGAAACTCGTGAATACGAGAACGTGATATTTTCACTCATGGCTACTCCACTCGTGAAAATATCATTTTCAGAATTTCACTCGTGAAATATAATTTACAATTAACAAAAAATATCCGCTATATAAATAAATGATGGTCACAGTCACACTGATTTAAATGAAAACAAAACAACTTTAAATGGCCAGAACACACGGAATTTGGCAAATCCGGAGCCTATTTCACTAAAAATGCCTATATTCTGAAACACAGTCACATGACCCTAATAAGCCAATAGGATATGCGCTTTTCTGGGAGATGTAATTAACTTTACAGATTTAACGTTTGGACTCTGTTATTTCTGAATGTGGCAATTCCTGATATGCATATTTCACCTTTTTGGAAAACAAATTTCTCTCGAAGCTGTTTCAGCTGCTTTACTGAAAATGAAACACAGTCGCGTGACCCTAACAAGCAAATCAGATATGTGCTATTCTTAAAGATCTATTTATGTTTACAGATTAAACGTTTGGAAAACAAATTTCTCTGCAAGTAGTATCAGCTGCTTCACTGAAAATGAAACACAGTCACGTGACCTTAACAAACAAATCAGATATGTGCTATTCTTAAAGATCTATTTATGTTTACAGATTAAACGTTTGGAAAACAAATTTCTCTGGAAGCAGTATCAGCTTAAGAAAGCACAACTGGAAAAACTCAATCCTCAGACTGAAATTGAGAAGCGTCTATGGCATGGTACCAAGGTGGCAACAGTTGATATAATTATTAAACATGGATTCAATCGTAGCTTTGCTGGAGAAGCAAACAGTAAGTACAAACTCGTACACGCACGCACGCCAACACGCACGCATTCTAACATGAGATGCCATGAAATAAAAAACAATTCAGGGATAATGTTTCTAAGCGAGGCTATGCTTGATTTTAATATGCTGTTTGTATAACATGACAACAAGAGTATGATTCTTGTTAACAAAAACTTCAATAATAAATAAATGCGTGTTCTTTATTCTAAAACCTGTAACAATGTCAAAGATTTCAATGAACGAAATATATATTGAAAATAAAATTTTGACAAAGGTGTATCGGTACATTTGTGCTACAATTTAAGAAAAATTATCTCGGTAGTGTGCAATGTGTGTGTTGTGTGAAACAAGACAAAAAATAAAAACGAAAAACCTACCATATGGATAAAGCGAAAGACTGGACATTTAAAACTATTAACAATTCTCTTGGTTTAAGGCCGAGATAGAGTTCTGTGCTGTACAGCCATATCCAGTTTGTATTTTAAAGGTATCTTCCAAACCACTGAAAACAAAAAAAAAAACAGAAAGAAATTCCGATTGATTAGCAATTTACACGTTTAATTTGTTTAATTGTTCGTGATGTCTATTTTTGAAAATGGTCATTTTATAAACCATGCTCTCTCTTCCTCTTGGCTGTGTGGGGAGGGTGTGTGGCAGTTCCTGATATGCATGTTTCTCTTTGTTTTAAATTATCCTTTTTAGGTAGTCTTAAATTCATCAAAATAAAGACAGCAGTGGATCGATATTATCAAACTGTTTATTGTTTTGACAGTGGCGTCATACGGACAAGGGGTATATTTCGCCGCGAAATCGTCATATTCAGACAATGATATCTATGCAACGCCGGACGCGACAGGAGTGAAACGAATGTTTTTGAACCGTGTGTTGACTGGAGTTTATTGTAGGGGTCACCAGCATCTAAAAACTCCACCAGAAAGGCCGGGTATGACTGCGGATGGTTACAAAGTGTACTATGACAGTGCTGTCGACGATGAAAAGAAGCCTGTTATTTTTGTTATGTTTCACGATACTCAGGTCTTTCCTGAATATTTGATAGAATATAAACGTTGAATTACTGAATTGTCAAACAAAATCTTGGACATTGGACATTACAACTTTTATGTTCGTGTTTGATTTGTACATGTATACGGTATACGGTATTACACAATAAGTTCTGTTTTGTATATCTTAAGTGAACAATATATGTAAATATGTTACATTTCTAAGATTTTTGTAAATATTTATATTGACGGGGTTTATAATTGATTATGGATAAGTAGACGGTCACATGATACTTTTCGAATATAACCAGGAAAAATCGTGTGGCAGATATGGGAGAATTAAATAGAGGATATTTGTTTTTCCAGTGTAAGATAGAAATATATTTCACTCGTGAGCCCCGGAATTCGTATTTTCACGAGTGGCGAAGCCGCGAGTGAAAATACATAATTCCGGATTCACGAGTGAAATAGAAATGCCACTCCTGAAAATACATAATTCCGGAGTTCACGAGTGAAATATATTTCTATCTTACACAGGTAAAAACAAATTTACTTTTTATTCTATGCTTTTATTGCACAATTCGTGTGAATTTGACAAAACAATTGCAGGAAATGGCGCCAAATCAGCAAATCCGCTTGTTTAAGACGTGACGTCATGACGTCAAATATCCAAATTTGAGCCCGTTTTCTAAACGTTCTCATTCGGTATGTTATGTGCGTTTGGGTACCAACGTGAAAAAAGCAGTGAACATAAAAATGATATTCCGCTGTTTGGTAACAGTGAAATACCACTTTTATTTCAACAGGAAAATTCTATAATTCACTTAAAAACAATAAATAATATAGACGATATTTGTTTGTTTCAGTGAAAAATCAATTTTATTTCACGAGTAAGTAAAAAAAACTGATATTTTCATGAGTGGCATAGCCACAAATTTTCTTTTTATTTTATGTTTTCTTTACAAAGTAATCAGTAAAGAACTAGAAACTCAAGAGTTTCTTGTTCCCCGTGGAAGGCCTCAAAAACAATAGCCACTTAACTTTCAATCATAACTGACGAAGCAATAGAAAATAGTTCTGAAAACTATAATATACTAGAAAACATAAAATACATAGTCTTTCTGTGTTCATTTCTTGTCAAGAAAACATGGAGTTATTAAATTTATAAAAACATTTTGCTGATAAACTATAATATTGAAATGAACTTGTCAGTCTTTTGACATAACTGTCGAGTTATCGGTTATTAAGAATTATTATGCTGCATAGAAATTTCATTAAATTTAACGTAATTATACTGATCCAAAATGAAAACTTGACAAAATAACACGGGAAACTCCTATAACAATAATGATGCCAGTGAATGTGAAAGTCTGGAGGAAATTGATCACCAATATGTTTGTTTTTGGAAGTTACATCTACAATGTAATAGATTAAAAAAACAGAAAGCATTAAAATAAATTTGATTGAGGCAAACTATCAGCTGGATTTTGTTCTTTCATTAATGAAAAGGGAGGTTATTTGAAAAAAAAGGAATTTGAAGTAACTGATTCTTTTTTTTTGTACCAGTGGACTTAAACTATTGTGTTTTTCTTTCTGTATATGCCATTATGCCATTGAATTCGAAATTTTACATTCAATCAGTTTGAGATTCATGTAAAATATACTGATATAACCATTATTTAGAAAAGAGGAGATAACATTAACCTTTGCGAAAAAAATGACAACATCTTTTCGCTTTATTATATGTCCAGATAAGTTTAAATACCACCACTTAAATTAAATTAATATATAATAAAGCATCACAGAACAAAATGTTTTGATTCAGAAATGTCAAATTTTCATTTTGGCTGAGTATATATACTTAAAGAAAATTGGAAACCCAACATCTTTAATCACGAAATATAATTATTTCGTGTTAAAAATTTGCGTTTCTAATTTCTTCAAGTATATATCTGCGATGTTCCATGGTACTAAGGCTTTCTCTGAATATTTGATAGAATATAAACAGTAAAAAATTAATAGAATTTCTGATTCGTCAAACTTCATCATGGACTTCAGACATAACAATTTTTATGATCGTGTTTTATTTGTACATGGTATTGCATGTTGTGATGTTTTTTGTTGCTTTGGTTTTGTGTTTGGGTGTAAATAAAATGTTAACTTCTATTCACAAGAGTTGCATACAATTAGACATAAAAATGTTTTTACCACTTTTAGACTGTTATAAAACAAGGTACCTGAAAAATACTTTATGTTATATTTTAAAATTATTAGAGCCTTTTTCAACAGTTTAGACACGCCCATGCGTATTTGTGACCGATCAGGAAATGAGGACTTATAGACACTGATAATTACTCAGTCATGTTCAAGGAAGTTGATTGCAGAATTATTAGTATGATTTGAAATGTTCTGATATCTTAATTCCGGTTTCACAATTACCCTGATAACGAAATCAATAAGTAGTATGCCACTTGAATGCTTATTATCAGCACATGTTCAATGTTTAATCGAACATCCTATCATCAGAATAGTACAGTTTCAGTTTCAGTTTTATTTCAGCGTTAAAATAATACAATGGTAAAAGCCAGAAAACAATAAACAGATAAACATAGTACATCCTTAACGTCATTTCGCAACTGTCTAATTATTGGCTTTCAATGATCTTTATCATCTATTTATTAATTATCACAATAGCGTTGTTCGAGCCGTGTGGCGGCCGTAAAAAGTCTCCCCGTACATTCAGTACTGTTTATCTATGAAATAGATAAAGTCTGTTTAGAAAGATACTAATATTCGTGTAAATATTGAGTTGCGCTCAGCCCAAGGCCAGGCGGCTTGAACAGTAATATTGCAGGCTCAGTTGGATTACTGTTCACGCCGCCCAGCCCCGGGTTGAGCGCAACTCAATATAATTTACACAAAATTAAGCAACAGCCTTCAAAGGGTTATATACTGTCAGCCAATAAAACCGCAAACATCAAAACTGTTTTCAATGGCAGTCAGAATGTACGGGGAGAATAACATCATAATAAGACATACTCAGCGACATTTTGTTACAGTTTTCTTATTGCTTCACCAGACAGACACTACGAATTGAACTATTCGTAATATAAAATGCTCCAAAGACATAAATAATTTGTTGTTTCTGCGACAGAAACGTCGCCGTGAGGGTGCGGGTTCGTTCCCAAGAAGAGGCCATACAATGTTTATTTTTACAGTAACTTTTATAAACGCATGTATTATTCTTTTACAATCTTTTATCGATTGAAACTGAAAATGGTCAATTCTTAGAATTGTCAACAGGAGTGCGTTTAACAAGGGCAACCAACTCTTTCCGAAAACGAATGTCAACAACTACATACAGAATTGGGTTGACAACATAGTTAATAAAGTAAAGACGCCAAAAGAAGAAGACAGTCGCCTTCTCTGAATCAGACAATCTAGACAAGATACTGTCTGATTGATCAATAAAGCCAGTCAAGATGATATAAATGATCATCGTTATTACATAAACAGTTGTCAGTACGAGCATAACGATTGTCTTTGCCTTGGTTCCTTCGCTTTTGTCAAATCGTGATTTTATTGCAAGCGATTGTTTTCCTTTATTTGCACCGTCCTTTGCAGGTATTTTTGAAAGATCAGAATGTGTTTTACTGCAGTTGTCAACATTGATATTTTGGACATAACTTGATAGGTTGGGCAAACTTCTTGACATTGATACGCATGGTCGTTTAATGCTGCTTTCCGACGAATCATCCATGGTAATCTCTGGAATATTTCCGCTATAATTATTTGTCAGACATTCGGAACAGTCCTTCTGCGAAAAATTGCTTTGATTGGTATTAGTTTCCTCAGAATGAGAAGAAATTGACAATGCTGCAGCACGCGATGGATCAGTCGCTGTTTGAAAATCTGTTGATATTCGCCCGAATATACTTTTCGCTGTCCAAATATTTAATGTTCCAGCAACAAATACCATTAGACCAATAGGAATGATATAGACAAATTTTAAATAGATAAGCGGATATATGCTATTGACATAGTCAGTGGATTTATCACAAACTGATACAGTTATGTTGCAATTGTCATATGTTTGTGTATAAGTCTGCATTCCCCAAAAATGTGTGGTTGGTATCGCTATTAATATTGACAAAATTAAAGCAATTACAAACATCCTGGCGACTAATGGCGGATGTATCTGCCAAGCAAGCGGTTTGCAGATTTTTCTATGCCTGTCGTATGCTAAAATAAGCAAGTTTGAAGCGGAATACATCGCCGTGACAACATTCAGGTATGGTTTAAGCCGACAAATCACGTCGTGTTTAAAGTCGTACCAATATAACTCGATGAATATTTCACCAGGTAGAGTTGTGCAACAAGATGTCAAGTCCGCATATGCTACTGACAACACAAAATACTTAAAGTTACTTTGTTTGTGTTGCTTTGAAAATATTACAATAACTAAAATATTTCCAATTATCCCGACGACTATCAGTATTCCAATGTATATTGTCACCGGTAGAACAGCCAAAGTCATGTTCATTATGAGTTCTTCTTTCAAAGTATTACAAGATAGTGTCTGGTTATCCATGTTACTCTACTGTGTAGTAGTCTCTTTTGCTAACTTGTCAGTACATGCCTACATTTAACCATTTTAATATCCTGCTGTCTTTAATTGTTCTTATTTTGAAAACTCATGTATAGTCATCTCCGTTTAATCATGCACCGAAACGTTGTTCAAGAAATTTTAATCCGTTCCTTAAGTTGTATAATTCAGCACTTGTTCACTTGAAATCTGACTATTGGGACATTTATAACAACCTTTTATCCTTAAATCGATTTTTCTACGATTGGCAAGAAATATGTTGCGTCATTAACATATCATACTATCAATGGCAAATGAAAACGCTGGTGAAAGCAGTAGATCCGCCCATTGGCACAATGCCCTGCCAGTGTTATTTTGGTATATTATAATAAGAGGATAATCCTGCCCAGTACGCGGACTGATCCAAAACACTCAGAACATGTTTTTTGCTTATTTTCATTGATTTGGAGCATGTAAAAGTTTTAAGATTTAGAATTTGGATAGTAGTATTGACCTTTTGCAATTAATAAAAGTTTGGTGTTTCAATGGATATCCGTTCGGATCATCGGCTTAGTGAATCGACTTTTATCTGTCTTTGTCTTAACGCCATTGATACTAAAACACGTTTCATCCCAAGCAACTGATAGATCAAAATTATATCAAACAACAAACAAGCGTGATCCAAATACCTAGTAATAATAAAACAATGGTGTAGGGTTAGAGCGTCGGACTCCAGATCCGGAGACTGCGGTTGCGAATCTTACCACGGGTGAGGTTCTTCTGAAGTGTCATTAATCTACATTCAGGGAGTTCTAGTTTCAAACCAGGTAGCAGGCATCGAGAGTGATTAATATAAGTTGGAATAACTTGTTTCCAAATCCATGTAGGTTTAGTACTTAGAAGCTAATATAAACCCGGAATGAAACTGTAGGACAACAGAAATAAATGCGTAATTTAATTCAAGTGCAGGAAGGAAACGTCTGTACACATGTATATATTGGTTGGATGAAAAGAATAGATAAAAAATACAAATTAATAGCTATTTATTACATGTTTAACTGTTGTAAATAGCGAATGTAAAATTTTATTTCATGATTTCTTGTCAATTATAGATTTTCCTTGGTGAAATAAAAGTGGTATTTCACTGTTTTCAGTGCGGCATCTATTTTACTACTGATAATTGTAAAACCATGCTCTCTTCTTCTCTCTACTTTTTTGGCTAGGTGGTGAGGCTCTTTTTGATGGATGTGGCTATTCATCATATGCATATTTCTTTTTTTTAAGAGTGGAATATCACTTTTATTTTCAATGTGTTTTTTCACGTTGAAACCCAAACGCGCATAAAATTACTAATAAGAATGTTTAGAAGACTGGTTCCAAACTCCCCGCAGCGGTTACCTCCCCTTACAGTTTCAGTTTGTGTAGCGAAACGAAGCAAATCACTGCGCGGAGGTTGGACTGGTTCAAGTTTGGGTATATGACGACATGACGTAACGTCATAAACAGCCCTTTTTGCTCTTTTTAACGTTTTGTTGTGTGTTTTTTTTTCAAAATCACGCAAATTGTTCACTAAAAGAATAAAAGAAAAGAAAACATTTTTTAACAAGAGTTAAGAGTTATTTCACCAAGACAACTTGTACGGGTCCTCTTTTCGTTAATTGTTTGTGGGGTCTTATTTGAATTTGACATACTTATAAAACCTGCTCTCTTTTCCTTTTTTCTGCGTGGAGAGGTTGTTGTGTTTTACGAGTGTGTGCTACAAAATCATAAGACGATGTTGTATTAAACAACTAATTGTTTTATGGAATGTTATTTTACAATTTTTATTTGCTTTTGGCAATCACTAAATATAAATGTCATCAAACCAAAACTAAAGTTACTATTGTATAAAGAGGTTATCTAATTTGTTAAGGGGCAACAGAAAAAAAATTATCACAAATTCATTGTTTCGGTCGTAGATAGTCTTGCCGTACATAAAGTCAGTAATGTTATCAGTAAATGATCGGTTACCGACGTCAAGTTATGATAATTACATTTATCAGGGTTATCCGCGCAAGATTTATTTGAAATGCACCGGCTAGCTCAGTCGGTAGCATAATCATATCAACATGACAAATCGTCGTCGTAATTCCAAACCGACGTATGAGCATTTTCTTAGTTTTGAGAAAAAGGCATTTGAAGTTTTAGACATCAATAACTTGTTTGTCTTTCGACGGATTTTCTTGATTTTTTCTATGATGCTCTGTTTTGTCATGAATAACCTATATCCTATTTTATATAATTGTAAATGAAATACAATTTGTTTTATATAATTAAAACAAAAATTATTAACGCCTTTTTAACATTTATTCACATAAAAGATTTGTTCCATAATGCCATTCTGACTTACGTCAGTTTGAAATACTAGTTTTGTCTTAATTTGACTAGAAACTAATAGCAAATAAAAAATTAAATATTTTCTCTGAAAAATAAACGGAAATATAATCTCATTTAATACCAAATAATAAAAGTAACAATCTTAACACAATCTCGTAAGTGTCCTTTGTCTATGAAAAGCTACTAAACAAAACAAAAGAAAAAGACTGTACTAAGAATTTATTTTAGGAACCCGATATTTATAATGTTCATCGTTTTCTTGACTCACTAGTGAAGTCTTATGAATAGAAACGAATAGTGAATAAATTCCCTTGAAAATAAAAGGATATTAATATGGCATTTAAAGCCAAAGAAGCTAACAGTAACAATCTTAACAGTCTTTTTTTGAAAATGGCATGCTTTGAAGACAATTTAAACTCGACAAGCAGTGTCTGTATTTTTTATATTTCAATCACCGTTACTTTTGAAAAAGGTATTCCATTAAAATTGAGACCTAGGATTGATTTCTTTTATTCATGAAAATGATGCGTCTGCATTTGGATAATATTAAATGGGTTACTCCAATGAGAGTTTATAAGATAACGAATCAATATACAGTATTGTCATGTACAATGGTCCAAATGAATGTGAAACAGGTACTCGTACTTTGCAGTGTGTTTCTTTGCAAAACATGCAAAAGAACAAACACATAGACAACATGCTTTTGGGTATTGTTTAAATAATATATCTGATTAAATTTACATGTAAATGCATAAGAATAACTTTTAACAGGAGATTTTACAACAATATGGAACCTCTGTTTATCCGAAATGTACAATATCCGAAAGATGTACTACTAAGAAACATGACAAATCACGCTGATTAAAGTATCTTGGCTTCCAATTTTCAAATAATCTTAAACATGTTAAATGTATATGCTATAAAAACACTAAATAAAGTACAAATACTTGCATTGTTTTGTGCATATATGCAAAAATAAGATATAAAGTATTGAAGTTTTGAAGATTTTCATTCAGCGGCAGCCATGTTTTCCCAGAAAGGCTGATTCTGATTGGCCCTTTTGTTACGGCACTTTGGAAATCACCAGTAACGATTAATCATGACTTACGTCTTCGTAGAATTAAATTTTTGTCTACACAGAATAGATCCACACGGATATAACTCATACAGTCTTGTAGAGCTTGAAAAAACGAATTCAACGGTACCAAACACTCAATATTGCCAAAAAATGACTTACGTCCCTCTGGAATTAGAGCGACGAAATCTCTGTCGTCGAACGGTTCGGGTTCAATTCTCAGTAGTGGCAATATCACAGACAATAATCGGAGCATTTCTCAGCTAAAATGAGATTTAGAAAGTGTACAAAACATTGACCAATAATTTCAGTTAATATAAAAATCACAGTTTTAATGAGATATTTCGCTTCCTGCTTCCCGATTCAGTTGCACAGCGCACTTTATACAACTGCTTAAACTGTTACATAATTAGTAACATCATTTTTACTTCCTTTTATGAAATAATTATATAATCCTTTACATACGTTTTAAAACCACTGTCATAAATTAAGGGTCGGAGAAAATTCACATAGTCGTCAATAGCGGGAATGATCTCCATTAAAGAAGATTTATGTATCCTTATTTAAAAAGGATTCTTAAGTAATTTTGAAAATTTTATGCAATTCTACACTAATGTGACTGCTTAGCTGTAACAATGAAAATTTTCGAGCAGTTTTAGTCAGTTTTAGTCTGTTTCAGAATATCCCCTTTACGAAAGCTTAGTTGGATTGAGTGACCTTTGTATTTTCTATCACCTCGATAAAATGTCCTTAGTTTATGAATGTATGAAGGGATGTTAAAGAGGATTTCATAAAAATAAGTAAAAATAAAGCATCTTTGTACGTTTTGTCCTTGACAATCATTTTGATGTATCTTATTAAAACCCGGCATTGACAATCACTGCCAGCTCTATCTGGCTACAAAGTGAAGAACTATAGCGCCCTGTGGTTGTATTTAAGTTGGTACTGCTCAATTTATATTTTAGGTACATTTCCATAGCATTATGATGACAACGCTTGTTAGTTTGTATTAGTATCGCTTGGGTAATTAAATCATTAATTTGACTGAACTCAGCATGAAAAAGATAAATCATTCTAAATTTAAAAGATAAATGCATTTCCTCATTAAACTCAAGCTGGGAATGAGAATTTTTCCTAAAATTCATTTTTGAATTTTAGCCAGATTTTGCCGCTTTCAATGATTGTCTCCCCGTAAGCGTTACCATAGGGCTATTAATCCAAATGTTTTGAAACTGATTATTATATAACCATGCTCTCTTCTCCTCTCTACTTCTTGGCTGTGTAGGGAGGCTGTGTCTGCTTCACGTAGCCATTCACGATGCATATTTCACTTTTTGTACATATAATATACCAACCACAATTCTTTCAGTCATTTTCTACGTTCGAAATTCATAAATGAATACAACCTGCTAGAATTAAGTTAAAAACAAATGTTTGACAATATAATTTCCTTCTCGCTCTTTAATTTGATATTGGAATAATCGTTACATCTCAGATGCAAAGTGGGCATAGGAATTCCTTTTTTTTTTTCGTTCATCTTCATCGTTGTCTAACTGAATGGTTCTTGGGATAATGTAAGGTTTATCTGTTGCTTTCTTGTTAAATGAACCAGAATGTACTGCCTCAATAGCACAAGATATTGTTTAGGCTCCCATTAAACCCACTTATTTGCATAGAGCTGTGAATATATCTTGCGTATCTGCAAACGAAAGTATAAAGTGTAGTGTCCGATTTATTTATCTATTCAGGTATTATTCATTAATTGGTTATTTTCTCTATTTATTGTATACAAACATTTTCTTCCATCTAATTACTGTGTTTTTGGCGGTTCATTAATACTAAATACGAGCGGTGTCGGTAAAACAATAGTGTAAAATTGTTTATGCAATATCTGTTTTGGGCTCAGAATGCAAGAACTTTTATTTTTAGACATAAATTTATAAATTGCATATTGTTACACATCTAAAATATTAAAAAGTTTAAAAATATGGATATTTTATAAAAATTCTGCATATGAAAAATTACACATACCATATGTGAAGTTTTGAAACTGGACAGTTAATTCTGTTGCTTCCAAAACTACGCAGAAAAAATGTTCTAAATAGCAGAAACAGAAGTCGCCAATAACGAAATTAACATAACATATTTATTTAATGTGAAAATGCATAGAGAACGTTAATTTACAAATGTTAATATCGCAGGTGTCGTTAATATGGTGGTGTCGACATAAGACAAAGTTAATCTATACCCAACGTGTCTTTCAGTAATAGGCTGTATGTTATCTGCTTCGGCGTCATTGTCGGATGTGGTTAACTGCCTTTTCAGAGTTCAGGTTAGAATATGTCAGGTTCTCAGTTGTGGTTTATTTAATTGTCTTACTATTTAATTAATTCGTATAAATAACTGAACAGGGGCGAGTTTCGCCGAAAAGTTAGACTTACCAGTTCATTTTAGTAAATTTTACTGTGATAGTGACATTGTAACGTAATTTGGATTTTAATATATTCAGTTACTCTCTCGTTCGTTGACTGTGTAAGAAAATTTCACCATATTTACTTTGTTTACATGTATTTTACAGTTTAGTATTAAAAATTATATTTGAAAACCCTACACGTTTTCGTCGATATTCGTGACAAGGCACCTATACTTTTATGTACCTATATTTTATTACATGTTTACATAAAGTCAGATACGGTTTTTTAAACGTAACATTCTAAATCCAGTTCTAGAATACTCGTTCTGGCTATATTTAAGGGATTGCCACACTCCTCCCAACTTTGTTCGCCAATAAAAAGAAAAATATCAAAATCTCAATAGTGGCAAAATGCCGTTAAATGAAACTTTGCACAAATGTATGTTATTAATGTATCTTTATTTTGAAGATGGTAAGACATGTTAGAAGAGTAAAGACAAATAGCGAGATCAAAAAATTCCCTAAACTTCTATTGACATAAATTCACAAAAACTAAACAACACCACAAAATATCTTTTTAAAAGCCCACATTAGTAATATGATACTGACAATAATTTGTTGTGTCCTCGTGACTTACATATGTAAACTTTACGAGATATTAGTAAAAGTGTGTTTGACCTTCAAGTTTATGGTCGCTTCCTGGTCGCGTAAACGGATGACAATCAATGATTTCTATTTTAGTAGTTGAATTTTTTTACAAAGTACACAAAATTTTCTTGTCAGTATCATTGCGCTCACGTGGGAATTTAAAATTATGTTTTGTATCGCTTAGTTTTTGTGAATTTATATAAATAGAATTTTCAGGAATTTTTAGGTCTAGCTTTTTTTCTTTACTTTTCTAATGTGTCTTACTGTATGCAAAATAAAGATTCATTAGTAACATTCATTTGTGCAAAGTTTCATTGAACGGCATTTTGCCATTATTGAGATTTTGATAATTTTCTTTTTATCGATGAACAAAGTCGGGAGGAGTGTGGCAATCCCTTAACAGGTTTTCAACAAAAATATTGGTTATTATATTGGGGTATAATGGGAGGGTGTGCGGCGCCAAACAAAGGGTTTCCGATAATAATTTTTCATTTTGGGTTTACAAATCTTGCTATTTCAACTTTAAATATAGCAAGTCTGCATGAAGACCTAGCTTGGGATTGAATTTGAACTGTCATCATACATTCTTAGACACGATCGGAGTAACAGAGACACTAAATATTTGAAAGTTAGAAGCGATTGCTTCAATCGGATCGAAGCAAATCAGTAACAATCGACGCAATTATTCCGGCACGCGGCCAGGTTATACGCTAGGAATTTGCTTAGAAAACAGGGAAGAAACCAAGTAAGCCGTGTGAAGCTGGGTTCGTGGTGGTTTTCGTTTCTCGTTTGATTATTTCATATACGAAGGAAACCAGTGTGGGAAACCCCCTTTTTAATCTCTTAATATCATTGGATTTTTAGACAACATCTAATCAAAATCATTGTTTTATATGCAACTTGGCAAAACTAGAAGCTTCTTTGGTCTTGGCAATCTTGACGCTCTCTGTACCATGCTAAAGCTTGCTTAACACCGAATCACCTAGTATTCCTTCGTGGTCCATTCGAACGAAGTCCGTTATTATACATGATAATATTTTTTCTACATCTTGGGGCCTCTTAACCCTTAGGAATCGGTCTTTTTGTGATTTGTTTGCAGGTATAAAATGTCAGGAAAATAAACGAAAACAATTTCATGCCTATATCTTTTTCGATAGAGGCGGACTAGTTCCAGAACAGCGGATATATATCTTTGGCATCGTATTTGCAGTAATTTTCCTACAAGTTAACACCCAATTTCCTGCTTTGTTTTTGAATAGATAAAATGTAGATCTTCACACCAATATATGGTTGCCGAGAAATGGGGTCCTACCGATATAAAGAGTTATCTCAATTTTCTGTCTTAATTTACCTCCCTTTGTAACGCGCACCTGTCACTGGGTAGTTCCGGTCTGAGATTGTTAATTAAAAACAGATGAAGTAGTCAACCGTGGTTCTTTCAAATACGTTTTATTTAGGGTTTAGATGGTCAGAGATCAGCATAATGCATAACAACGTTTGATTATTATCATTAAATTAACAAAAAGTTTTTACTGTGCAGCGCCTAATATTTTAATTTTCTCTTCTAACCATTTTAATATGAGGTTTGTGTGTAACATTGTTATATTGACCTGCAGTAATCATCCGTAGTCATTTCAAATACGTTTTAATAGGGTCTAGTTGGTTAGAGATCAGCATAATGCATAAAAACGTTTTATTGTTATCATTGAATGGAAAAAAGATTTATAGTGCAGCGCATAATATTTAAATGTTCTCTTCTAAGCATTTGAATACGTCGGAGAAGTTTGTGTTAAACATCGTTGTGTTCGACCCCTTCGGTAACTTATAAAGAGTTAAAAAAAACACATTTCTTGCGCTTAAAATTGCAGATTTGAGGAAAAGAAAAGTTAGAAAACCTTTTAAAAATTTATAACACATGATATAAAATAAAGTTTGACATCTGCCAATGAAATGCCCGTTTAGTTTAATAAATGTTCTTTCATGCCGATCTGGGTTATATATAGTAACACAGCGCCGATGCAACATTTGTTGCCAGAATTTAATAGATATTTTTAATAACTGAACCTTATCCTACAAATTGAATGCACACGATTCGGTTAATCACTGAATGTCAATTAACGTTTTTAGCAGTAAAACTGGTGTTAAACAGGGTGAGCCATTATCTCCCTTTCTTTTCATATTTTTCATTAACGACATGTATGAAGCTTTGAATGATAACACAGTTGAAATGTTCTCTTTACACTAATTGAAGCTATTTTTGCTTCTTTTTGCTGATGACGCTGTTTTATTTTCCTATACAAGAGACGGATTGCAAAAACTGTTAAATAATCTTAATATATATTGTCAGTATTGGGGTGTTGAAGTTAACACTTCAAAAACTGTTATAATGATTTTGTAAAAAAGGTAACACAATAGTAAATGTTAATTTTTATTACGATAAATGTAAATTAAATATTGTTAAGAAATTTACCTATCTAGGGGTTACATTAACAGCCAATGGCAATTTCTATCAAGCACAAAAATCGTTGGCTGCCCAGGCACTAAAAGCATTGTTCTCTTTGAATACATTATTTGAAAAGGTTAGTTTGGGTGTGGTCAAAAAAAAATAAAAAAATTTGATTCTCTGGTTTTACCTAATTTATGTTACGTTAGTGAGATTTCGGGTTTACATAAGGCTCCTGATATTGAGAGAGTTTATGTTAAATTTTTGAAACAGATATTAAATGTTAAATAACAAACTATAAATGCTACGGTCTATGGTGAACTTGAATTATTTCCATTATATGTAATAAGAAAAGTTCGTATAATTAATTATTGGTTTAAAGTATTGCAAAATCCTGATTCTTTGTTATATAATATTATGTATATGAAAGACAATGAAGGCAGATATGTAATTGGATGGTCAACTGAAGTCAAAAGTATGTTAAATGAGATCGGCTTTGGATATGTTTGGTCTATCAATAATATTATTAGCTCAATAATTAGTCAAATTGTACAAAGAATTTACGATAACTACATACAATAATGGTTTTCAGAAATTTGTTCTTACAGTAAACTAGACACATATTCTTTATTTAAAACAAGTTTCGCATATGAAAAATATCTAGATGTAGTTAGTAATAAATCCCATAGAGAATCCCTAACACGATTAAGATGTTCTTCACATAAATTGTTCAAAGAAGAGGGTAGATTTAGAAATATAGATAGAAATGAACGCATATGTAAATTTTGTAACATGAAAGCTATTGAAAACGAATATCATTTTCTTCTTGCGTGTCCTTGTTATAGAGAACTTCGAATTGAACATTTACCGAAATATTATTATACATGGCCGACAAAACAAAAATTTAAAGGTATTCTTGAAACACAAAGGAAATCTATACTGATTAAACCAGGCAAATATATTTTTCTAGCTAACAAGAAAAGAGATACGTTATTATGATTCTATGTTTTATAGTTATGTTGTCTATTATATTACTTTGTTATTTGAAATCTAACAGTGTAATTATTACTTATTGTAATTCCTTATCATAGTACAGATGATCAATTTGTATTATCTGTTTTGTTTTTGTGTTGTTAAACATTCCTGTATTAACATACTTTTCTCATTGTGTATATTGTAAACCGCCGTCAGTAGATTGCAAAAAACATTTACAATGTTTATGCAAATAAAGAACTTTGACTTGACTTGACTTGTTCCTGACCAGTATATTTGCGACAATCATTTCATTAATCTAGGTTAGTCAGTTTATCGGAGAATTGTATAATTTAAAGTTACTTCGAATAAACTAAACCATACCCGTTAAAACATGGCCTAACATCGAAGTTTTGTTTCCTATTAAGCTTAAAGTTTACGTTAATATTACGTAATATAGACCCCTTTTCGACAGACTATTTCTAGGATTTTTCGGCTATTCTGATGTCAATTATGACGATATCAATAATTAATATTCAATTCTAGTGTTCGTATGATGTTTGCTATATATTAACCATATCGAAATACGTGTTGAACCAACATTTCTTGCTAATGTCACTTAGGGAAATGACTGCGACAAGAAAAAATTGAAAATGTCGCTTTTACTGACATTCAATGTAATAGATTTGTGTCATGTTCGTATTGACGTTTTTATTTAATATACTGCCCTTTTTTCTTCAAAACGTTCTTTTTTATTCTAATACAATTAAGAACATATTCAAACATTGTTTTTTTTTTCACGTGTTTCTCTTTATTTCTGAAAATTTTTAGTTCATTTAGTTTTACAATAAATTTTATATCTTTAAATAAATATATGTTTGGGTAAAACTTCTCGATTTTCTGGACGAATGATGGGTCATAATATATTATTACTATGTAACTATTACTTGATTATCTTTACTATAGTACAATTAGGCCGGCTGAAGGGGAATTTAGGCCCGGCTTTAAATAGAGGTTTATAGCGAATGCTGAGAACCATGTGGCCCGGCTTTATATATAGATCGTTGAGTAATAAACGGGAACCATGTTGTTTGTACGTTAAGTTCAAGGTCAAGCTATTTATAATTGAGTATATGTATATATAGATTATATAAATAGATCGATGAGTCGGTGTTTTCTTTTAATTATGCGAATTGAAAGTTTATTGTTGTAAGCAGTTATAGCAAGAGTGTACATGTAGTAAGAGGCATTGTTCAGATAGTTATTCTTGGATGATATTGAAGTTTGTGTTCTGTTTACGAATATTGGCAATCCTATGACTTGATTTTTGGCGCGTGAATGTGACCTATATATGATGGTTCTTTGTTTACAAATGTTTCTGAAGTTGAAATTGACGGTTCTAGTTGGTTTCTGTTTAACAAGAAGGCGATTTCGTGTCTATAAAGTAAATAATGATTGTATAACCATTTTTGTAGGTCTTTTTCTGTTGTTCAGAATAATTGTGACTCATCCCCCATCCCATCCCATCCCCCAGCCCCCCCCCCCCCCCCCCCCCTGGTTTACGGGATCAAGATTCTGAATACAGAAAGTTAGTATAGATTTTTCATCCTGAAAGTACCAAAGGAATTGCCATGTACGTGGTAGGACAATTTTGAAAGATACTCTTGAATTTAAATAGAGCAAATTCATTGTAATGTGGTTAGTGCTATGATAATCAGATAATGTTTAACTTCAAGGTAACTCCTTCAGGAAAATTAAATATTGGCGTAACTGTCCACAAAGTGCAAGGTCTAACATTATCTTCAGCTGCTGTTGATATCGGGAAAACGATATAACAAGACGGAATGGCTTACATAGCTCTCAGTAGAGTATCTACTTACGAAAATCTACAATGACAATAATGAAAAATCAGTTACATTTATGAAATTTTGAGTGCTCTTAACGATCCACTACACTCCTCCCTGTTCGACCATCGATTTAAAAAGAAAAGTATCAAAGTAAACAAAAGTAACATTCATTTGTACAAAAATGTTGGTTGCAAAGAGGAGTGTAGTAAATCCTTAAATGTGAGTAATTATTTTGTATCCTAAATTGAATACATATCAACACATATTGTTCTGTAAATTCTTCATCATAATTCATGTTACTACAGCAACTATCTCTTCCACTATTTTCTAGCTAGTTTTCATTATATTTAAAAGGAAAACTTTTCAATTCTTTTGTTTTCAAATCATTCACTACATTTACTGCAAACTTGTTAATGTTCAGCAAACAAATTTCATCATAAATCCCATTCCATACCAATTCCGGTATACTTCATTTCAAACTGCACTCCTTGTATACAACGCGTTCCACAACTACATGTAATATACATGCACATCCTTCAACGTTCAATACCCTTTGCCAATAAAAGACAACAATATAGTAGCACTTTAAAATTCTTTCTTTGTTCAAAAACAATCCATCACCTGCATGAACTCTTACACCCAACATCTAACTTCTTTTAAATGTCGTCCACATATAACACATCGGTGTTATACTTTTCTTGTTATTTAATTCAGTACGGAGCGCTTTAAGTTGCCAATATCAAATAAACAATGTCTCTGGTCTCAAACATCATTGTGACAATTAATTAGAATATTTAATCTTTTTCAGTTTCCTAAAACAACAATTTCACCCTCAGCAAGCAACGTTTTCAACCTCTTACAAATCTACAACTGAACTTCAAAGGGCCCTTATCACACCTCCAGCTGGTAAAACCCAGTCTAATTAGATTTCGTAACATAGTCATAAAACACCAGGCATTTTATTTAATATGCATTTAAGGATGACTTAACAGTGATTGGCTGAATACTTAAGTGAAAATTTAAAACAAAAACTATAATTTCCATGCCAGCCAAAGAATGTTCATAAAGGATACGTGAAGTTATGTAAATTGGTAAAGTTGCATTTAGTTATTAACTTAAAATCAATTTACAAAGATGAATGATATTCCTTATATGTCTGTTACACTTTTTTCGTTAAATCTACAATGCATTTTTACCTAAAAGCACTTTGACATTTTTTTTACACTTTTAACGCTACGCTTTATTACCGCTTTTAAACCGGAACTACCAAATCAGCAAGAGAAACCACTCTCAATGGGAGGTAACTCAGTATATCGGTAGGCCCCCTTTAGATGATAGAAATCCTGTTTAATGCACACTGCGGAATATTAGGAATTTAACACTGAATTGAATTAACTTTGGTTCAACCTATAAAGATTTGTATCTGTAATACACTGTAGAAATTTCACATTGAAATCTGATGAAAACGCCGATATATAAGGTTCAAAGAGCCCCGTCCAAATATGAACAAAAAAACCTCAAAATTCCCATTATATTTCATTAAAATTGCATATTTTCAGACAATTTTATGAATTTTCATATTAAAAACAAGTATTTATAATAGAAGAAACTTGTTGAGTCTGATATTCAATACAAACACATACTAATGCTATATTTTGTATTAAGACGGGATTCCAAAGGTAACTCGTGTAATACCGAATTGGACCCGCAGCCAAAACTTAAAAACATTTTCTATTGAAACACACAATTTTCGGCAAATAGTACTTTAAAATGTAAAACCTCATCAAACTTAGTCGATTTCAATCACCGAAAACGTGTTTTGTCGACTTCGACATTTTCGCGATTTTGAATCTTAAGGATAACGAACGTTACCTGGGATTTCGACCCAATTTTAGACTCGTGCACAGTTGATAAAAAATTAAAGACCACAGTCAACTAAGTGCCGTTAAGAAAAATTAACAAGAAAAAACGTCGCCACGCGCCGAAAACCAGGTTTTCATTTAATACTTGTACTTTTATAAAGAAAATATCTGGTTGATAACTGTTAAAACTGACGGAAAGAAAGTTAAGTTTGGTGTCAAAAACAAACTCAAGTAATTGAGCAGAAACTAAATTTCTATTTTTAGCAAGAGTGACCTTGAGCAGACACCTTGGTCGCAATCCCAAGCTGCATCTTGATATTAAATACTAACACTAAGTTTGACATCAATAGGCCAAAGCAAATTCAAGTTATTGAGGGGTAACTGAGTTTCTATTTTAGCAACAGTGATATTGACCTTGATTACAGACACCTGGGTGGTAATCTCAAGTGCCCTATTGATATCAGCTACTCATATACCAAGTTTGGTACCAATAGGCCAAAGCAAACTCAAGTTATTGAAGGGAAACTGAATATCTATTTTTGGCAATAGTGACCTTGACCTTTATCACAGACACCTGAGTATTAATCCCAAGCTGCCTCTTGATATAAGCTACCCACAAACCAAGCTAAGAGTCAACAGGCAGTTTGGCAACAACAGATAACATTCACAAAATACTTAACAAAAATCTAAGTAAAAAAGGAGCATAACTTTTGCAAAACACAGTCAGGGGTTATGAAACTTGTCCTGAGTATTGGTACTGTGAAGTCAAACAATAATGTTAAGTTTCAAAGCTATACCTTGACTGGTAACTGAGAAAAAGACAACTTTCACAAATAAATTAACAAAATTTCTAAGTGAAAAAGGGGCATAACTTTGTCAAAATACAGTCAGGGATTATGAAACTTGTCCTGATTATTGGTATTGTGATGTCAGACAACTATGTTAAGTTTCAAAGTTGTACCATAAACGGTTACTGAGAAAAACACAAACACAACTTTAACAAAAAAATTAACAAAATGTTGACGCCCGCCCGCCGCCCAGCCGCCCGCCCAACGACATACCCCAATCTAATAACCAGGATTTTTCTAAAGAACCTGGTTAAAAACTTGTAAAATATCTCTTGAAATCCTAAATAATGAAATGGTACTTGAGTTTTAAAACATCTATAATTATGTCTTTAAATTTTCATTGCATGTTTGCATTCCTGTAAGTTTTTTGATTTGTGTATGGAAGTAAATTCTGTTTTGGTCCAAGGATGTGAATAAAGACATCATATGACGCGCGTCACGGGTATCTTCGGAAAATTGACGATATTAATTAATATGCATTTCGCGATAAAAATACCATTTTATTGTCAAAATGTGTAACAAACTCACATTTTACTTATCAGCAAATAATAGGTAGTTGCAAGTTCTTTCTCAATAAAGTAACAACTTAAATGTCACAAAATATGATCGAAGGTACCTTTTCCCGTGGCTTGCCCCATAATGTGGATCTCAAATTGTATGCCACTGTTTAACCACACAAGTCCAAAAGCGGTGTTTCCACTGTGCAACTTAAATGTATCCAAGCAGTTCATTATGGGTTTTTATTCCCCTTAGGGAGGACATATAGTTCATATAATCCTAATAAATAAAGTGAGTTAGAATTCAAGATATGCGGGGATGTCTCGTTGAACTCTTAACGAAGAAATTCCGCGGTAATGTGGCAAAATTATCCCATTATACGGAACCGCAAGAGTTTGTTGTGTGATTTTTAGCATATTATTTTAATTTGTATGTGTATTTGTAATTTCTCAAGTTTTCAGTTTAAAATACAAAACTTGTTTTCATTTGGTTGTACATTTCCGATGCACAACTCATACCAAAATAGTATAGTTTCTTCTGTTTTCGTAATCGGATATCAGTCTCTAACAATTATTTGCCCGTCGCATAGAGCCTTTCATCACCATTAGACTTCTGTTTGCTTAATAGAATTTTTTTCGGTTCCTTATCAACAAGGATTTCTGTTTGTACCGACTTATCTCCAATTTTGGTTAACTCAGAGAAGCCTCTCGCTACCGTTTATAATGTCCATTTCAATACATTCTTTAACTAATGTGTGAACATAAAACTGTACTTGAGTCGGATTCACCAACTTTAAAGTTTCTCACTTTGTCAGATTTGGGTTTTGACTTTGCACATTTCGAAGTTTTTTGATTTACAACACTACTCGAATTAATACTTTCTTTTTACATTTCCGACCCTACGTGTACGCGCTTCACGGTGAGTTTTATTCAAATTTTGCACAAAATATTTTCCTGACTCAGAAGTTTAAAGTAACAAAGTGACATTCGTATACTATTCTAAAGATTAATTATCCATTTCGAGCAGTTTGCGTCCGAGTTTCTAAGATTCATATCTCTCTATGGGTTTATGATAAGATTTTCGTCAGTTTCGTTAAATTTACAATAAATTGTTCTCTGCCGAAGTAGATTTAGGAATGGCGTTCACCGTTTGTTTGAGAAAATCCTCGAAAGTTGTGAAACTTTGTGAAGTATCATATGTCAATAATACGTATACATACCCTGTTGAAATTCTGATCCTAGGGTAGATCTGGACCACGCGGTGAAAAAAATCCTGCTCCTACACCTAGACTATTTAATAATAACGCCTTTCGAGAAGCGTGATTTCTAACGCTTTTATTGCCTTTACCGCCGCAACCATTAAAAGTGTATGTTAATTGTAAATGTTTGCTTTCATATTTATTAACACTCTTTTTTCAGCGTCAATGACGCACGATTATCACCAAACACGCCTTCCGAGATGCATAAATCTTGTAATAGTGATAATGTTGGCGTTGACTTGATCACGTCAACAATAGTCATCCACTCCTCTTCGGTTGGTCCCTGACAACACACTAACTGCACCCTGACGGACGGTGGCACGCGAACGACACTGAGCAACAGTTCTCTCCACTCCCGAAAAGTCATTTTAATCAACTTAAGTTTAACAGTGATACTTCGTGGTAGGTGGCCGGCACTGAGAAATAGTTTTGTCCATGCTGCAGGTGACATTGTCACCCCGTCCATCTCTACATGTTCAAGCGTTGTCATTTTAGGCGAGAAACGCAGTACGAGATCTTCCATATCGATCCAATTTAGCCCGAGATACTTTAGTTGAGTTAATGTGGGAATCGTTTGCATCATCTCCTGGCAGGGCGACATGCTGTATAACGTTAATGATGATAGTACCGGTGCAGCATGTACATCTTGCCACAATGTGGCACTGACTCTGGCAGTCATCATCTTTCGTGGCTGGAACACGAGCTTCTCCAGACATGTATGGTGTACATGGTACATTATATTAATGCAGCATCGTAAGCTTATTCAAACGACGTAGATCTAAGGTGACGTCACAGTCACGATATTTATCCTTGTGGTCCAAGCAGGAAAGTGTTGTCATCTTTAGCTCTATCAAAGGTGTGGTCTGGCCGATAACCGCGTAGAGAAGTTCTATGTTACTGTGACTGAGGTGAATGGGATCAACAGTCAATGACTGTACGCCTGTAAGCCCCGATGATGGGTAAACTAACGAATTCTCATCAGTTTTATAAAATTTTATGAATGCTAACAAGTGAGTAAATTCATCTTCAGTGAGGCTTCTTCCTATAGGAAATCTGTTATAGTGAAGTGGAATACAACAACTCTCATTACAATTTTTTACACTTTCTTGAAAGCACATTTCCTGCATTGAATGGTAATAATATTGATATCGACCTAGACTTAAGTCAGGTTCAACAATCTTCTTAAACTCCGAGGAAATACATGTATATACATCTGGATTCATGCCGCTAACGAAAATAAAAAGATTTGCCATTTCTACTATGCTTGAAAGCGATGAACAAACATTAAGAATTTTTAGTTTTATAGTTTCATTGTTCCATTTAGATATAATGTACAAGGCAGCCATAAATTCTTGTACAGATTTGTGTTGAAAGAAAGCTTTATACCGCTTTACTGAGACTTTACTACTGTCCTTGCTTTGACTCAACAGTCCGATTTTCAAACAAAACTCTAGTTCCTGCTCTGTCAGAAATTTCAACACAAATGTGCTTTCAATCACTAAACTTGATTCTTTTATATTGTGAAATAATGCATAAAATGCTAACTTCCCAAGCTTTAAAAGTAAGTTCATATGTCGCTTACACAACACGTTATGTCGCATACATTTTGGTACAGTGACATAACGTTCCGCGTTTCCAGTTGGAGGGGTCGGAGCATTTTTCTTTTTCAAACCTCGCTCAATTGTTAATTCAATAGTGTTACTGTACGTTTCACATTTTGACTTGCCAATGCCAAGACCATCAAACCAGATGCAAATAAGCTGTAGTAAGATGTACGGAATTAAACGGATATCTCTTAGTTTTACCGTTTCAATTTTTCTGTCAAAATCGGTCAAATCAGGCTTCTTTTTGCCACTGTTTTCGCTTAGAAGTTGAATTGCATTCAATTTCAGTTTTTCTGAAGTCTCGTCATCAAGCAAGGCGATCTCCACGTGTCTGTCAATCAGTTTTGGTGTAAGCCCTATCATACTGATCTTCCACGGTCGGCTGGTGGTGAGGACCGTGCAATTTTCGCCATAATTGTTGTGCGGTATTCCAGGTTTTCCCACACACTTGCCGCTTGGATGCGTCCACTCATCAAGACCATCGCATAAAATTAAACAGGTTCGTGACCGCAACATGCTTTTTATAAACATCTCCGAAAAACGACCCGGTTGTGGCAAATTTTGGGCTACAAACTTGATAATCATATCGTCTAGAAGGCACGTGTCTTCGCCCTGGAAGTCTCGCAAGTGTAATAAAAATAATAAGTCAAACCGTTGTAGTGTGTCTACGTCTACAAATTTGCTTTTCTTGTTTTCCATGTTTGGCAGACACCAATCCATAGCTACGTTTTGTGTAAAAGACGTCTTACCAAAACACGCGTTTGCCTCTACGTATATATTTGTAGATGGTGTGGAGTCTTCGCCGTTTTTAAGTAATAACTCTCGGTAGGAAGAGACCGGTCTCTTTTTGTGTGGTTTGTTTTCCTGCCCAAAGGCTACCGGTGTTTCAGACTCCGAGATCGGGGGAAGCACGTACATGTCCGCTAAAGGAACGACATGATCTTCTACCAGAGGTGAGACAGGAATCATGGACTCGTTCTTTTTGTAGAAAAGTACGAGTTCGTTTTTTAATTCTGAAAGCAAAATACCAACAAAACTGTAATATTGGTGCACGCTAGTACCTGATTTAAATCCCCAGTGGCAAATTGTTTTCAGAGTGTGGCGATTCCTGATATGCATATTTCATTTCTGTTTCATTTTTAGAAACATACTCGTTATGAAAGTATAAATTTGAAAAAGCAGATATTAATTTTTAACGGATTTGGTCAATTTTATTTTAATATAAGTACTGGCAATCACGAAACCTTATTCCTAAATCTGGTGTTGTTGTTTATGTGATGCATATAACATAAGTAAATAATTGATTTACTTACTCAAACAGACTGAGTAATTTAAATTTGATTGCTCATCCATGTTGTCTACTTCTACTTAATAAGCCCTATCAGGTCTTCGCTTTTATATATATATATTCTTCTTGGATGGTATTTAAGAGTATTACATTACATTTACTTTGTTAACAGGTCTTCTACAATTTATATTATAAATTTTCATATTTTAATATGGGATTAAAACGTGATAATATGTAAACATTGATCAGTAAATCCATGTAAAAGCCCCTTGAAGAATTGTCATCGCAAATACGTCAGAATTTGGCACAGCCTCGTTTACGTCTGGAAAGCATTACCCTTTGGTAGAGATACTTTGATCTTTGCCGAATACAAACGATAGATTCTCCTTATCTGTGCATTTTGATATTTATAATGTATTAACAAGATGTTCGGTCGTTCGTTTTTTATAAGATTATGTAACAGTATAAATTGTATCTCTTAATTCTCCATTGTTATTAATGTCATATTTCTGATTTGCTGAATATTATGTCTCTTGTTTATTAATTGTTTGTGGCGTCCTATTTGAATCGACATACATATATAAAACATGCGCTCTATCTCTCTCTCTTCCTCTCTTCTTTTTCGCTGCGTGGGGAGGCTGTGTTTTTTGAGTGTGGCGATTCCTGATATGCATATGTTGCTTTTTTTTTAATCAGTATCAGTTGTTTTCATCTGGAAAGCTTATACGAACTCATTGTTTGGTTTTCTTAAATGTTATACAGAAAATTTAATAACCTTTATGTTTTTCCTCAAATTCCTTCTTTTCTTTTGTTTCATCATAATGTTCTATCTCGAGCTTCTTAAGTTCCGCATGCCTCGTTAAATCATCCGTGAGCTTCTTCGCAAGCTCTTCCAGTTCAGTTTTCCTAACAGCTACAATCCTGTCAATTTCAGCGACAGAATCTGTCTGTAGTTTAGAGTAATGGTAATTGATTTTCTGCAGGAGATCTCTGTGTTCATCTGTGAACGTATCTTTTATGTTATCTTTGAGTGCCTCGGTAATATCATTCTCATGTATGGTTACAAGATCATTTGTCTTCAACTGAAAGAAGGAATCAAATTAATAAACAAGAAAAGTATTACACAGATGTGTTATATGTGGACGACATTTAAAACAAGTTAGATGTTGAGTGTTGAGTTCGTGCAGGTGATGGATTGTTTTTAAACAAAGAAAAGAATTAAGTGATAATATATTGTTGTCTTTTTATTGGCAAAGGGTATTGAACATTGAAGGATGTGTGTGTGTGTAATACATGTAGTTGTGGAACGCGTTGTATACAAGGAGTAAGGTTTTAAATGAAATGTACCGAAAGTAGAAATCTACTACTTTCTGTTTGAACCAAGAAGTTTTTTCCTTGAATTTCTTGAAAATCCTAAAATTATTATGAAGAATTGGCACTAAACATTGTAGACCAGCATATACTTATTTCAGGTATGAGTTTCTTTGGTTTATTGTCCATTAATTTCAGAGTTCTCAAGCAAACGGTTTTCTTTTGTTTTAGTATGTGCTTGGTAATTGGAACTTAATTTATTAAGCAGACTCTTAATTTCCATTTTAAGCAATAGTGACACTGACCTTGATCACAGACACTTGGGTAGCAAACCCAAGCTGTCTTTTGATACAAGCTTCCCATAAACCAAGTTTAGAATCAATAGACAAAATCGAACTCGGGTAATTGAGCAGAGACTGAATTTCTATTTTTAGTTGCAGTGACCTTGACCCCGTGGTAAAACCCCGACAATATGTCCCAGGGCACTTTATTGTAATACTTTTGTGAAAGTTTGGTTGAAATCCGTTGGGAAATGTAGGAGGAGTTGCGCTCATAAGAAATTGTTAACGTTCTTCCGCCCGCCTGCCCGCCCGCCAACGTACCCCAATATAATCAGGATTTTTCCTTCGGAAAACCTGGTTGAAAATCGTTCAATACTGTTGAGAACATTACATACATACCATTTCCACCTGCGGGATGATTCTTTGGCATTTCAACAACCATTCCACAATCCCCCGACAGAAATGACAATCTCCATGGGGTGGCATTCAGAAACAAGGTTAAATTAAGAACTTAGCTTAGACTATGAAAGAAAATCTTTTCAGCTCTTCAAGCAGGCAGAGAATTAAACATATCATGACGTTTCTAGTAGTATCGTAATTTAATCCATGAAACTTGTAACTTTGAAATAATTTGTAAATTTTTGTTATATACTGAAAGCTCTAGAGAAATGATATTATAAAATTGAATATTTTAACATCTTTACTCAATACGTATTAGTTTACTCTGTTCAAACAGTATATAAACCTTAACTGTGAATATTAACCAGCACTGGTGAAAAGCAAATCAAAGATCTCATTCCTTTGAAACCAAGAGTTTTGATCGATTGTCACAATTTAATCAAAGATTGCGATTTTGGACGGAATCTGTATACTAAAACATGTTAATGATGATTGGGACCAATTACTTTCAGAAACTGTATGTTAGTAGGAAATGGTTATCTTTCACTTTTACAATAGTAGTTTTAAATGTGACACAATCAATACCTAAGATATTTTTCTGTTAAACTAAACTTTTTGAGTGAAAAGTTTTCTATGTTTCTCTATCTTATGTTCTTAAGATTATTAATACCAATGCTTAACAAAATGCGTTAACCCTTTACTCCCTTTATATGGATTTTATTGCATGTGCAAACAATATAGATCCTGATCAGCTGGCAAATCCTTACCATCTGATCGGATATATCATGTTCGCCAATAGATAACACACACTTAAAATTATTATTTATTCATTTTAACTTTGAATTTAGGATCAGGGAGTCCAGTCAACCGGGAGATGACCCCTTGACTAAAAATTTCTAAACACTATCATGTTGACTGCTATAATTTTAGTTGAAGGGTTATTTTTTCTCTTTATTCACGGTTTTTATTCGCCTCGCCCGTCGAAGACGGGTTGTATAATGTGAACACCTATGACGGTTGGGCGGGTCGCGACCTCAGCATTGTCCGCTCTCTAACTTAAACATTTGTTATTCGATCTTCATTAAACTTAGGGAACATGTTTATGGGAATAGTATCTTGGCCAGGTTTGATAGCCAGCAAAATCGCTTTAGCTTCTTTTGAGTTATGGCTCTAATATTTATACAAAATAGCAAAATCAAGTTGTCCGGTCTTGAATTCAGTTGTTGTCTGATCTTCATAAAAATTGGGAACTACATGTATTTATGGGCATTATATCTGGGCCGAGTTCAATACCCAGCCAACTTACTTCAGCCAATTCAGTTATGGTCCTTTATTTTCTAACAAAAATAGCAAATTCGACATTGTCCACTCTCTATCTCAAACAATATTTCTCTGATTTTATGGAACTTTGGGAGATTTTCGATGGTCATTATATCAAGTTCGATCACCAGCCAAATTGCTTTAGTCATATTAGAGTTATGGCCCTCATATTAGAGTTATGGCCCACAGATAATGGTTAATTAGCCTTATTCCCAAAAAAAGTTGAGACTGGAGAAGTGGCTGAAACACTTTGGTCAGTATAGAATAGTCTAGTCTAGTTTAACGGTAGCAACACTTAAATAGTCGGATACGAGAAGCGACAGCAACTTTAAGCCATACTAGAATAATAGTGTCTCTTGTGACAGTAGCAATACGTAGGCCAGAAATAGAATATTCTAGTTTCGCGAAACGGTACAAAAACAAAGGCCAGAATAGATACTTTAAGATAATTATGCATATGAACAAAATGAACATCAATATAGACAGATCAAGCTTAAAAACAATTAAAAGATGTGGCAGCGTTTTGGAAACAATAAACATATCTTTTTAATTAATGCGTTAACTTTTTTGTTATACTCTAAGTTAGTTAATGAGCTCATATTATTTGATTGTTTGGAAAATATAAGCATACCATTCTAAGTTTCTTTATAGCGTCTTGCGCCGAAAGATCGTTCACCAAGCAGGCAGGGTCACATAAAAGGTTGATGAGATCATCAATGTAGTCTGAGAGATCACTGTCAGACAGCAAGTGATCTGCTGTGTGTCGAATTTCACGACCGACCTTCCGGGCCTATGACAATTATAAATTATAATAATCTGAATGGCAAAAAACACATGTTAGGCCTAGATTTTTTAAGGATATTTATTGAGAACGATATGATTATTTACCATAATTCATTATCATTATGTACTGACCAAAGCTAGTTTCTGACTTTCTTTCTGAAGTACATTTATGCTAAAAATTCAGAGACACTTGAAGCTGAATAAAGTTCCTATCTATCTAAAAGAATCGAACTATATTACCTTTGAGCATATGTTATGTGCTGTTGCCAAGTTGTCATGAATTTGTGTTGCAAAGGACATGTTATTGATGATCACCGACACGATCCCGTTGAAGTCTGTCTCTAAGAGCGATGTTGTGTGAGAATATCCATCCGGTGGATAGAAGCACTTTGCTACTTCGAATGCATCGGTACACAATTTCTGAGGGTCTGTATTTTTCCATGATGGCACTCTAAATCTATGATCTTTGCATATACCGTCCATGAGAATATTACAAACACCGCGAGAACATAATTGTCTAGGGCCAGGAACTATATGACCATGAAATTTACTTCTTGAACATTGCGGTAAGCTATTGATTGTACAAGTGCATGTGTTGAGCATATTTGCTGTCGGTACAAGCTGCAGCAGGTGTTGATGATGTCGGTCAATCACCGTACTGACAAAATCTGTAAGTCCATCCTTGGCAAAGAGAAGAGCCAGCGCTCCTTTTACCCAATTCTTAAATTCTTTCTTTGTCAAAGTGGGAGCCAAGCCTGCCGTTGCCATATTGTTCTGGTTATCACTATAAAAAAACAAAACTAGAGTCTATCATTTCAGCTGAGTTCAAATGCTTAATCATCTAATTTTATGGGCTCCAATATATTACATTTTGTTCTGCTTGCATTATCGCGCATATATATTGTGATACCTCACTGAGAATTTAATATAGTACTAAGTATTTATAATAGACAAGTTCTTCAATTAAATTGGTGTAATTATTTATTGTGTTGTATGTTGTTTTTTGTCCGATAGATCAAAGTTTTGCTTAATTATAACCTAATTACGCGAACTATGTATTCATATCGAGGATAAACAAATTGGCTATGTTCACGACGGACTAGAGTTTCAAGGCAGGAATCAGCGAATAGCTAAAAATAAACTAAACGCGCATGCTCAGTTGTGTTTACATGTGAACGTCTAACTCTAGTATCGGGTCTGTTTCAAAATGGAAGGTAACTCTTTACAAGTGTTAATGAATGTATATAATGTGATAGAGGCCCTAACCTTCGAAACTGAAACAGAAATGGCAATTTCCTGACGAGGCGGATACGAAGCATGCCTTTATATACATGTAGGAACAATAATGAATATAATATAGAAAATTTGTAGTTCAACTATCAACGAGACATAAGCTTTGAATATTCATTAGTAGGCGGTGCTACTTGAATGCTGTAGCAAATCACTTTTCCTCGCTAGACGCCGCAAACTTCGAACTCCGGAAATGTGGGTCGCAACGGGGTTCACTTAAGTCAAGTTCAAAAGGTCAAACTACGTCATCCGAGTGACAACCCTTCAGTTCATGTCGATGAGGTGGTTACTTGGGTGAAACTCCAGTCCGTCGTGAACTTAGCCAGTAGGTTATTTTATCGGAAGTATGCTAGATTACAAAAGGCCAAGTAATTATTATGTTTGTCAAAGCAGTTTCATTCTGAACTGCCCGTTTCAAATAATTTTGTGAGGTATTTTTAGGTATTTAATGCGTCTTATAAATGCATGAGGAAAAATCCTCTTTAGACATGCATGCATGATGGTCTGCTGTAGTCAAAAGGGTCGCCGATAGTTTTGCAGCTTATTCTCTCTCTACAGTCTGCTGGGTCGGCCTGGTGGGCCCCGCTACTGGGCTTTGGACGCGATACGCCACATCGTTGACCCTCTCCGAGAAAATCTACGAGGCGACTGGACTGGGGCGATCAAATCTGCATGAGTACAGCGGCGGGGCCTTCTAGAGCCAAGTTTTCAAAAGCGGTCCCAAAGGGTGCGGTCAGACGAGGGGATTTGGGATCCACAAATAGCAGAAACGACGACAATCATCGAAACCAGCAGACGATCTGTCCAGACAAACATCACGGAGTGTGGCTCTTAAAAGGCGACCAATCAGAAGAACACCAAAAGAAGCACTCAAGAAATAGTTCATCAAACAACTAGGTCAACGAACAAAGGAAATATGCCAAATATAGTAACTGCTAAACCAGCCAATGGACATAAGGATCATCGAATTATAGAAGATAGAAGGAATGCGTCCTCTTTATTCACGTTCCGAAAGGACAGGCAGTTCGAGGTTGGAGAGGATGGACCCCTATCGAATAACTTCAAGTTGAAGAAGATACTAAAAAGAAGAAATTCAAGAACTGCAAGAATAACTACAGACAGACGCCTACATGGTTTACCGAAGCTACTTAGTCATAGTAGCAAAACAAGTAGCCAGATAATAATGGATAGAAACTTTTTAGGTCCTGACTTGCCCGACACCGAGAGGCCAGGCCAAGCAAATGTCCAAATTGATGACTACCGCATAGTTATCCAAATCTATGATCCAAACCAGCCCAGCTTTTTACCAGATGACAATGCCAAGAGTGACTCCATGCCTGACAATTCCAAGGCAGATCCCATGCATAAGGGAGCCCATAGTACCAACCAATTGACTGATCGCGGAGAGGGGTCATAACTGTCTGAACAGCAGCCTTTTGCTTCTGATTGTGTGTTGGGTAGTCCTTCCGGTGAAGTGTTTTGGCATCGCGGGCGATTCCAATCTGACAGTAATAAAAATATACAGGATATTATCCGACCTGGGGAGCGAGATCATGGAACTAGCTGTATGCTTTAGAGGCCCTTCATTTGATATTTTAAATGACATTTCCTCGTCTTCCTTGATTGTATAGTTGAAGCTTTATTTCGAAGATTCCGAACCAGTTACCTGAGAAATTTGGATTAGCCAAAGAGGCCGAGTAAGGAGTAAAAATGAGACAATGGAAGATTTGGCCAGAAACATAAGAAAACTGGTTCGTTTGGCATACCCAGAGTTGAACCCTACTACAAAAGATAAAATTTCACTAGATTTTTTTTTTACACAGGCCCTAAATGATTCCAAACTGCGCCAGGCCACAGTTGTTTGAAACCCAAAATCCATGTCTGAAGCAATCAGAATCTGATTCAGAAGCTATTGTTACGCCGTATTGCAGAATTTTAATTAAAGATACAACAACAAGCTATGCAGAATAAAACCCAAGACCTGTATGCAAGACTTGCCAGAGTTGAAACCAGTGTAAAAAATTAAAAATAAACCAAAAGCCCAAAAACAGGTGACACACAAAACCGAAAATATTTTGATTGTGGCCAATTAGGTCATATGCGAAAAGACTGTCCATCTCTTAAAGGCCCTAAGAACCATCCATATAATAGGTACCACAATACCACCTCCTCATCCATACCAGCCGACAGCAATATGCCTAACACAAGTGCTTACCCTAACCATTCCGACAGTAAACTGAATCAGGGAAACGGCCAATAGCTGAAACAGGAGGTCAGGATTCTGCTTTTCAAAAACAAGTTGGACAAATAATCGTAATGGGAATGCCTATTTTTGCCTTTAACCATAGGTGACAAATTGCAAATGTATGCTTTAATTGATACTGGTAGTGCCTTGAGTATTATACATCCCAAGAGACTTGGGATCTTACCTGAAAGCTGTAGAATTAGGGTTCCCCTAACTTCAAGTATTATTAAGATTACAAATGGTGGTACCATTGATAGTAAAGTGGTTGTGATATTAAAGTTGGGAATTGATGAATTTTTAACCACAATTTTCTTGTTGCTGAGGTTGAAACTCCATGTAAATTAAGTTGGGATTTTATGAATAAATATGACTTCCTGTTGGCCATGGGTTCAGGTGTAATCCATTACAAAGGGAAATCTTTGCAGTACCTTTTAGAGAGACAATTGCCATCCATATACAAAGTTAGCCGGACAGAGACCATAGAGTTACCACCTACCAATGAAACTGTATTAACCGGTGAAATCAAAGGAGAGTTTCCATCTTATTCTATAGGAATGACTGATGATTACCAGGATAGCCTTTTGGCCATGAGTGTATTTATTGCCAAAGCAGTGGTTAACACAAATATCAGTACCATGCCTGTAAGACTTGTGAAAACCAACTTCCATCCAATTAAATTTTACCAAAACAAAAACACATAGGCACTTGGTTTCAACTCTTTTTTGCAAATTCTAGAATTTCTCGTATACTGAAACTCAAACACCAATTCCAGCTCTAACTCCAGCACCAATTCCAGCTCCAACTCCAGCACCAATTTCAGCTCTAACTCAAACACCAATTCCAGCTCCAACTCCAGCACCAATTCCAGCTCCAACTCCAGCACCAATTCCAGCTCTAACTCAAGCACCAATTCCAGGTCCAACTCCAGCACCAATTCTAGCTCCAACTCCAGCACTAATTCCAGCTCTAACTCAAACACCAATTCCAGCTTTAACTCAAACACCAATTCCAGCTCTAACTCAAACACCAATTCCAGCTCTAACTCAAGCACCAATTCCAGCTCCAACTCCAGCACCAACTCCAGCACCAATTTCAGCTCTAACTCAAACATCAATTCCAGCTCTAACTCAAGCTCCATTTCCAGATCTAACTCCAGCACCAATTCCAGATCTAACTCCAACACCAATTCCAGATCTAACTCAAGCACCAATTCCAGCTCTAACTCAAGCACAAATTCCAGCTCCAACTCCAGCACCAATTCCAGCTCAAATTCCAGCTCCAACTTCAGCACCAATTCCAGCTCAAATTCCAGCACCAAATCCAGCTCCTACACCAGCACCAGCTCCAACTCCAGCACCAATTTCAGCTCCAACTCCAGCACCAATTCCAGCACCCACTCCGGCTCCAGCTCCAACTCAAGCACCAATTCCGGTTTCAATTCCAGCTCCAACTCCAGCCCCAATTATAACTCTAGCACCAATTGCAGCTCCAACTCCAGCACCAATTCCAGCTACAACTCCAGAATCTAATTCCAGCTATACTTCCAGCACTAATTCCAGCTCCAATTCATAATCCAACTCCAGCACCTATTCCAGCTCCAACACCATTATCAATTTCAGCTCCCACGCCAGCTAAAGCTCCAACTCTAGCACCAATTCCAGCTCCAACTCCAGCACCAATTCCAGCTCCAATTCTAGCACCAATTCCAGCTCCAACACCAGCTTCAACTCCAGCACCAATGTTAGCTCCAACTCCAGCACCAATTTCAGCTCCAACACCAGCACCACCTCCAACTCCAGCACCAATTCCAGCTCCAACTCCAGCTCCAACACCAGCATCCACTCCTGAGTCAGCACAAATGCCAGAGCCAGTGTTCCCAGCACAGGCAAATTGGCCTTAAACCAACCTGCCTGCAACAGCAAAAAACCACTCTACCTCCACCGACATATCGGATGTTAGAATCGAGCAATGAACCTCTTAACTCAGCCCCCTTCTCTTTAGCCCTCTACCATAATTGCGTAGACATAGTCTTTGTTGGCCATCAAGCCAAGTGCCAAATTTTCACCTTGTCATGTAGCATCAACCAAGGACGTCAAACCCATGGATTGCTTTTCAAGGATGCTCCATCAAACTTCCTGAATGATGCCTTGTCGAAAATGGCAAGCAGGCAGAGAAAGGAGGCAATCCGGGCTGGAAATGCATCGGTAGATTTTGAATGTCAAGAATGGTGTGTTACCAGGAAGGAATTGGAATGTCCTCATTGTAATGGACTTTTTATTTTTTTAAGTAGTGACATTAACAATTGCAGTTAGTACAGTGATTTACATCAACAGTGACATTCATAATTAAAGTTTATACAGTGAACTTCCATAAACAGTGACATTAATAATTACAATTAACAAAATGAAATTTATAGAGTGACATTACTTGAGAAAACTATTTTCGTATCATGAACTGACCTTGTCGTATGATGGTGAAAAACAATTATTTCGATGAAAATATTTAACATACACCGAAACTTTATGATGATTTTTACATGTAATAAATATAATCGGGTTAATATATCTTTCAGTTCTGTGTTGATATACGAATTGATCAATTAAAATGTTCATAAACGTGTTCCAGGGCATAAACAACATCGAGCACCCACAACCATGTCAGCATTAGAAACGTATAGGTTTACTATTCGTGAATTGGCTCCAGTTCGGATTTCTCGAACTTCGGATGTTTCGAACGTCGGATATCTCGAAATAAACTCTGCGGCCCCGACGACATCGACACAACGAGTGTGGACTGTTCTATAAACATTGTACATTTTTATGTACGTGCTAGATGACCTTCAAAGGAGGTTATTGATAAAAGCACTGATAAACTAAACATAACAAAAAGTAGGTGAACATGTAACCTTCAATGTGGTATATAAGAGAATTTGAGTGGTTGAATAGCGGTGAGAAAAGTGAATGTAAAAGCAATCCCCGAGGGATGAAATGATAATATTGATTGAATGTAAGGGGAGACGTTTTACGGCCGCCACACAGCACAAACAAAACTACTGTTATTGTAAAAAAGTGAAATAAAATAAGAGCTAATTTTACAAGACAACTTGTACTTGTTTGTTTATATGAACATCTGTTCGAAAAAGTGATAGGTTGGTGCACCCTTGAACCTGGTTTAAACCCACAATGGCAAAATAGTATTGCTACTGACCGTTCTAAGACGGTTTGCTTTTTTGTTGTTTGTGATGTCTCATTTGCATTTGATAAAACCATGCACTCTCTGCTGCTGCATGGAGTAGCTGTGTTTTCTGGGTGTGGCAATTTCTGATATGCAAATTTCACTATTTTTATTCTCTTTAAAAACATACAATCATGAATAACAAAGTTAAGAAAATATCTAGAGATACACTTACCGATGATGAAATACTACTGTCGACAAAAGCAAATTCCTCAAATTAAATTAATGAGGTAAATAAAAAACGCAGTGCTATTCTGTTCTGTTGTATTCATCACAAGACATTTCATGTGTATTCATCACATGATGAATCATGTGTGGACTCGTTGCAAATAAACTTTTTTATTTTTTGTTCAAAGTAAATGTATTATCCATTCCCTTCTTAAAATCATACGACACAAACAATTGCCTCTTTGCGTCTTCTTCCATTTAGTCTTAATAAGTTATATAGTTTCAATATTTTTTATTATAGTCAATTATTTTACACACTGTGCACTTCACTCTTACTCAGTCGTTATCAGCAAATAAACTGAATAAGTTGTATTAAACTCAGTATTACTCCGTGGTCCACCCACTCGAATGTAGTGCGAATTGCAAAATATTTAATTTTTCCTTCTGTATGTTAAGACATGAAATACTGCAAACTGTGGTTCTTTGTTGTTCAGTATGATACAAGCAATCATTTAGAAATAATTTGAAACATAAAATAAGAAAATCAGCCAGAACTTGGATGTTCAGGTAATTGGAAAGTGAACGTAGTTGTTGGGGAAATCCGGCGTATGAATACTAGACTAATTGAGAATGACGTCATCCGGTGGACTTGGAATTTCTTACAAGTAAGTAAACGTGCCATTTGCTTTATTTTAGATAAAAGAGGATGCACATACCTTCAATTGATACCAGATTTTGCTGTGATTAAGACATAAATAAAAAGAGAAGATGTATAACTTAAGAATCATTTGTTTACCATTAGTGTCTATAGAGATTTTTAAAGTTTGGTTCAACCTTAGATAGGCCTACATACGCATTGAAACAGTCAAACTCCGCAAGTCTTATTGAAACCCAGGTCTTGAACAAACCTTTAGTTTTCTAAATGGCTAGCCACTCTACAATAGATGAAAATGGAACTTTGAAAGCCACCGAACACGACAAATATGAAAATATTGCCGGTGTAACGTTGTAAAGTGACCCCCATAGAATAATGACCCCCGGTCATTATTTTATATAAAATAATGACCCCTTTCTATAAAATACTGACTCCCCTTATAAAATTATGACCACCCGATTTTATCTGTAAAATATTAACCCCCACCTAGCCTATTACTAACAATCTCTATATCGATTCAAGTCACTGTCATGTTTCTATGGCTTTAATATTTGTTGTTGTTGTTGTTGTTGTTGTTGTTGTTTCCACTGGAGCCGCTGAATGCTGCTGCTGCTGCTGCGTCTACATATATTAAAATGAAATTTAAAATTGCTTTCATTTGAATTTCATTTGAATTATCATCATTGTATTACAATACTCGTATACATAAGTTGCTTTAACGTAGCTGTATATGCTTCAACTTCAAAGACAACATTTTTCTACTTCATCTGACTTTAGATAGCCTTTGTTCATACCGCGGAGGCATTGCTTAAAACGAATGTGTTAAAAATGCAAGGCTTTGAGGGGCTGTGTGGGACGTTTAATCACTATACAACTTTGATGACTACGAAAATGATTCAAACCACTAACAAGCATGCACTTACAGTGATTCTTCTTATAAAATTAATAGATATTTGGTTTCAGTAGCAGAGTGGTTTATGTAGTTGACTCCTAATCCAGTTGCCCAGATTCGATTCCCAGACGAAGACGCAATCGAAGTATGTTACATCAGATCAGGATTAGACGAGTTCTGGTAAGAAGCCCAGAGATACTAGATTGAAATCCAGCCACCCTCGCCGCCTGAAAACTAGCTAGTTCTGTGATTATAAATATTTTTTGATGATTAATATTCAAACAGGCCGTAAATTGCAAACAGTAGTTGCGTATCTTGATGATGGAACGTTCCTATGCAGTCCAGCGCCTGTGTTTTAAATGATAAACTGAGCGCCGCACAGTATGTACGCCTGTCACCCATACACGACCCTGGTAGGCATCGAACTCACAACGGTGAGGGGCAAGTGATTCTCGGTCGGAGACCTTAACCATTTTTTCTTTCCACACAAATAGGCATCGGTAGTGGTAAAGCTTGGATCAATTTCGTCTAATTGCGGTCAAAAAACCTGCACGTACGGACGCATGCACGGACGGGCGCCATTACTCCTCCGATGCCTATCGATGGATATAATTAAGTGTACCATAGAGGTTTCGGTCGGGGGTCCTTATTCTATAGGGGTCACATTTCTACGTGAGGGTTCATTTTTCTACGTGTGAGGAGTCATAATATTATGACCCCGCAGTCAAAATATTATGACCGCGGAGTCAATATTTTATATAAAATAATGACCGGGGGGTCATTATTCTATGGGGTCACTTTACAACGTTACACCTGCACGGTTTGATTTAGCCTCTTCATGGCCAGTTATCTTAATGCATATTACTAGACTAACAAAGACTTTCATAGGATTTTACAGGTTTTTTATGCGAGTTGTAGTTTAAAGTCCTTTGGGGTGTGGTTTCTTTGGGCCTCATTTAGTTTTAATAATATATATTGTCCTTGCATGCATCATGTCCCTATAAATGTCTTTGTAAATTAAACATGTTAAACATCCGCGTTAATATCATTGTAAAGAGAAATTGTTAATTGCACAATGTCCGCCAGAACCTCTTTCGCTTGATCGTATTTGATAAGCGAGCCCTAGCAAAAGTACCATTAATGTAATAAGTAACTTTTAAAATACTTTACACGCTATTTGCATATTATGCGGAAAAATAGCTAATAATATGTTTAATAGTTCAAAGAAAACATAAATAGCCATTTAGTAGTTTTGGATCGTAAGTAGTACTAATAATATTTTGGTTAGTAACAAGTATTCGAAATTTGTGTTGGCCAAAACATGGGATCTGGCGGAATTTGTGCTAAAGAAAGATTCAACATTTGTTAAAACTTGTTTTGCAATATCCAACATCTTACGTTGATGCTAAAAAGGAAAATAAGGGTAGCACCAAAACACTGTTTTTTCAGGACCTTACTACACCACTCTCAGCAACAACAAATGTACCGATTGAAAGCTTTCAATAGCGCGCATTTTATGCAAAACATGTTTTCTAGAAAATAAAAAAGAATATCTTTTAATAAATACATTTTCATAGCACGCGCGTACGATCTGACAATGTTCGTACATTTGATTCCCCACGATGGAAAAATATCAGAGGAATGCAATAGCTGCGAAAGCATTGGCCGATAGTAGCAAAAATCTCTTATATATGCCACAATGAAACGGTTTTTAGACTGGTGCGCATGCGCACCAGTCTTAACTAACGATGCTGCGAACTCTGCGACGCGCAGTCCTTAACTTCGGGTGTATCATTGCGACCACGAGAGCGTATCAAGTAAGTGGTCACCGCGAGAGCAGGCCGAAATGTTCTGCACAAGTGTGAAGCACAATGCAGCACACTATTCCACGAATTCTGAACGATTGACGGTAAGTTTCCGTGTAATTTTGGAGCATCCATGCCAAAAATTCCATCGAACAAATGTAGAGAGAAATCATGACCAGCTACGGCAGTGAACAAGCAACTGGATATGCATGAGTAGTTTAGTTACGCCTGAAAGATTTCGTAGTTGTGTGGCATAAAAAGTAGTGCATTTTAAGAAAATACACATATTTCGAGAAGGAATGCGAACTTTGAAAGATAATGCTACAAATAAAAACAAAAAAACAATTTAATGTTGTTGTTCGAACAACTATGAAAGGATATTAAAAGAACGATTAAAAACAAATCAGTCACGTGACAAGCAGGATAGCGTGGGTTGCCATTTTGGTGAGGTTGGAGCAGTTGTGGATCGAGATTTTGCTCGGCTTTCAAGGACCGGGCCGGATCCCATGTTCTCCCCAGAAAACCGTTAAGAAGTTTTGATCTATTTCCAACAATTGTTAAATTCGCCGACATCCGTTTATTCAAAATCGAAATGTCATAATTTTCTGTTTCTTGCATTGTAAACACAGGTCGCTTTTCAATACACACCTCATTCAAGGTTAAGCAATGGGCGATTTGACCAATCACAATCGATTTCTTTACTATCAGCTGGATAACTCCGCCTCTCCACGTGGTTAATTCGCAAGTCTGTCGGTGTCGTTTGATCGTATTTTGGCTCTGCTGACTGTAGATATTCTCAATTAAAAGCGGAACTCGGTGTGTTTGTCATAATGTTCAATGATTTTAAGTAGATGCGATCATGAGTAATAATTTGGTTATTCTTAGTTCTGTGATTAGAAGACAAACACTTCGAAAATTGTACTGTATTATAGTGTATACATGTATGAAAATAATTGTGCGATAATGGATTTGTTTTAAGCAAATCTATTGGCAAGTTGCAGTTAGAACTTAAATTGCAAAAGAAATACATTCTGTGGCATTTTACTGCGCTATCATCGTAACGATGAGTTCATTTTCGTCGGACACATTTTCAAGTATGCATGCGGGAAAGAACGACGACTCGTCAATTCTATCTTTTTTCAACAGAAACCGGCCTTGTGAGGCTGATGCCAACTCCATCGGGCATTCTGAACTTCAAAATTCTAGAAATGAGATCCTTCAAGAGCGACTCTGACGACGCCAAGTACCCCTTCACGTCGTGAAATTACTCCGACGCCGGACGCGGTACCCCAACATGCCGAGACACTGAATCAACGCCGGCTACCTCGAACAGCCAGTTCGATCCAGTCAGGTGTCGATCCTAAGTGGAAGAAAGTCTACTCCTGGTTGCAAGAAGTTGGCAATGTTTTTTTTAATGTATATTTACTTAGCCTTGTGACTTGCATTAAATAAATGAAATAACTCAATTTCATGCTACTATATATAAAAAGGGAAATATGCATATCAGGAATCGCCACACTAATAAAACACAGCCTCCCCCGCAGCAAAAAGAAGAGAGGAAAATAAATGATTTGTTTGTTGATTGTTTAACAAAAATGGTTAACCGTATGGGTTAGCGCCTTGGAACAGTCAGTGGCAAAATAATTTGCTACTAGGGGTTTAAACCAGGTTCTAGGGGTGCTCTACATAATTTATTATACCTGTTTGTGTTAACTGAATACCTATTATGATATTATTTTTATATATGTGAAGCTGTCTCATATGTTTACTGGTATCGTAAATAAATTTAATTTCAGATTGTGAGTGGGTTTTTTTCCACCTTGTCAAGAGTGAAGACAAAGCTTAGAAGCAGGCTTAACAATTCAACATTAAATTCATTGTTAATGATATCCATGGAAGGTCCTGATGTACTGAAGTTTGATTATAATAAGGAAGTCAGCACTTGGGCCCAAGAAAAAAGAGGCTTCTGAAAGTTTAATCCTAATTCTGTCAGTTGTAATGAAACGCTGAATTTGATATGTGTGAGATATCTTGGACAATGAAAGTGGAAAACTAACTATACAGAGTAAATAGTTGACATTGTAACTTGATGAGATCAGATCAGTTTATGTTATTAAAACACATGTTGACATACTGTTTACACATTGTTTCACATTATTTATGTTTTTTAACTTTGTACCTTTGCTTGGCTCTAAAGAGATAAAAAAACATCTATGTACTATATACAGTTGTTGCAAAAAACTTTGGTACAAATATAAAACTGTATAAAATTATAGTTAAAACAATAAAGTTTTGCGAGATTAAATCCACGAACAGTCCAGCGACAACGCTTCCAAAAATCCTGGGGAGACCGTTAGTAAGTTGGCGAATATTTTTGTTAATGCATTGTTGCGATCGACATAAAAATTAAGATTGTAACTGTTTCAGTCTCTTAAGGTACGTGAGACTTGTGCATTTCATTGTTGACACTACTCAGTTGTGGCGGAGCCTGATCATCGTTATTCTAGCAAAATTAAACCACTAATCATATGCGTCTGCATCAAAAAGACCCCGAACCTAAGATTCAGGTGAAAAAAAGTGGAAAACCTAATTTCCTTGCATCAAAATACAAGTACCTGCATCTATTGAAATCCCTGAATATACTGAATTATTTGCTAATGTTGATGATAGTAACTGTCACAAAGTTTAACGAAAAAAATCACACATAGTTTCATATGATTACAGCAATGATATCTGTGCAGGGCATGTTCGATTCAACCAGCGCGCCAGTCTTTCAACGCTTTCAGCGCTTTGATTTGTTCTAGGTCACTTTTATTGTTATTAAGTAATTAAATATTTCATTCATCTATCATAAAAAAACTGAAACACTTTTTAAAATGGGTTCTGGTCCATTTAATAAAAATAATATGTTTTCAACATAGAAAACAGTTATACCGCACGAATGTTATATTATGCTAACTGTAGAAATGAGTTCTTTGAGTCATATGAAAGCACGGTTGTTGTCATAAAGCCACGAGATGGTTAGTCCTCCTCTGGATTGATAAGCAATTCTTCATCTCCTCTTCTACGTAAGAGACTTCTTAAGCACTGCATGACTGAAGATGTCTACAATAATCAAAAGTAAACATTTTAATGATTCTACAATTACTATGACCAAGATCAGTGCCACCATCGAGCCCTATTTCCGGTTTTCTGCGAATTTCCCGAAATTCGTCTGCTAAAGAAGAAGTCTTCTACATGTTTTGTTTTTTGCCTTTTTATATCATGCACTTTTGTCAGGATGATTTTTTAGGTTTCTATCAAATATTGAGTTCTGATTATTTTAATACCATGCTCTCTTCTCCTGTCTACTTTTTGGCTGTGTGGGAAGGCTGTGTCTGCTGGATGTGGCCATTCAAGATATGCATATTTCACTCTTTTTATAATTTTTGGCAGCAGAAAAAGTCTGATAAGACTGTTAAATACCAGAAATTGCCAGAATGTACCTGTACTTACTATACCCAATTGTTTTAATTTCATTAATGTAAAAGCTTCGGTAAAGGTGGTAACATTCTATAGATGGTCAGTATAATATTACTTACACAAATTGTCAAAGAAAATCTCTTCGTTGAGAAAAACATCCAAAGAAGAACTGTGTATACAACTGTCCCGAAAACTACTGTGAACAAGAGAAGGTTAAAGTATGCTAACTTCAAACACGGTTTGTTATTAATATCTTCCTTCGTGTAACTGTACTGTATTTCGGTTGCAATTACAAAGTATCTATATCCTTCGGGGCATCTCTCCAAGCACTGCCTTTTAAAAAGAACAGGTCTTGTACAATCTGAAACTTTTATACACGTTGAGTCTTGTAGTACCATATCATCTGGACAAGATGTGTTTGCAAGCGCTTGATCGAGATAGTCGTTAGAAGCTGCGAGCCAATTCTCCTTTAGTAGCGAAATGGTATCGTAATAAATATCTGCAGCAAAAACGACCTGCAAACATTAGAAAAAATATTGAAGGCTGCATGCAATGTCTCATTAATGCTAAGCTCCAACTGCCGATCCGATCAACTCGATCAAGCCCGATCAAGCAATCGAGTACTGATCTGGCTCGGTTGGTATGAGTGATCGGGAGTGGTCGTGATGGTCTACCTTGGTCGGCATCACTCGGGCTTCCTTCCCGAATTTATTTGACATGTCAAAAAAATTCGAGTAGCGATCAAGTATCCAAGCGGTCGACAAGCGCTCTGGAAGCGATCGTGTATTGGTTGAGAAGAAGATCGAGTTGATCGAGAAGCAATGGGAACATGATCGTATCGGCAATAGGAACTTAACGACGGAAGGAATGAAAATAAATATCTGCAGCAAAAAAACTAAAATAAAAAGCTAAGCGGGACAATCCCCAAAAGAAGGTTAACCGAATAACCCTGATAAACGTAATCAACACTGCATGACACCTGAAACCGATGAATTACTGAAAACAGTACTGACTATTTGTACGGGAAGACTTTTTATGGCCGCAACACTGCACAAAAAGCGCTATTGTGAAAAGTGAAGTTTCACAAATGGAAAACAAAACAGGTGGTGACAGAACAATTACATTTTCAGAAAGGTCAAACGCAATTAAGTCTACTTTCATATGCACACCGTCGTTCGAAAGTGTACGTGTAGACGGATCATGAGTTGCCCCCAACTCGTAGCTATGCGACCGTGCGGAGTAAATATTCAAGTACTTTCTGTGGAATTAGCAACACAGAGTTTAGTGTTAAGGTATCACTAATATTACAAATGGCGAAAACTGGCTACAATTTTTAAAATGAATTTTGGGGAAAATACTCATTACAGTAATTAGCTTTTAAACATTTAGTCTAGATCATCTAGACGTTCCATCATTAATCAGAGCGTCTGAATGATTGAGACTATTAAACATGATAATCTTCAGTACTGTGGATGGATGCAAATGTTTTACCTGTATTTAGTTCACGTCTATTGATATTTTGGTTGTTGTGTAATTCACACAATGATTATAGTATTCAGAATAATAATCTTTGTAATACGTTTTTTTTTATTTTGCAAAATAGTCTCTAACTCCAACGTAACATCTTTCAATTTTTTGTATTACCTACTTCACCCAAGTAACATGTTTTTCGTTCCATAAAGTATTAGCAAGCGATTTAAGGTGATATCATTTGTCACAATATTCTGTTAAAGTGGGGGGGAATGTGGTGACCTATTTTCATAAAATTCATGTTATTTAATAATTATAAATCTTCTTATTACTTCAGATATCAATTATAGGGCATATATATGTTACAGGTCAATCAGGAATTATAAAAAAATAGAAATATGAAACAATTTTTCTCACTGAGTGTAGCCTTATTGCCGGGAGTCCAAACTTCCAAATTATCCACTATAGTATTAAACTACAGTCACAGGAAGGTTGTCTATATCTAGGTTAACAATGTCTTAGAGTTTAGTTCAATAAACTGTACTAGAGCAATAGCAAAACATGTTTCTCCCAGTGACTACAAAAGGAAAATTTGACATTCATGTTTCCATTGTTTATAACTATTGTTCTAGTAAAGTTTATTGAACTAAATTCTAAGACATTGTTAACCTTGACAACCTTCTTGTGACTGTAGTTTAATACTATGGTGGATAATTTGGAAGTTTGGACTCCCGGCAATAATGCTACACTCAGTGTGAAAAATTGTTTCATATTTCTATTTCTAATTTTTTTATAATTCCTGATTGACCTGTAACATGTATATGCCCTATAATTGATATCTGAAGTAATAAGAAGATTTATAATTATTAAATAACATGAATTTTATGAAAATAGGTCACCACACTTCCCCCCCCCCCCCACCCCCACCCCCCCCCCCCCCACTTTAACAGAATATTGTGACAAATGATATCACCTTAACGAGATACTTACGGGCAAAATATAAAATCCAAAACACTTTAAAATGCCGAACATGTTTATTTCAAACATCGACAAACCATACACTTTTTATTTTAATATGTTTATTATTATTTTCTTAAAATAATTTGCCCGTTTTCTGGATTGTGGTTTTCCAAAATCATGTTGCTATTTTTAGAAATTTACAAGAGGTTCCTTAATGTATTATAACTGTTTATTTTTTGTGTAAAACTGTTAATGTTTTTTCATGTAGATAATAAATGCCAAGGAAAACAGAAAAAACACGGTTTACGGTTCAATTTATCCAATGTAGGTTACAAGAACTAGCAAATAATATGTTAGAAAAGTAACGGAGCCCATCAAGAGCCCTTCAACTCAATACATACACGTGTATAATATCACGCTTCGGTATATACGATTGGATGATTTCTCCGGGCGTGCACGATTTAACTCTTCCGGAAATGGTAGTGTTCCTTCCAAAATACTCAATTTATGTCGTCTGTCCCCTTAAAACAAGTTGGAGGAACGTTTTTAAAATGGCCACCGCATTAGCTCCATTAAGTAAGTTTCTTGGTGAAAACGGTAACTGTGAAAACCTTAACGAAACGAATACTGAAACAACTTATGCGATATTTAATACTTATTAATAAACAATCGTTAGAAAAAAAGAATCAATATGGTTCGCTACTCTGCCATTTTGGTGTTGTTGCTTTTTTTTTTCATTTCTGAATTACCTTCTCTTGAATAGAATGCAAACAGAGGAGGCCTTCTGAATAAACCGAGGAAACGAGAAACTCGGTAGGCTACCGTTCTCTTTCTGGTAAAGTTAAATCGTATACGGCTAATTGTAAATGCAAACTATTATAAAGGTAAAATTGCAAAACGTAATGCTTGCTTTAGAAGTGTTTTTTTGTGAAATGAGTAATTAATTCTTATTTCGATAATGATTATGACTGGATATTAAATATTGATTATTGCTAACAACATGTGTTCATTAGAATATCTAAATTATGAAGACATACTGTCTAAAGTTCCCGAATTACCAGAAGGTAAAACAAAGTACTTCTTTGTGTCTAGCAGTAGCGAAGATAATGACATAGTTTTTCCTTTAATACACGAACTTGAAGACAGATTTAAACTCGGTTGCATTTATGCAGACAGGGATTTTCAAGGTGGAAAGGATATTACTGCTAATATTCGGGAAGGTATGTCACAGGCTTTGAAAGTGTTGCTCTTTCTGTCACCAAACTTCCTTCAAAGTGGTTGGTGTAAGTACGAAACTGATGCTGCCTTCATCACGTCTATGGGATGTGGATACAGTTGTATTGTACCGGTGCTCCTCCAGGAGTGTGAGATACCAGCTACCCTGGTAACCTTGACCTACATCGATGCAACCATTCCGGGAACCGATGTATCTGCTAAGATAGCATCAGCGCTCTGTCTTCCAGGTAGCCATATAAATGCAAACTGCTTAACAGAATTGCTAACATGAAACTTATAAATTTAACATAGTTTAATCAACACTGAACTTAATTATTATTATTATGTTGTTGTTATTGTTTTTGCAATTCTTTATTCAATAAACTTTGATTATTTTGTAATGCTTACATTAGGGATAGTTTTAAGTACTCAAATATCTGTAGGAATTTGCATTAGTGAACTTTAACAAGTGTTTTTCATTTTGTACACGCAATAAACTTCTAAATTTGACAGTCAAATAATCTATTTAACTATCTTCTGTAAAAAAAAAATATCGATCTTATCATTATTTAGGAAAGAGAAGATAACATTGGCCTTTGTGAAAAAAATACAATCTAGCTTTATCAAATTTCCAGATATGTACAAATTCCACAAATTAAATTTTTAAAAAATCTGTGTCAAAATTATTTTTGTTTTCATTGTATTAGCTCTATCTCTTAATATATGCTGTGGCCATAACACGTGGTTTGTGTCGTCATTTATAACGGCAAGAAAAAGAAGTAAACAAACCCATCAATTCAAATCTTCAAAGCATTTTAACTACTTAATTAGTTAACCGTTTTCGACGAAATTTAGCGCATTCTAATGGAAAGTTGAACACTACCCACGGTTGTCAATACATTTGTCGCATTATGTCTACTTTTGTCTGTGATTAAGGGAAAATACAGAATTGAATGATAATACCGAAAAATGACGACACAAACCACGTGGTATGGCTACACTGTGGTTCAAGTATTTGTGTTGTTTTTTGTCGTTTTTTTTTTTCATTCAGACTCGGACGACCGTTTGTTGACACTGAACATACAGATGTGGAATAAAATGAGTGAGTACCAAGTTTAACTTATTATATGAATGCGTCAAACATGTATTGTGCGATGTCACATTGTTCATGACAAAGACATAGAGTCAAGTAAGTCTTGAAAAACAGTTCTGTAGTTTTTAATACACTTTTTCATGACACATAATGCACTGAATAAAGAAAAAAGTTAGACTTACGAAATCCCTAAAATTATTTTTGCATTCAAAAACAAAACCTACGCAACATAAAACAACAATTCAAATGTCAATGTTTGTAAAATAATACTGACGACAATATCTAAGGTCCTTTAAAGGAACTTTCATTTTTGAAGAAATAAATCAACATTTTTATTTTTAATCATCCATTTTCGCAACCAGGTCAAACAAACTTTTACTAATATTTCAAATTGTATGCATCTGTTAAACAAAAGAACCCAAGATAGTGTTGTCAGTAACCTATCATTCATGAAGACATTTAAATTGATGTTTAGTGTTGCTTCGTTTTTTGTGTGTTTGGTTGCAAAAAGAATTTAAAAGATTTTAAAGGTTCAACTATTTTTCTTTACTGTTCTTTTCTTAACGTATGTAAAAACATAATTATATTAATATCATTGATTTGTGCAAAGTTTATTGAACTGCATTTTGCCGTTAGAGAGATTTTGATAAATTTCTTTTTTCTTTATCAATTACCGTGCAATGAAAACTCCCATAGCACCTTAAATATAACGTTCTGGGATTTCAGACGAGAATGGATATTGTTATGTTATCGACGCTCAGCGAGAACCGGTTTGGGCATGTAGACCAGCAAAGTACCAGTTTGTGCTTGATACCAAGCTCTACGCAAAACTCAGAGAAAATATGATAGAGGTGTGGTACAATTTTTATATGTTTATTAGGGATGGCAACGAGTATTTGAGTAACCAAGTACTTGATCGATCGTCCGAGAGTACTCGGATAAAAAAATAATTTTTTAAATAAAAGTGAAATTTATTTTTGTTCAAGATTCGTTTGATATAAGATGTTTGAGAATTGGAAAGGTGCGGAGAAGGCACAATTTTCGACACATAATGTCACCACAGGTGACGTTATTAACGCTTTGATATTGTTGTAAGATTTCAAAATTTCAAATTAGGGTCCCAATTTGCAACTGTTACTTATGTCAATTAGCAATATTTTGATAGCACAAATCTTTTGTTTGACGTTACCAGCATGACCGTTTAAAAATAAGGGCCATGCACTATATTGAATGGATTAATTAACGTGTACGTAATAATATATCATCTTGATTTTTATTGGTAAATCGCACAAACCAATATATGAGTATTAATGAAATAAAACAGTAAAACGAAGTTAATGTTTAGTATAACATTCCATAACATCAACAACATCCCAGTATAAAGTTACTTAAAACCGGCGGCAGACAGATAAAAGTTAAATGTTTACTACGTACTTTAGAATTACCCTGGAAGGTGACAACTGCCATGCAAGATTATAATATTTATCTAAAACAACCCCGAATAGCAGACAGACATATCCTAAGAAAATAGGATTGGGTTTATTTACGTATTTTGTTAAATTTGATTATTGATCGAATTGATTATTTCACAGCATGATATTATTCTGTCCAACGTATACAGTAATCTTGTAAAATTCTTGTTGCCAACGCGGCAGTAACTTAGACACCTTGTTTATTTTTCAGAAATGAAATAAAAAGTAAAACAAAAATAAGAAATAAAACTTAATTTACTTTTTCATTAAACATTTACTTATATGCAGTATGTGATACATAAATTCAAAGTAACTTGAAGACAGAAACTCAACGTGCGTTTGACTTCAGTCAATATCGGTTATAATCTTTTGAGTAATGGAGTACTCGATCGAAACATTATCAGAGTACTCGAGTAGCAATTTTGCGATCCCGAATGTTTATATATTTTAAATTAATTCTAACTTTTCATTAATACGCCAGTTTTACTCCATCACAGATAACTTTTAATAATAATAATAATAATAATAATAATATGAAGCATTCTCAAAAGTGAGATGCTGCTTGCCTTAAGCAATGTGATAAGCAGTTCTATTTCCGTATTATTTCACACTGAAACGCAATCGCATCAACGTTAATTCTGTTTAATTATTATTATGCTTGTATTCTTATATACTTTAACAATTTCAGATTCCTTATGAGTTGTTAGAAGAGGCCATGAATATAGCTAACAATCATTCAGTTATGTGGTCCTTTGACTTCCTTAATCGACGGAAGAACTTCCTCTGGGGCTTTGTGGCAATACCTTTGCTGAGTGCGTTATCTTTTGCGTCTGTTTTTTGTGTCATTGCGGGACAGGATTCGCCTCGAGACAACTATCTACAGCGAAACAGTACCTACGTCGAATTCACCATAATGTTCTCAGTGTATCTTTGCATACCGTTGCTGTTCGTGGTTTTTCAAATCGTTCTTTGCTTTGTACCAAACGTTTGTCATAGAAAAAAGGTAGGTTAACATTTCATAAACGTTTGAACTGGTTTATGATTTATCCGGTAGATTAAAGCTCTGAATACCCACATGGATTTAAGGTACATGATTTACAATGAGTTAAACGAATTCAAAATGTTTATCATTGTTTCCACTATTTTCTCAACGTTTTGGCATTAATCCTTTTTCAAGAGATACATAAGCTTTATACAATAACTTACATCTTTCTTTTTTTTCATCGTTCTTGTTATTTTAAATGTTTATTGTTTTTAACACAACTTTCCATGTTTATAAACGTTTATGGTTTACTGTGGCCCTTCGAAAAAGGTGGATAATGCATATCAGGTATAGCCAAACTCAGAAAATACAGCCTCTCCATACAGGCAAAACGCAGACTAGAAAAAAGAGTATCGGTTATAAAATGATAAATTTCAAAATAGAAACCACACACAGTTACAATTAATGAAAATGGTAACCTAGTGAGTCACTGCTTGGAACGGTCAGTGGCAAACAATTTTTGCTAGGTGATTAAACCAGGTTCTACTATGTACCAATCGCACACTTTCACCAGGTTCTCATATGATAAACAAGTACAAGTTGTCATGGTGAATTAAATCCAAACCACCTATCAACTAGACATCGGTGCATTCAAACGCACACAAACATATAAAACATAAGAAGCTAATGACATTGTCAAGAATCTGGGTACTTGATTACCTCACCTAGAGACAAATCAACAAGGACATCGTGTATAAAAGAAACAGGAATAAAAGAAACGTATAATCTAGCTTCTGCATTCTTTAACAATATTTCTCTAGAAACTTTCATAAACTCTCTTTTTATCAATTTGAAAATTTTCTGTCTCCTCCAATCAAAAATACCGCACTGAAGTCTCAGTGTTAACCGCCATATGCATACCATCGTTTGGCATGGATGGGAATTGCACTGTTTATTGGTGTAAATATTGAGTTGCGTTCAACCAGGGGCAAGGAGGCAGAAATATGCATGTCTGTTACTACCCATGGACAGGCTCAATTCTAGTAATTGTCTTGTTTGGTGGCTTTCAAAGTTCCCTTTTCATCTTTTTTAATCAATATGATTGTGCTAAAATGAAATGAGGTCCGAGTATATGTTGCTTTGCTTCCTGTTTTAATGTTTACATTCGTATATTTTTTCAAACGAATATTATTTGTTGAACTTTTTAGAGAGACATTTCGCTTCAAAGAAAGCTATGGCAACGTGTGGGAAAACACTGCATTGACAACAACGTCATAATACTCTTCACTGCACGGAGGAACAAACTACCTACTTTATCCTTTAAGATAGATACTTAAAATGTTATATATTTTGTAGGCACAAAATTTATGCTATTTCTTGTCTTGAATGTTGTAAACTGACGTTTCGTGTTCTTTGCAATACTGACAACAAGTTAAATTGTGATTACTGATGATGAACAGCCTCAACAAATAGAGTTTGCAATATTTTCATATTTGTCGTGTTCGGTGGCTTTCAAGAGATGGAAAAGGGCACTTTGAAAGCCTTCGAACACAACAAATATCAAATCATTGCAGGCTTGATTGAGCCCATTCAAAGCTTATTCTGCATCTATTAAAACTACAACAAAATAATATTGTTTAAGCTACAATCAAATCACTTCTGATCAATGATTTATATTGTTAAAAAAGCTTGACGTTTTAATAAACTAACAGGCAAGAATGTTACAAGCGATCTCAAAAATTCTAGTCGTCTACAACACTTTGTCGTTTTATTTCCGAAATTTCGCATTTATTGACATTCTTGTGAAATCAATTGCTAAATGCACAAATGCCGAGTCGTTGTGCTCGTTTGCAGTTAATCTTTAAGAGAACACATGCCATGTCTAATGAACTTTCTAAATGAAAATGTGTTTTAAGGATTAAATCGATATTGCATTGCGTTCATCTAGGATTGGAAAAAAGTAAAGTGAACCCGTTAAAGTGAAAGTGGAAAGCTGTGAAGTAAAGTTGTACCCGTTTTTTAGTTATGTGTTACTTTGCCTTAACAACTTTGTAGCTTCATGTGATGCGATATAACATCAAGAGATGCAAGGTAAATGGTCGTGTTCGCCATGAACATGAAACACAGTATTTTATTTCCTTAAATTGGTGTTTTATCGCCATTGATGGTGAATGGCACAATTTACATCTTATACAGCTGATCGGAAAACATGGATAGACATCTTCAATCAATATAAATACAATTTAATTTAAAAGCAAGAGTATAAAAATAAATTAGAAAAAATATAAGATAAAAGATCAAAATGATTTACCACTGAACGATTATAGGTTAATATGTTAAACAAGAAAATGATTAATTTCCATTTCAGGAACATTATCTCGGCATCTTGAAATCAAGAAATTTGACATTTACAGACATGTCTGTAGAGGTAATGCTGAATTTTGTATTTCATTTCCAACTGAATGAATCAGGAAAGAAAAGAACAAAATATGTATTCCTTTCTGCGAGTTGCAAAATAAATATAAAAATTTACAAAGCATTCGTCAATGAAGTAAGGAAAATGTGTGAAAAGGTTGAGTTTGTCCTGCTAGATTAGTCAGCCAAATAATCCTTAAAGACGAAATGTCACAGCATGTGATAATCAACAAATAAAAAGTGTATAGATCTACTACGTGTATATTTAGTCAGAATTGTGTAACAAAATGATCACTTATTAAGTATGAGAAATTTACAGATGACTTAAGTGATTTTCAAATTGAAAAATAAAATAACAACGAAGACAGCTTGTTTGGTGACGTGCTCTAATTACATGTCATAAATGATATTGCCTCTACCTGGGAGCGAACCGTCACCGTCACGGCGTCAGCGCCAAGCCTTCCTTAGACCCTTTTCACATTTCTCCGTCGCGGAACGGATTTTCCGATTTTTATCGAAACGCGATTTCAGAACGAGGCGTTCTTTGCTGACTCGCATATTAAGGTAGAGTATGCCTAAAAAATTCCCGCGTTTTTTGGCCGGTTTCGGATTATTACGTCACACAACTTTCGGTTTATAAATTTTATTATTTTTTTACTCTGTTTAGTTTAACTATTTGAAAAGGCATTCTACGTAATGGAAATTCAATAATATAAAGAAATTTTTACCTCTTTTTAAAAAATAGAACGTTTTTACAAGAAATGTGATTATTGACGGATGGTACCGAATAGTTTACGTCATTATGGAAATTGTACGGAAACTGCCGAAATCGGCCAAAAAACGCGGGAATTTTTTAGACATCCTCTACCTTAATAGTGAATGCTATGGGTTTAATTCTGTACCCTTGACAATTCTTTAAAGTTTGAAGTATTTGGACCCAAAAAGTGTTTTGGTGTAAATCGATAATTACACATGGAGTTTGCAAGAAAAAAAAGAAATTATTTATTATGCAAAATAATCCAGTTTATTAGATTAGAACAAGCGCTCATTTCAGGAACACAAGAAACCAAGTAGAATCTAAAATAATTTAGGTTTATGAACCATACGAAAATTATTTCTCTTTTTACCATCTTTTGTTTTATATATATAATTTACTAACGATCGATCCTGATAGGGCAAATCTAGTCGGGCCTTAATAGCAAAATGTAACTCGGTCGTTTTGTTTATGGCTTAAAATTAAAAGAGAATTCAAAAAACTTTTAAGAGCCTAAGTCCATTTCTTGTGCTAATGAAGTTTGTCTAACAATCAAACTCAAGAAATTTAACTAATGAAAGGCTTGTGTTTAATCTACGGCAATAATTGAGAGTGAGTGTTTTACAGGATTTTTAAAGTAAAATCGAATGACGCTGCTTTGTCCGTTTCTTTTTTAACATTTCTTATCCCCACTTCAAGGTTATTCTTAAAGAAAATTGTTTGGCAGTGAAAAAAAACTTTAAGAGCATCAGTCCATTTCTTGTGCTAATGTAGTTTGTCTAACAATCAAACTCAGGAAATTTAACTAATGAAAGGCTTATGTTTAATCTACGGCAATTATCGAGTGTGAGTGTTTCCAGGTATTTTTTTAAATAAAATCGAAAAACGCTGATTTGTCCGTTTCTTTTTAAACATTTCTTATCGCCACTTCAAGTTTATTCTTAAAGAAAAATGTTTGGCAGTAAACGTGCACCTGATAGACTTATATTGTCAACTCTTCTTGGCAAGATTCAGTATACTGCAGTTGTCTGGTTTGAATAAACATCCTGTTATTTTGTGTCACTTCATCCTTACCTAGAGGCTATATAATTTCATGCTTCGGTACGGATTGAAAACATACCAATAAACAGTTTTTAATAAACAGTTTCTCTAAGAAGATCAGCGAGGTCAATATGATCGTTTTCAATTATTTTAAGAGTCGAGTAATTCAGTGAAACTTGTCGAATTTCTCGGCATTGCCTTATAATCTAATGTGTTATGATGCGGCCCAGCATATTATGCCTCGTTCTGAAATTCAGAGATTATGTGGTAGTGATAAAAACACGTAATACAACGGTATTGGGAAACAGGTCTAATAACCGACAACGCAACCGATTGAGCTAGCAGGGACAAACCCAAAAAGGTTGATCAGATAGCCCTGATATTCGTTATCTTACTGCATGACATCGATAACGGATTATTTGACTGATAACAGTATTGACTATATGTACGGGGAGGTTTTTTTATGGCCGCCACACTGCAGAAAAAAGGTCTACTGTAAATTTCAAATTATATTAAATGTTATTTTTCAGGTGTTTGCAGAAAAATCTCTTGAGAGACATTTGGCCACAATGACGGAAACATTGGCGGACGACTTCGATTTCCTACCGGAAGCATCATACAATAGACATAATGTGAAAAAGGGCAAAATGTGTATTTGCCAACAACTTGAAAACAATCTTTAAGCATGACAACTTTGTATATTACAGTTAATTTGCTCGCATATTTTGACTGCCATTAAACGTTAAACCTGCCTTTAGTACTATTTACCATTCGGTGCGAATTATAAATATACTTCTCAAAATTTAATAAGGGCCAAGTTTTCCCGCTTAGATAAATTTACACTCGTGTTTCAGTTCAGCAATTCAACACAGCTTACTAAATGATCGGTTTTATTAAATAAACGATACAAACAAAACATAATGTATAATAGACTGTTCAGAATGTTGAAAATATTTAACCTTAACACTAATAATTACCGACTACACATGTTGCCCTCATCAAATTTAAGTAGTATAACATACCACTCATATGAAAGACGTTCAGTTAGATATCCCATAGAAATAATGAAGTGAAATAAAATATTGGCTATCTTTGAAATTATTTATCATTTTCCGTTTAAAAGAAGTAAGAATAATCCAACTTAAACATATATCTCTCAAACAGATACAAAGAACAATTTCGTATTTCAATCTTACAGGCACTGATCCTGTTTAAAACGCCGAACTAACTTTATTTCAAATTTGAAAAAGATCTGGAGATGCTAAGATGCATTTTGGTGCATTTTGAAACAGTTAATTTAAAGGAAATGCAAAGGTAAAATCGTTATATAATCGGATAACAATTATTATAATAATAATAACAATAATAATAGTAACAATGATGATGATGATGATGATGATGATGATGATGATGATGATGATGATGATGATATTAATATGATGAAAGAATATTTTGCAAGTTCTCTAGAAACCCATTGTTTAAGTTGAATTTGTGTGATTAAATTTTTCATGCCTCGTTCCTCGTCAGCTTGTGGTTCTCTAAAACAAAACAAAGTCCATTTTTTATCTGATTATCTTCAGAAATTCTATTGGTAATCATTATAAGTTTTGTGATATCTTTAACAAATACGGAATTGAATCATCGGGAGTCAAACTAGAGATCTAATAAAATATTATTTCTAATCACTGAAATTTGCAAATCAGGCATGACCACATTTATAAGACACATCCTTCCCACACAGCTATCAAGAGGAGAGGGAAAAGAGCATGGGTAATAAAATGATCAGTTTCAATATAGACACTACAAACAATTAACTAGAAAGAGAAAGAACACGAGGGATTACCGCTTTCATTGGTTGCGTCGCAGGAATTGCAGGGCTAGGCGCTGACGCCGTGACGGTGCGGGTTCGCACCCAGCTAGAGGCACTATCATTTGAAATTCACAGTAGCGCTATTTGTGCAGTATGGCGGCCGTAAAAGTCTCCCCGTATATATAGTCAGTACTGTTATTAGTAAAATAACCCGTTACCGATGTCATGCAGTGATGATCACGTATATCAGGGCTATCCGATCAACCTTTTTTTGAGGTTGTCCCGGTTAGCTCAATTGGTTGCGTCGCAAGAATTGCAGGGCTAGGCGCTGTCGCCGTGACGGTGCGGGTTCGCACCCAGCTAGAGGCACTATCATTTTAAACGGTCAGTAGCAAACACTTAGCCTCTGTGGGTTTAAACCAGGTTCTAGGGTGCACCAAGCTCACACTTGCCCCAAAAGGTTTTCAAGTGATCAAACAAGCACCAGTTGTCTTGGTTAGATAACTCCAACCCCATTAACTCGACAATGTTGCATGCAAAAGCACACAACATAATTAATATAAAACATAAGACGCTCATAGCATTGTCAAGCAATATGGCTTGTACTCATGGACCCCCACCGAGACAAGAGCCCTTGGAGTAAAATCAGCAAGGAGACGATGATCAAACTGTCAGATATTAGAGGCAGATCTCTATTCTGATTTTAATAACTCATTATTTGAAGAATGGCAAACTTAGATGCTGAACACAATTAATAAGAAAGGAATAATGTACATTTAAGACTCGGAACATCTTTTGTAAACAAAAGATAGAATTTCCACTATGAACAAATTATACTCCATCTGTTGCTATTTTGTTTTTTACTGCTACGAAAACAGCTAATACTATATATTAAAAACAAATATTACTGATGTTTCGGTATTCTTGCTATTTCTTTCAGTTTAAAAATATACCAGACAAAATAGATTTGGCTATTGTTCAATAACTCATACGATATACTTCCTGCTTTTTTATTATTGCCTTTGTGATATTGAGGATTTATATTCTCAGATACCCTGTCAAAATTCTAAACTGTTTGGTTACCCCATTGTTTTCTCGTTTACGGCAAACCCACGATTTTATCTGAGAACCATACGCCGCTGAACATGGAAATTGTATTAATTTGAAAACATTGTCATGTGCGTATCATCATTTGGATTGAATCAAAATTGTGCTGTTTACTTGAATAAATATTGGGTTGCTCTAAACCCTGGGTTAGGCGGCGTAGACAGTTATAAGCATTTTCATTACTGCCCAATCAAACCGGAGTCTGCTATTTTTTTTTTATTTTTGTCGTGTTTGTTAGCTTTCAGAGTTCCCTTTTTATCTATTTCAATTTCCAGGTTATACATTATATAAACAAAATAATTATTTTGGTTTATATCTCCATTTGTGCGTTGTGTCTATTCGTTAAAGTGATGAAGGAGTTTACAACTGATAAAGTGGTGCACAGAATGTTGAATGACAAACATTATTTCGAAGCCGAGGTCGGTTTTTAAAGCTCCTTAGAGCTTATGTTATATTGTTATGTTCACTGACTTTGTAAATAAAATTTACTTGACTTGACTTGACTTGAGGTTATCCATTGACGTCTCTACCCACTCCCTTCGATTGCACAAATCACAGGCGTGTTAGTAATAGAAATTTAATGAGATGGAGCAGATAATGGGCACAGGTGATTAATGGGCAGTGACAAATGCTATCTACACGGAATTTCCTGGTTACAAAAGAAAGCTGTGCACCAAAAACATCAAAGACTACTTAATTGGACCACGGACTAATAAGGTCCCAAAATCTGCCAAGGCATGGATTGGAATAGTGTTGTTGATATTTGGTGAATAGTACTATCGTTATGTAGAGAATAAAATATCCAACCAAGTCATATCAAGTGATGACCAACTCGGAAAAACAAGAATACCGAGTCCATGAATAACTAATCGAAAAGAAAGAAAAGTGAAATATGCATATCAGGAATCGCGACACTCATAAAAACAGCATCCCCACGCAGCGAAAAACAAAGAGATCTCAGGGAAAAGAGTATGTTGTATGAGTATGTCAATTTAAAAAAGATGCCACAAACAATTAACGACACAGAGAACCCTTGGGGTTACCGCCTTGGAACGGTCAGTGGCTAAACAAATTGCCACTGGAAAGTTTTGCTTGGATGAGAGCCGAGGAAAACAGGTGAGCTTATTGAAAAGTAATAAATTAGTCAGTCAAAATTCAAGTGGTAGATATGAGAAGAGCCCTTCTAATTTAGAAACTACAAAACTTGCTTGATCGTTGAAAACAAATGATGGAAAGAAAAGTCTATTAAACAAATAGATGAAAAAATAATAATTTTGAAAAAAAATATTTTGAATAATTTAAAAGTGTTAAGTCTTCAATCTAGATAAAAGGCATTTTTATCTTTTCTTCCAGAAATACACGGCAGATTTAACACCTTTTAATGTTCTCTTATTATTTATATTATTTGATCTTTAAGTTTTAACATCTTGTTGGTAGATATTTTCTTTAATTTCATGATGATATTGTCTGTTGTTAATTTCTTGGGGTTAAATAACGATTAACAAAGCGACTTTCTCGTTTCATTTGTGTATACTTTGTAAAAACTAAGAGGCTTTACAGCGTAAGTTAATTTTACAATATCCTATTGCGATAAATTGTTTAATATTTTATCAGTTTAGAAAAGTTCTAACTGATATCTTTTCCACATTACGTTTAACCATAATGAAATACTTTTCGGATAAGGAGGATTTCGGATAACACACCGAAGTTACCATCAGGGCACTAGACAACTTTTGGGGACTGGTACCCATACCCTCAGGAAGGGGAATTTTGTGTCGTTTTAAGACAAAAAAGACAACAAAGGGGAATTTTAAGTAATCTATGAATGTTTTTACTTTGAAGTGTCAAACTTACTCATTAAACAGTTGTCTACTAGTACTACCAGTAGTACCACTGATTACAATTTAGCGAGTATATTTTGTGATTTTAGACTTACAAATTAAACAATTTATTTTCAATGATCAAGGGAATCTTTATTTCGTATTTAAAATGCAAAAGACACAATCTATATCTTGCCTTTTTTTTCCTTAAAAATAGTTTATTGTCAGGCACCATTACACTATTTTACTTCTAGTACCCAAGTCAGACCATTATTATTGTCAAAATCTAAATTACTGACAGAAGCAAAGCCTTCTGTTTTGGCATTTTGGGGTTTTGCTCTAAAAATGTTTGTGAAAAAGTGATCACAAAAGTCATGCATTTTCATGAGTCTCTTTCAAATTTTTTTTGAGGGGAATTTTTTTCTGAGATAGGGCAAAAAAACATACTGTTTTGAGAGGGGAATGGTACCCATATTCGTCCCCAAAGATGGCTTAACGAGTGCCCTGACCATACACGAAATTCAAGTAAATTTTTCTGTTTCCCCTCAGTACACAAGTAGGAGAGGTTTGTTTGATATATAAATAAGTAATTAACAATAACACATTTTATACAGGTCCACCAGCAAGTTCAATGAACATGGAAAGAAATGATAGCACTGCTGCCATGGCCTCGCTGGCAACTTATGCGGAGGAATCTGATTCAGATGAAGAGGAAGTGGTAAATTTTATTGATCATTTCAGTTTGTTAACTGCATTGAACTTTGAAGATTATGTGAACTAGTTCAAATGTTTTGCTGATATCCATTTCCAGACTGAAGGAGGTTCCTGTCCGGTAAAATTTGAGCCGGTCTGACAGTAGTCTCAATGTATTACAGTCAAAACGCCCCCAAGTCATAATACCCCCAATTTGGTCAAAACCCCCCCCATATTCAGTCAAAATGCCCCCATAAAACGACCCCATGTAGAATTTCATGATGTGGATGTCTTTATATACTGACTGACTTTCACTAACATAACTTTAAAAATACAACGAAGCATTGCAACAGAAAAAGTTTTATTTCAAGATAAAAATTACAAGTAATTACATGTACATAAACTTTGCTACAAATATATACACCACATTTAATGTGTACAACATCAACACAATAAACATACTGGGATCCTAAGTATTATTCGGACAATCAATTTACCGGACATATGACTAATCCAAGTAAGCTACATAAACGATATTCAACATACATATACATTGTGCATCTCTCAACACTGACTAACAAACATTTTTATTCTTTGCTGGTTTGATACGTGTACATCACTGCCACCTACTTTGTTATATATTTTTTAAATATTTATTATATTATTCACAGTTAAAACACTAACATTTTGGAAACAGTGCATATTATTAGACATGTATCATACAAAATAAGATGTTCATTTCGTTGTTTAATCTCTTTGTCAATACAGCATTGGTCGTGTCCTTATACAGTAAAGCAGATCCTCATACAGTTGATTTAAACTCTCGAACATCTTGGCCTCGTATTCAGACATTTTCATCTTGGCCTCGTCTTCAAAACGAAACAAAACTAGAATGTATTAAAGTTTAAATTACGGGGCTGTTTTGACTTATTACGGGGGTGTTTTGACCAAATTGGGGGTATTATGACTTGGGGGCATTTTGACCTGCTTCCAGTCTCAATAATTCGACTGCAAGCACAGACCCATTATCATACAGACGTTTTCGTTGTCTGTGCTTTACGTCTCAAGCAGTTACGATCAAAACTGTGGTGGAAATCGACCCAATTTAAATTTTTTTTTTTCACTCCCACATGAAAATTTCAACACTGGTATGTCAAATATTGTTACAAAACATAAATAATGATAAAAGTAACAATAAAATGAACGAATAATCCACAAAATAACTTGTTAAACCTACCACAGCATATGCCCTTAACATGTTGATACGAAAACCAGATAACCAATGAAAACGTTTCTTTTTATTCAAACATATTTTTACAATGCGGGAGGCTGTACACGGAGAAAACCTCATACCGTACTCTTATTTTCTTATTTGTCATGTTCGATGGTTGTCAAAGTTTGTTTGTTTTTCCATCTATTTAGATACCCGCAATCTTTAAATCGCATCTTTAATAATGTTGAACTTGTGTAAATTTCCTTGTTAATTTTATTTGCAGATAGTTATAGTTATACTTTCTTTTATTCATCAAACCTTTATTTATAAGTTGATTTGTATTGACCGTAGCAAGAATTTCCACAGTACATATTTCAAGCTGGTAAGGTGAAGTTTATCGACAAATGTGAGCCAGGTAAACTTGAAGTGGCGTTATAGAAATTTGTTGACATGGGTGGAGGTTTAAAAGAGTTTTGCATAAAAAATGAAACCGTTATTTATAAAGGATTACACATAATAATTCTACTTGAATGTAGCTTTCCAGGTATGTAAATTTTTTTAAGATACATATGGTTTAAGGTGCTTTATATAGTCGCCAAAGTTGCGATTCAAATTCTGATCGCTGGCATATAAACATAGAAGGAAAATTTTCCGCATTGATTTGAATAGTAACTGGGTTGTGCGCGAAGAGCAACCATCGTATATATAGAAAAGCTCCTCTTGCGCACAAATAGTTGGGCTAGTCTGACAGGATTAGACCGAATGTCAGACAAAAATTTGAACTCCTCATATTTGCTTATACCTTCTTAACATGTTTGGTCTGACAAAATTTGTTTTGGTTAGACAGATTTTCACATCTTATCTGACACTTTTTTCATCATCGGGAAGTCTGGTTTTACTTGTAATTAATATTTTTACATGTCAAAATTATTAAATATATTTGTAGTAAGATGTTAAAGGTTTAACTTACAGAAATTGTGTAACACACTTGTGCAAATATCCCAGATGTTTGGGGTATTATGATATTTATATTGTGCTATGATTAATGGGTCATAGACATTTCAAAGGGTAAACATAGAATGATATAATCATTTTGTTTAACAAGATCCTGACTTTTGGCTTGAATTTTTCATTTACATTTAAATTAAAAAGTAGAAATAAATTACTCAATCAATTACATATATATTATCAGTCAGAATGTGGAGTGTGAAAACAATTGAGCTGCATTTCAGGGCAGGACAAGTCCATTTTTATTCAGATTACTTGTCTGGGACAAGTGACTCTTAAAAATATTTTTCCAGCCATGCTATATTTTTGGATTGGGAAGTGGCCTTATACCGGTATTTAGGCCTCTGTTATATAAGGATGAAAAACCCTGGTAAGTAGAACTAAAATTTAAAATTAATTTAAACAATTGTAAACTGTTGTCTTTACTAATTATTAACAATTTCCTTCATATATACACATTTTTACGCATGTGCCACCAGTGTAGATCCAGATCAGCTGGCACATCTGTGCTGTCTGATCAGGATCTGCACTGGTCCCATTTTGGTAAAAATGCGTATTATATATCATGGAGGAAAGGGTTAATCAGTCTGCTAAATTAACTGAATAAACTTGCATATCTGTCAATGTCACTATCCAATTTTTAGGCAGCACCTTCAACAGTAGACAATATTTCTGATGATGAACATGACACACCCACTCCAACCCCGAGAGCAAACCCTTCATCAACACAAATACCGAGACCTGCCTCCTCACTGATAGCTGATGAAGAGACCAGATCAGTGTCAGAAGCTGATTTTGAAACTTCAGCAACAAAAAAAGCCAAAAAAAGAAAAGGTAAGAAGAGTATGTTTAAACCTTTATTCCATTTATACATGTTTTTATGCATGTGCGAACATTGTAGATCGAGATCAGCTGGTTCATCAGCTATGCCATATGATCTGGATCTGCACTCGTCGCATCTTGGTGAGAAATAACCTAATCAATCAAAAAGTGAACAGTGCAGATCCTGATCAGATGACACATGTTTGCCTGCTGATCTGAATCTACACCATTGGCCCATGCAATAAAGGTAAATCTATGGATTAAGAGGTTAATTGTGAGATGGTGTAAATATTAATGCTTTACATTTTTACTATGATGTGAAATTAAATAGAAGTTTATTTTTTTTTATTTTAAGTTTCATACTGTAAAACTGGTTTTATTCGTGTTAGTTTTATTTTCGCTAATATTCGCAAATCGCCTACCTCGCGAATTCATAAATATCGCGAATATATGATGAGTTTATATCATCCGATAAAAATTAACAGAAAAGGCGCAACTTAAAAAGAACTATTAGTCACTTCAAACACAACATATAATTCCTTTTTGGCCACCATTTAATTATTTGATCTAAATATTTAAATAAATTTGGCAAACAATATAAATGATTATTTTCAAAACTATGTTAAGTATTGAGTAATTTATTCTGATACAGAAAACAATATGGCTATTGTCAGCGTTGTTTGTTATATTTCACACCTAAATAAAAGCAGCTTGCATAACAATATTGTGTTTATTAATAGTAAATTGCTCTTTACCTTAGAAAGGACAGTGGTATTTATCTGTACCATTTGCAAGTGTTTTTTGATGAAATTGTGATCATGGTAATAAACTATACTTTTATACATTCGGTTTCGAGACTGACGACGTCGCGAATTCATAAATACGCGAATAAAGAAAATTACTGATTTTTTACGAAAATCGCGAAATTTTGACCTCGCAAAATTAATGCGTTTTACAGTAAGTGTTTTAATTGTATTACAATGTATATAAACTAAAAAAATTCTAGCACCATTTAACCCTTTACTCCATAATCATATGTGTTTTAACGCATGTTCATTGAAAAATCTTTTTTATGAGATTAACTATTTAAGTTTTAAAAAAAAACTAGATGCCCTCTGGGAACGACCGAAAAAAACCTGTTAACTCATTTAAAAGATGTTATTTTTAAGATGCGTACATTTTACTGTTTTATTGTTAAATTTCGTTCATTAAAATACTTCACCACTCACATCAAATCCTGGATTTGCCACTGGATCTACGATTTTTATCAATTATAACAAAATGAAACGAAGATTATGTGAAAGATATTAGCACAATTTGCGACGTCCCTTTGTTTATCACACCTACACTTACGAAGTTAATATCAAAATTCACAAGCGACGTTGTCGCAAAATTTAACGCCTTATTCTTTTTTTAAATCAAAAATTGCAAAAAATCTGCCGGGATGACCCCTTTTTATTTTTTACTTATTTTCTTCAGAAATATTTCAGCATTCCATGCATTCCAAAAAAATAATATGTCACCGTCCATTTTAAAAAGTTATAGTGCGTTAAATCGCTGGAATCGTCGTTATTTTATCGTGCAAAAAGCAACGTACTCAATGTCGTTTAGATTAAATTAAACGTAAACAAAGCAATATTATCCATTTTTATTATAACCATTCTGTTAGATTTATATTTTATTGTAATAATGTATATAAAACAACAAGAAAAAATGTTTTTGGATTTGTTTACAAGCCGTTAACGGCAAAAATCACATAAAAATTAGTGACCGCCAGGCGGCGCTTGTTATCCTATGAAGACGCCGTAAACTGACATCAATAATATAATTTCCAAAAAGTGATTGGTTTAAACTATCTTTGGTATAAATTTCATTGAAATCTAAGAGATAGTCCATTTTCGCCCTTCTAACATCACCAATGTGTCCATCTACCTTAAAGTATGCTGGCCAAAAATTAAATTAATTGGAAAAATTGTTAATTTTTAAATGACAGATTGTTAGAATCATATAAGCACTTCATATTTTTTCAAATGATAGTGGCAGAAAACATATAGTGGTAGAATACATCAGGTTTTTACAGTATAACATTTGTTTTGAGGAAATCCCAGCACAAATGAAAATATAGTTAACACTTTCCTCCATAGACAAACCTTTATTGCTTGGGCAAACAGTGTAGATCCACAGATGTGCCATCTGATCAGGGTCTGCACTGTTTTCTTTTTGATTTGTTATGTTAATTCTAATCAAAGTGCGATCATTGCAGATCCTGATCACACATGCGTAAAAATACTTAATGGGTTATTTTGTATGTTTTCAGCAAACGGATTGGTGTCCTATGGTGCAGATGACTTAGAAGATACATCGAGTGAAAGTGATGATGATATGGATGAGACCAGTCCCGGTGGCTCTGTCATACATGGACAAGGTTTTGTAGAAGTGAGTTCTGGTGTCACTTGCCGCATATCGGTCAGAAATAACGTAATGAATCGAAAAGCAAAAATAATAAATTTGATATAACTTCATTTTCATGTATTTTTATTGGTCAAATAAATATTAACTTCATATTCGACAATATATTTATCTTTTTTTCTGGCAAAATTGTATCACTTTTACTAAATTCTCTTGCATCAAAATGACCCCAAGCTCAGAATTTGGTGAGGTCAGAAGCAGTAAAAAAACAAATTTTCTTGCATCAGAATGCAGAGATCTTCATCTACTGAAATCGCTGGTGTAAGTTGTAATGTGTTTTGTTGAGTTTAAGTGCTGGTCCTACTGTTATAAATTTGTGCAATTGTATTTTTCTGTAAGACACATTATTACTTGGTCTAAAATCACTGCCCTAAATTTATGCATTTACCTTAGCGCGATATACGTGAAATTAAATAAAAAGAATAAAACAGTAGTTCTTTGGTGCTTTGGTGATCATTTTTTTCAAGCAGGTGATACTTGCGTTTCTCTAGTAAACTTAGAGAAGTTTCCCAAACATTCTCTAACATCAGAATGAATGCTTAGTCAGATTTTTATGTGGTCAAATGCAAAATAATTAAAATATGCTTGCATCAAAATGCAATTTGATGCAAAACCTGTAGCCGTTAAAACTCCTGATGGTAATGTATATTTTCTTTTGCAGGGAAAAATCATGAATTCTTCACTTAATGTAGAACAAGCATGTAAGTAGCTGAATTTTTTACCTGAGCTTTAAAATGATAGTGCCTCTAGCTCGGAGCGAACCCGCACCGTCAGGGCTACAGCGCCTAGCCCTGCAATTCCTGCAACGTAACCAAAAAGGTTGATCGGATAGCCCTAATATACGTAAAGATCATTGCATGACATCGGTAACGGGTTATTTTACTGATAACAGTGCTGGTTATCTGTACGGGGAGACTTTTTACGGCCACCGCACTGCACAAATAGCGCTACTGTGATTTTTAAAAGTTAAATTGAGAAAATATAAAATCAGAAATGAATTTCTCCCTTTTCTTCTTAAGATATGGCTGATATACAGGGGCAAGATACAGATCAGAGGGCAAATACCTTCCATCTGATCTGGATCTACACGGTTTGCTTTTTAACCAGGTTGTCAATGAAAACCAGTTATTGTAATGCTATAGTCTAATGGAGGGAAGGCGTGGGAGCATCAAATTTTGGTTTCCTATTGACATCAAACTAGGTGTGAGGGTAGCTTATATCAAGGGGCAGCTTGGGATTGCTATCCAGGTGTCTATGATCAAGGTCACTGTTGCTAAAAATAGAAATTCAGTGTCTGTCTAATAACTTATGTTTGCTTTGACCTATTGAAACCAAGATCACTTAATGGGTAGCTTATATCAAGATGCAACTCTGGATTCTACTCAAATATATACTTGGTAATTAAAAACCTGGTTTTGTCACATTGCAACCTATATTAAAAATACAAAGAATGCAATGCTACTTTACCCCACCCGCTTACTCATTACAAGTACTTTTCAGGTATAGTTTTGACACAGGGTTTTTGCTGCTCAAGCATTCGAAAGTAAATAAAATCTTACTGCTAAGTTGCTAACAATAATTATACCTCATAAACAGTCCTTCAAATTTACTACTTTTACTTTTGTTTTTTGAGCAATTAAACATTGAAACTGATGAATTAATGTGTCAATCTCCATTTAATGGAGCTCAATTCATCTGAAAACTTTTTAGAGATACTTTTGTACATCTTTAAAATTTCCTGTTTTTGATGAACATATTGACTTCCCCTGCTTAGGTCTTTCCTTTGGTTATTTTTAGAATGTCTGTTCTGAGCTTTGATTTACACTGGCTGCACATGCAATAAAACCTGAATATAAGGAGTAAATGGTTAAGATGTTTTTGTTTTCCGTTACTCTATGGGTATGCATTTTATCACATCTATGCCATCTGATCAGGATCTACACTGTTTGCTTTTAGATTTATGATATTATTTGTGATGAAGAAGCCAGCAATGTACATACAGATTTGTGCCTAAGGTTTTAAAACTGAGCATGGAAACCAGCCTCAAATCTCAAGCATCTGATTGGCTGAAATGACGACTGGACACCATTTCAGGAAATCAGAGGCTTGAGATTTGAGACTGGTTTCCAATATCAGTTTATAACCTTCAGGTCAGATTTACATTGGTGATACATGCAGAAAAAACTAATATATGAGGTAAAGGAATTAGGTGCATTCATCTGTTATTTCAGCATCATTGTCCAGGTCCATGCTCAACAAATCATTCGATGAGATTGAGTTACCCCCTGAACCTGTTGCCAAATGCTCAAAACTTTTACAGGTAGGTACTGGTAATTGTTAAAAAAGTTTATTTGTTAACATTGCTCATTTTAATGTTGACTTCAGTAGCCAATCAAAAATCAAGATTACAATCAGTCCTCCAAAATGCTTACACATGGGCCAACACTAGTTCCAGATCAGCCTGCACATAGAGATTTACACTGTTAGCTTGTTAATTTACTGTAGTATCATTAAATTTCGCGGGGACGAATTTTTGCGCAAAACCGGTTAATAACAAATTGGCGGGGGTATGAATTCGCGCAACTGGGTTTTCTTATAAAGAAAAGCTGTTAAATGGTTTAATTTTGCTGCAGTTAAATTTTGTGGTCTTTCCGTAGCACAAAATACGCAAAAATTAAACCCGCCAAATAAAATTATTTAACAGTACATTCATTAGGATATTACAAAGCAAGGAGTAAACGATGAAGATCCTGAGCACTGATGTACAAGCTGGTTTGGAATCCTGGATCTAAACAGGTCACACAAGTGATCAAACCTGAATAAAGGGTTACAATTAGGGATGTCAACGTATATCTGGATAGACATTTGACTCATAGGATATCCGTCGAATTTTGTATCCGGATATTTGTTTAAAATAACTTTAGCTTTTAAACATTTAATTTTATGTATTGGCCATTTTGCTAAGTTATCTATCTGCTGTCCTGTCAGTGATCTTTCACGCATACACAGGTGTAACAAATTATGGACAGGTGATAACACGCACTAGCGTATATTGGGCTTCACTGTTTCAGAAATGTGCTAAAGCATTATTTTGAGGTATAATAACTTTTATTTTGGATATCCGTTTGGATCGTTCAGCGGATATCTAGATCCCAAATTTGGTATCCGTTAACATACCTAGTTACAATAAAGATGTCATTGGACTTGCAATCTTTCAAAGGCAAAAAGTTTTTTGTAACTAAAAAAGTAATCATATCAGCATTCTTTTCCATTTTTGTTGAGTCTGCTTTTTTGTTATTTCAGGATAAAATTGCCAGTCTGCTGGATAGAAAGCAAAAGGAGGGATTTAATCTCAATAGAAATATACAGAATAGAGTGGATTTTAGAAACCCTAGGTAACATAAATATGATTGTTAAAATAAAATCATTAATATTCTCATGAGTTTGCGACACTAATTTTATATTCACCATTCAGCCTGCACATGATACTGCGCAGGCATAAAATCATGCAATTGTATTTTTCTTATTAAGACATACCGGTGCAACCTTTTTTATATTCACCAATCAGCCAACACATAATATTGTGCTGTTGTTTTTTTTTTTATTTGGGCATTAACAAAAGTGCAAAATACACAAAATTTAAACCAGCACAAAATACAATGATTCGACAGTATACAACTGCCGTGAGTGATATAAATAAAATGGACTATTAGGCTTAAACATGATTATCCTTTAATTTACCCAGGTATGGTTTAGAATTTTTTTTAATACTTTTGACCCTTCACTACATATTTACGGGTTTAATCCCGTGTGAGCCTTTTGTAAATCCAGATCGGTGGGAACATTCGTACCATCTGAATTGGATCTACACTTGTCACATTTTGGTCAGAAATAACAATACGCGAACAGTGCAGATCCTGATCAGATGGCATGGATGTGCCAGCTGATCTGGATCTATACTGTTCATCATGGGATAACAGCCATATAACATGGGGTAAAGGGTAAAACAATATGATGTTTCGGACATTGGCCTTCTTCAGTTGTTAATGTTACAAGTCTTCATTTTCTTTCTTTCACAATATACAATATGGGTACAGGAAAATTTCTTAACAACATGTTTCTGAATTACAGTATATATGAGAAGTTGATAGAATTTTGTGGCATCGACGAGAAGGGAACAAATTACCCACCAGAGCTGTATGATCCCAGTATATGGGGGAAAGAATCTTTCTATGATGCTCTAGGTTGGTGTTTTAATGTCTTGTTTAAAAGCTTTTTGTGGATTTGTAAGTGTTGTTGAAATATCAATTCTATTTCAAAAGTGAACTCCAGAAACTGATCTTTTCCCAAGTGGCATACCAGAATTTGATATTTACACGAGTGTCATATTCACAAGTGAAAATATCATATTTTGGTGTTCCTAAGTGAAATAAAATCAATATTTCCACAAAGCAAATTTTTAATTTTTTTTTATTTTTATGTTTTCTTTTTCATCTGTTTAATGAATCAGCAACCAATACATTATTTAGAACATCTAAGTTTTCAGTAGCATCTGTTTAATGAATCAGCAACCAATACATTATTTAGAACATCTAAGTTTTCAGTAGCATCTGTTTAATGAATCAGTAGCCAATACATTATTGTGAACATCTAAGTTTTCAGTAGCATCTGTTTAATGAATCAGCAACCAATACATTATTGTGAACATATACGTTTTCAGTAGCATCTGTTTAATGAATCAGCAACCAATACATTATTGTGAACATCTAAGTTTTCAGTAGCATCTGTTTAATGAATCAGCAAGTAATACATTATTGTGAACATCTAAGTTTTCAGTAGCATCTGTTTAATGAATCAGCAACCAATACATTATTGTGAACATCTAAGTTTTCAGTAGCATCTGTTTAATGAATCAGCAACCAATACATTATTGTGAACATCTAAGTTTTCAGTAGCATCTGTTTAATGAATCAGCAACCAATACATTATTGTGAACATCTAAGTTTTCAGTAGCATCTGTTTAATGAATCAGCAACCAATACATTATTGTGAACATCTAAGTTTTCAATAGCATCTGTTTAATGAATCAGCAACCAATACATTATTGTGAACATCTAAGTTTTCAGTAGCATCTGTTTAATGAATCAGCAACCAATACATTATTGTGAACATATAAGTTTTCAGTAGCATCTGTTTAATGAATCAGCAACCAATACATTATTGTGAACATCTAAGTTTTCAGTAGCATCTGTTTAATGAATCAGCAACCAATACATTATTTAGAACATCTAAGTTTTCAGTAGCATCTGTTTAATGAATCAGCAACCAATACATTATTTAGAACATCTAAGTTTTCAGTAGCATCTGTTTAATGAATCAGCAACCAATACATTATTTAGAACATCTAAGTTTTCAGTAGCATCTGTTTAATGAATCAGCAACCAATACATTATTTAGAACATCTAAGTTTTCAGTAGCATCTGTTTAATGAATCAGCAACCAATACATTATTTAGAACATCTAAGTTTTCAGTAGCATCTGTTTAAATGGAGCCATAAAATAACTGTGTTCTTCTTGGAGTGCAGTCAATAACAACTAACATTTCTTTTATAAAAAGTTGTTGTTTTATAAATCTATAATTTAATTTCAGATTGGTTTTTCCCATATTTCCACTTTTTCACATTTTATTATTATTTGTAATTAATAAATTTTTTACAGATAAAACCCAAAAAGCAGATATGGAAAGAAGGGAAAAAGAACGAAAAGAGAGAACAAAGGTAAATACCTCCATGTAAGCCATTATGTTATTGTTTTATTATAGTGTAAAATTATGTACTTGGTTCATTTTCAGTTTAACAAACTAGTTCTTTTGAATAGCAATCAGTATGATGCATTGCTGCATATAAACATGCAGGTAAATATATGCTGCATATATATGCTTCATACAGACATGGAGCTAAATTGACACTGCATATTAACATGCAGATAATTTATATATGCTGCAAATAAACATATGCTTCCTGAAAACATGGAGCTAAATAGACAAGGCAGTTAATCTAATGCAAGTGAAAAGATAGTTTGGAGTGCGTCATTGGGATAAAAGGAATTGGAATGCAGTTGAAGTGGAATTATATTGGAATCGGAGTGGTTATTATTGTTAAGAAGATTCGAGCAGAATTAGCAAAATTGTCAATTTTATGATTTTTAGTACTGTTAACTAACTGTATGCTGCTAAATCACACACCTATGTGTAATCTTTTATTGCAGGTTGAATTTATCACAGCTACAAAGAAGTCAGGTTCCAAGACAGAAATATTAAATATAGGCTAGTCATATTTTTATGGTATATATATAAATCTTCAATATAAAAACTGTAAGTAAGTATCTGGTCTGAGAAAAAATATGTTTTGAGTGATCTGATTTTGCAAGTTTCTTCAGAAAAAAATTGTATTGAGCTATGGGCCCAAGATAGTTAAACAGACAGAGACCAGTCTCCAATCTCAAGCAGTCACCATTTCTGCTAATCAGATGCTTCAGATTTGAGACTGGTCTCAGATGATGTTATGGTTGATGCCAAGTATCTTGGGTAACTTGCAGTTGTTTATAGTGGACAGTTCATACGAATGAAAAAGTGGACATTTTAATTATTTTCATATACAAGTTTTTAATGGGAAAAAATGTAGAAATTTGTGTATTGCAGCAAAACAAACAATCTTAATGAAGAATTTCATTAAAAAAATAATGGAGTAGTACTGTATAATGCACTCCCATTTTCTTTTAAATTTATTAATTTTTCAAACCCTCAGCTTTTTCTTTACTCATTCCTCCTTATATTATCCTTTATGGCCAGGGTGAACAGTGTAGATCCAGATTAGGATCTACACTGTTTGCTTTTTTATTTCTAAGGGCTGTTCCAGGAAAAAAGGAGTGGGGGGCTGGGGGTGGAACAGAACTTAAAAATGGGGGTACCACCAACACAATTATATTTATTTTCAAACAACACATTTGCTTCCATGAATCACCCCCCACCCATCAAATTTTAATTAATTTCAATTCCACCCCCCTCACTCCTTTTTTCCTGGAACAGCCCTAAGTTAATTCTGAGCAAGAAGTGACCAGTGTAGATCCTCAAAAGACATTGTGGATGTGCCAGCTGATCTACACTGGTCGCACATGTAATAAAATGTGTTAATCTGGAGGAAAGTGTAAATATAAATTCCAGTTGAAAAAAAAGGTTTGAAATTAAAAAATCAGTGACATTGATCGCACTATGTTGACTTGATCTTCTTATTTCAGATGATAAAAAACGTAAATCAAAGTGGGATGAACCAGGCCAGGCTGCCGCGGGCAGAATTGCTGACAATATAAATAAAACAATCAGTGCCAATTTAACTTCAATGGCTACTGGGACTAAATCTACAGTTATACCGGCCACAGGAAGCATTTCCAAGAAACCTAGTAAATCATGAAAAAATTTTATCGGTGAAAAAAACAACAGAGAAAGCTTCAAATCTAAAGGCTTGTGAAAACTGGATCTTAAGTGTAGATTTAACTCACATTGATCAGGATTTGAGCTCTCGGAGTATTATGGAATCCCTTGATTTTACATGTATTTTTACTTTTGTGCGAGGGAAAATGTGAGGAACCTCGGCACAGATTTACCAGCAAAGTGTGACAGAAAGGGCAGAAGTTGGATAGTTTATATAAATTGTCATAATTGAATGTTTAAGTACATTTCAAACTATAAGCCCTTGACTCAATGTATACACGTTTTACATCTGTAAACAGAACTAGAGTTAGATATAATTAATCTTGTTCAACAACTCAAGTTCTTTGTACACCTTGTATAGCACTTTCCTACATATACAGACCTTTATGGCATGAGCCAACGGTGTAGATCCAGATCAGCTTGCACATTCATGCCATCTGATCAAGATCTGCACTGTTCACTTTTCGATTCATTTGATTATTTCTGACCAAAAAGTGAACAGATCATGTCCTGATCAGACTGCATGGAAGTGCCAGCTGATCTGGATCTACACTGGTGGCTCACTCATAAAAAGGTGTAAAAATGCAGTAAAAGGATAGTATACATTTAGTTCTTGGTTATTTGGGTATCGGTCAGTACTGTTGTCCCCCGAGATATAGGGGATGACATCTTAACAGTTGCACAAGGCTGATTGGCCAAGGGCTAAAGGAGTAGGTTCACGAAGGCCTAATATTGGCCTAAAAATATGAAAAATTTAAAATTTTGTTAAATATCTTAAATTTTAATGCCATTGAATACATAAATAGACATACTTTTCATATCTTAAAATTTAATACTGATTACACCTAAAGGTGTTTGACAAGGGGCCATCAAAATTGCTAAAAATGAGCAAAATGTGCAAAAATTCATATTTTTGTCCATTTTCACAACACATTTTAGAGGATTTCGATAAGGGCACACATCTCGACCACAATCAAATTTTAACCATGAATTCAGCACACATTTATACAAAGAAAATTCTTTAAATTACTTTGGTCGAAGCCTGTGCCCAATATGAAAATCACCAAAATATGATGAAAAAATAACAAAAAATTGAATTTTGGCAAACATTTTCAAATTTCAGTCATATATGACATACTTAATTTTTTTATTTTGGTTTATGGGTTCATCTTCACGTTTTATCTTTTCAAGAAAACAACCATTGTAGATTATAAAAAGCACACTTTCAGTGATGTAAATGCAATTTGAAACTGAGATAAATTTAGGCCAATTTTGATCCTTCGTGAATCTACCCCTTTCTAAATGTTATAATCTACACCATAAGATAATATTTTTCACTGTAACCAAATAAATAATATGAACTGTTTTATTACCTGAATAAATTCTGAGAAGCTGTAGGTCATACTACTGACTGGGCACTAGTTTACTTCATAACAAATTGATCATTTTTGTATAAAACAACTCAAATATGATAGATTGGCATAAAAATGCTACTGCTTGTTTGTGAAATTGAATTATTTTGTAAAAAGTTTGTAATGATTGTAAAATGTATGGTACAAAATACTTGTCAATTACTTTGAACTGTTTACTCCATGGGACATGGCTGTCATCCCATGGGCGAACAATTTAGATCCAGATCAGCTGGCACATCTGCGTGATGTGACCTGGATCAGCACTGGTTAATTCTTTGTAAGAAATAACCTGTTGAATTTTAAAGCAAACAGTGTAGATCCTGATCTGACGGCATGAATGTGCCATCTGATCTGGATCAACTGTGTTCGCCCATGGATAATGGCCATATTCTTTTGGAGTAAAAAGTTAATAGTGAAAAAGGCATTATTTCAATAAAAAGTTGAAAACTAATGGTATTTGTTAATTTGTTGTGAACTTGTGAAGTTATCCAAACATCATTAACAAGTCTTTAGATTATATACTACACAAAATTTGAGTGAAAAGAATTACTTAACACATTGTGTAAATTCCTTACTTAAGGTTGAAACTATAAAATATTTGCTGTGGTACTGAAATTTTTTTTCATTAGATACCAGCTTTGTGCCAAAAAAGGAATGAGCCATTGAACTTAAAGTGAAACAGTGGTTGAAACTTGGTAGGGGCAAAAATTTGGGATAAAACGGACAGTGATCTCTATCAAATTTTGAGTAGAAATCAAAGGGCTTTCATTAATTGAAACAACCAAAGTGTTTTTCATATCCTGATGAACATGATAAATATTGATTCAGGTCATTTATTTACACTTCTAAACATTCTCAATTCATACCAAATATTGAGAATTTGTGGTATGAATGGCGTTTGGAACAGCCAAATTGACGACAAAATGGATGGCACACTTTTTCGCAGTTACTCGTTAAATGTGCATGCTGATCAATGTCACAAAACAGTGCACAGACCAATAGTTTGAGCAAGGCTTTTGTTATAGCTAGGCCCAACAAAATGTTTTTCGATGCAAAATGGAAACGGTTAGAAGAAAGACTCGTCAAAGTGAAGTGCAAGTTTAGTGTAAATTTATTATCATATAATAATAAGACTTGCTGAATTAAGTCATCAAATATGTGATAGTTGCTGGTAGGACATGATATTGACCTCAACTATTAAAGCAGTCATAAACTGTATAATATTCTTAAATACAAGTGGGAATTGGAATAAATAAAAATGTAATAAAGAAAATATCTTTATTTGTAAATGGAATTATACATAGTTCTATAGCACATTTTTTAAGCACTAAAATCAGAATCACATAAAATTGTCAATCAAATAATTGCAATTAATTCTGTCAAATTTTAACACTCTACTCCAAAGATGTGACTTTTAATACATCCGTGAACAGTTAGATGTAGATAAGACAGCACATCTATATTTTTTGTTAGGATCTACACTGTCTGCCTTTAAATCATTAGGTTATCATCTGACCAAGAAACAGTGTAGATCAAGAACAAACAAATGTGCAAGGTGATCTGGATCTAAACTTGTCACTGATGTGATAAAGAAATTATCCCTGGAGTAAAAGGTTAAGAGAGAGCAATTTATCAAGAACATAACATATTTGGTTTACATACTATAACTATATCTTTTACCCTTTACTCCATTTATATGGGTTTGATCACGTGTAAACAGTGTCGATCCAGATCAGCCGGCACATTGTGTTGTCTGATCAGAATATACATTGTTCGCTTCTTGATCAGAAACAACCTAATGAATCAGTAAGCAAACGGTGAAGATCCTGATCAGATTGAACAGATGTGCCTGCTGATCTGGATCTACATTGTTTGACAAAGGATAAAAGCCATATTCCATGAAGTAAAAGGATATAATTAATATACATACAATAATGATATCTTTAACAAATATTGCACATCAACATTTCGTAATCCACTTCAAGTTCCTCCGCTTAACCCTTTCCTCCATATATATGCATTTTTATGCATGTGCGACCAGTGTAGATCCAGATCATCCGGCACATCCATGATGCCTGATCAGGATTTGCACTGGTTGCATTTTGGTCAGAAATAATCTAACAATAAAAACAGAACAGTTTAGATCCTGATCAGATGACACAGATGTGCTGGCTGATCTGGATCTAAACAGTTCGCCCATGCAAAAAAGGTGTATCTGTGGAGGACAGGGTAAAGATATACTAAAAGAAACCACATTTAAATAGCAAGTACTTTTACCTAGATTGTATAGCTATTTGAAATAAAATTTATTTCTTAATAACATAATACTCCCTTAGTCACCAAACTTAAATTCAGCTTAACCCATTCGGCCTTATAGTACGCCTTGATGGTTTTAGTGAACGGTGTAGATTCAAATCAGTGAAATGAATGTCTGTTTTTTTACAGTGCAGATCCTGATCAGACGGCATTAATGTGCCAGCTGATCTGGATCTACACTGTTCGCACTTGCTAAAAAAGCTGTATATATGGAGTAAATCCTGGTTCAGTCCTCATTAAAATGGCTTGTTAAAACTTCACTAACATACATAGATAAAATAAATTAAATTTTACCCTTTACTCTATGTATATGGGTCTATAGCCTGTGAGACCAGTGTAGATCCGGATCAACACTGGTTGCTTCTTGGTCAGAACTGGTTGGATCTTGATCAGAAAAAAAACTAATGAATCTAAAGGCAAACAGAGTTGATCATTATCAGATGGCACAGATATGCTGACTGATCTGGATCTACACTGTTCACCTATGGGATAACAGTGATCCCGTAAGTAAAGAGTTAATATGGGTATCTTTGTAAAATTGTTGACTAGTGAATTCATTAAATGCGCTAAAGACAAATTAGCACTTTACTCCATAGATACACCTACATGTATCCCACTTTCCTATATTTCCGCCCCTTCCTATAATTCCGTCCCCCTTGAATAAACAACAATTAATAATAGGATGCATGGACTTATGCACCGTACAAGAGAGTGATCATGATATTTTCAAGCTGCAGTTGTTAACAAATTGAATTTATTAAAATTGAGCTTAAAAATGATTAGAAAACATATTTATCTAAGAATCACTTATCCAAAAACACACCATGTGCTAAAAATAGCTTTTATTTAGATAATCATGCAAAACTCATAAAAATGCATCAAAATATTTTTTACCATTGATTGTCTGCATGGTTTGAACACAACAACAAGTTTGAAATAGTGAAAACAAATTCTTCACACAGGTTCTTACAGAAAAGGACGTGTTTATAGGAATGCGGCGGCCATTTATTTCACCGGCAGTGTGTGTCTGCTAAACAACCAAAACATGCATATTTAAGCATCGATTTTCAGATATAATGTTCCGTTTCATTGAACAAGGAATGCTCTTTTGATCACCATGCTAATTTGACCTTTAAAGCGAACAGTGCAGATCCTCATCAGATGGCATGAATGTGACAAGTGAATTCATTAAAGGTGCTGTTGTAAGACTAAATAACAATGCAAATTCAGTTTTTCAGAATAACTAGAATTTCTGTATACCAGAACCATAATTTGATTTTCACAGTTTATTGGTATTTTCCTTTCTGTGCTCCTCTCAGGCTAACACTTTTCTCCATATACAGTCATTGTTATCACATATGCGAATCAAATTCAGGAAGCGCATCCATGTTGTCAGATTTGGCTCTACTTTGTCCACTTTTTTTATTCATTACAGTAAAACCCCGAAATTAAGGCCAACCCTAAATTTAGCCCACCTCACTAATAAGACTATTCTGATGTCCCATTTTACAGTTTTGCACTATTTTCTACCCCTACTAGTATATAAAACAGAACAGTTTAGATCCTGATCAGATCAGATCCAGATCAGATCCTGATCCTGAAAGACCACCCCAATATTAAGACCACCTTTTCCCAGTCTCTATGGTGGTCTTATTAGCGTGTTTCACTGTACTATGTAATTTCTGACCAAGAAGCAAACATTCAAGCTGTGCCATCTAATCTGGATCTACAATGTTCCCTTTTTGATTCATTAAGTTTCTTCTGAACAATAAGCAAACATTGTGGATTCTGATCAGACAGCACTGATGTGCCGGCTGATCTGGATCTACACTGTTTGCCCTTACAATAAACTTACAATAAAAGGCATATATATGGAATAAAGGTCAACTAGGAATCACCCAAAGTTTGGTGACATTCACAGCAATGTAAGGTGTCTTTTGATAATAATAATAGTCACTTAAGTTCCCCCCTACAGCCAGCCTTGGTCCTCTTCCGTATCCTCGATGAAAGGTTTGTCAATACTATGAATCATATATATACCGCAGTATATACACTCCGAAGCTACCAAATCGTCTAGCTCAGACTGAAATATAAAACATATATGTTTATACGATTTCCAGATATACTGTCATGTTATACAAAACCACATTAATTAAACATGTACTGAAAAACTTGAACCTTTCCTCCATATAATTTTATACGCCTTTTACACAAGAGCAAACAGTGTAGATCCGGATCAGCAGGCACATCTGTGCCATCTGACCAAGATCTGCACTGTTCGCTTTTTGATCGGAAATAACTTAATAAATCAACAAGTAAACAGTGTAGATCCTGATCAGATGGCACAGATATGCTGGCTGATCTGGATCTACACAGTTCGCCCATTATTATATATGGAGGAAAGGGTTAAGAAAGCCTTTTAAGAGCTTAATAATAAATTTCCTGATTGCTGGATTCATTTTTGATCACAGGCTTCAAAAATAAATGAGTGAAACAAGAGTTGTATGTAAAACATGCCCCCAAATGCCGTTTGTAAAACATGTATGTCCACCCCTCCAAACGCCTATTGGATAATAATCTGAAGGTCACTGTGTCATTGACCTAATGACCTCAAAATCAACAGGGGTCATCTACAAGTAATGATAAACCTCCCTACCGTATCTGAGGACTGTATGCCAAATTGTTGTCTAGTAATTGATCGAACAAGGTAGGTTTGCGGTTTACAGACAAACTGACTGACATACGCAAAGCAATATAACCCTGCTTCTTTGAAGGGAGGCCTAATTAAACTCGGACCAAAGAAACTGTGTGGGTAAACGGGTGTGTGAATTGGCCATCATTTACTGGACTGTTATGGAATTACATGTGAATGGGAATGAAAAACAAGAGATTCCAAAGCCATAAAGAAATTTAGCCATCCTTTGATGCACAATAATCATTAAGCTTGAATTAATGATTTCAGGAATCTACTTTTCACCTTCTGCGAGCAAATACATCTCCAGCAAATTACACAATACCTTGACGGACAGTTTTGAAGACTTTGCCGTGGGATCCTGTTTGTCAAGCAGACTTTGTCTATTGTCTTCTCTTTCCGCAAGTTTCTTTTGTAACTCCTTCACACGGGTACCGATCTTTCCCGTCAGGTTTGGCAAAATCTTAATATAAACCAAGAACTCTAATTATACTAAGTGTAATAAGCAGCTTACAAGAAAACACTTTAACCCTTTCCTCCATCCAAAAGCCTATATTGCATGGGCAAACAGTATTGATTTAGATCAGCCGGCACACCTGTGTCGTCTAATCAAAATCTGTACAGTTCGCTTTTTGATTTATAAGATTATATCTGACAAAAAAGCAAACAGTGCAGATCCTGATCAGATGCCACTGATGTGCTTGCCGATCTGGATCTAAACCGTTGCTCATGCAATAAAAGGTGTATACATTGAGGAAAGGGTCGTTTATGTTTTCTAATGAATAAAGTTTTCTCAGTGAAATAAAACTGATATTTTCACTCTTTGGAAACTGTGGAATACCGTTTTTATTTTAATTTATTTTGTCAAACTAACGTATTTTTTTAATTAACTACATTTCTTTCCAATTTTTTAAATTTGTTGAAAAGAATATATAAAAGAAACTTTGTTTCAGTGAAATATCAGGCCTTCTTTATATTCCTGGATTTTTTTGTTTGCAGATATTGTTTAAAAATTTGATATCCGACTGTACCTCTTCAATGATTGTAATTTATATTGGGATGGAAACAGATAGAAAGCTGTTCCTTTGCAGAAATTGTTCAAATGTTTTATGTCTAAAATTTTAAAAAGAAAAAATAGCTGTACCTCTTCGATGAGACAATCGGAATGAAATTTATGATGGCATGGAAACAAATAAAAAGCTCTTGTCATCAATGGAAAGCCACATTTGGAACACTTATCCTGGCCTTTCACTTGTGCGTACCTGCAAAATAACGGTATGATTCATTAACCATTAACTTCATGAGAGATGGCCATTATCCATAGCAAGGAGTGTAGATCTAGATCAGCCGGCACATCTGTGCCATCTGATTACAATCTATACTGTTCATTCTTTGATTCATTAAGTTATTTTAAACTAAGAAGCAAACAGTGTAGATCCTGACCTGATAGCTTGAATTTGCTGACTGATCAGGATCTACACTGTTTGCACATGCAATAAAACCCAGATAAATAGAGTAGAGGGTTAAATTGGAACCTTATTATGAAATAGGGGTAACAATTAATTCTTGACTTTTGCAGTGAAGCTGGATGTTTTCAAAACTAATCTGGATCTACACTGTTTGCCCAAGGGTAAACATCCATTTCCCATGAAGTAAAAAATTAAAAACATACAGCTAGAGAAGTTAGAGCTTTAGTAAAACAAGAGTTACCCCATACTCTTAACCCTTGCCTGTATCGATACACCTTTATTGCTAGGGCAAGCAGTTTAGATCCAGATCAGCCGGCATATCCGTGAAGTCTGATCAGGTTCTAAACTGTTCGCTTTTTGAGTCATTAGGTTATTTCTGACCAAAATGTGACTAGTGCAGATCCTGGTCAGACGGCACGTATGTGCCATCTGATCTGGATCTACACTGGTTGCACATGCATAAAAATGTGTATATATCAAGGAAAGGGTTAATTTGAGTTATCATTTCACATAGGTGAAGGTTACTTACTTGTTCCTAAATCCCTGGATTTCTTTGCGGATTTCCTCGGCACTGCCAGTTGCCTCATCCATATCTTCTTTGAGTCTGTCTATGTTTTGATTGTATTCTTGTAGCGATGAAACAATGGCATCCTAAAGAACATACAAGTCTTTATAATTACATTATAATATAACTCCTAACTCCATAGATACACCTTTGTTGCATGGCCAATCAGTGTAGATCCAGATCAGCTGGCACATCTGCACAACAGTGCAGGATGTACACTGTTTGCTTTTAGATTTATTAGGTTATTTGTGACCAAGAAGCAACCATTATACATAAAGTTCAGCCATCACATGGATGCCATCTGATCTGGAGCTTGTCCACTACCAATATGCCGCGATATAATTTGAGTGCGATATAATACAATTATTGCAATTTAGTAAGGTCGATATGGTGATTTATCGACCTGATGAAGCAATATGGACCGAGGGCGTAGACCGAGGGCGTAGCCCGAGGTCGATATTGCTTCGACAGGTTGATAAATCACCACATTGACCGAAACTGGAATGCAACAATTGCTTTATTATTAAATCTTAATTTAAAAATAATTCTACTTTCCAAAATTGTCACATATCTTTGTGCTTTATCATACACTAGATCTATGCTTTTTTCCGTTTCGTTGCTGCAACTGGCGACATTACATTACCATGAAGCATTGCCTGATATAATTACACAGTGCAACACCCAAATATCATATATTGAGCCAGTTATGTCTTCCACCAGTGCTTTTAGCAGCAGTTTTACTTTTCTGTCTCCCACAGTCGGCACCAAGTTTGTTTACAACTGTTGTATTTGTTGTGATGTAACAGCGCTGTGATGTATTTCGTACCTAGGCCAATTCGCACATGAAATAATTCGCTCAGGTCAATATTTGATTTAGACTCCGCCTATGAGTCAATATCGAAATTTATCACATATCATGTGATCACATTTAATCCAATGAAAAATGTCAAACCAATATGATTTAATCATAAAAGTAAAAATTGGACTTGATGGAGTTTATATTACAAATAAATTAACACAAGAGCCATGTTACACATGGTTAATCCCCCCGCCGGAAATAAGTTACCTGAAGGTTGTACTTTCGTATAATTTACGAAGAGAACCCCTAAAAAATAGGCAAGGTAGAGTTATTGTTCTTACACACTGCATTACCTACCAATGTGCTCTGTCAGTGTATGAAGTGTGAATAAAATCCCTCTAGTAGTTTTGGAGTTATGCTACTGAAAAAATTTATCAAGTAAATCTGATAAAGGAGAATAACTCTAAAAAATAGGCAAGGTAGAGTTATTGGACTTGCACACTACACTACCTACCAATGTGCTCTGTCAGTATATGAATTTGAATAAAATCCCTCAAGTAGTTTTTGAGTTATGCTCCAGACAAAATTTATCAAGTAATTCTGATAAAGGGGAATAACTCTAAAAAAAGGCAAGGTAGAGTTATTGTTCTTGCAGACTGCACTACCTACCAATGTGCTCTGTCAGTGTATAAAAGTTGAATAAAATCCCTCAAGTAGTTTTGGAGTTATGCTCCAGACAAAATTTATCAAGTAAATCTGATAAAGGGGAATAATTCTTAAAATAGGCAAGGTAGAGTTATTGTTCTTGCACATTGCACTACCTACCAATGTGCTCGTTCAGTGTATAAAGTTTGAATAAAATCCCTCAAGTAGTTTTGGAGTTATGCTCCGGACAAAATTTATCAAGTAAATATGATAAAGGGGAATAATTCTTAAAATAGGCAAGGTAGAGTTATTGTTCTTGCACATTGCACTACCTACCAATGTGCTCTGTCAGTGTATGAAGTTTGAATAAAACCCCTTAGGTAGTTTTGGAGTTATGCTCCGGACAAAATTTATCAAGTAAATATGATAAAGGGGAATAACTCTAAAAATAGACAAGGTAGAGTTATTGTTCTTGCACAGTGCACTACCTACCAATGTGCTCTGTCAGTGTATGAAGTTTGAATAAAATCCCTAGTAGTTTTGGACTTATGCTCCGGACAAAATTGTTTCAGATGGACGGACACATGGACGGACGAAGGGCATTTCTAATATCCCCCTCGCCATTGGCGGGGGGATAAATAAAGTTCTAAAGAAACTAGATTCTACAACAGTTCTCAAAAACACAAATTAATTTCCCTATAAATAAATTAACAATTGTTGAAAATTGTTTCGGTGATATATTTGTATTTGAAAGATGTGATCCACTAGCGTTGTGAGATATATTAAATATCAAGAAAATGGATCACGATAAAACAGAGTTGTAGTGTGTATGTTTTAACCCTTTCCTTGATATATACACATTTTTACGCATGTGCGACCAGTGCAGATCCAGATCAGCCGGCACATCTGTCTGATCAGTATCTGCACTGGTCGCATTTTGGTCAGAAATAACCTAATGAATCAAAAAGCGAACAGTTTAGATCCTGATCAGATGGCACGAATGTGCCGGCTGATCTGGATCTAAACTGTTGGCCCTAGCAATAAAGGTGTATCTATAATACAGGAAAGGGTTAATATATATTTTAACAAACTGAATAAATTACCTTAAAATGGTCAATAGTGACAAAATCTGGGAAAAATGGCAAGATGTCTTCAATTTTCAACAGTTCACACTCATGCAAGAATTCCATCGCCCTCTTCACATCTTTCTCCTCTTCAACAACATGTCGGGCTGTGACAATCAATTATAAGGTATTTGTTTTATGTTTGATTTGCATAAAAATACAACATACAGAAAGAAAGCAAGTCAAACATCTATGTATTCAAGGAAAATAAGGAAGTTGCAGGGTGGTTATAGTAAGTGTTTGATCAAAAGATTAAATGAATGTTTAACTTCTCAGTACAGTCAACACTCGTTGTGTCGAAGTCGTCGGGACCGTACATTTTAATTCGAGATATCCGAAGTTCGACACATCCGAATTGGCGCCAATGCACGAATATTATACCTATATGTTCTAATGCTGACATGATTGTGAGTGCTAGTACTAGTTTATGCCCAAGAACACGGATATGTACATTTCAATGGATCAATAAGTTTAAAAAAAAAACTGAAAAAATTAATTCGGTTATATTTATTACATGTAGAAAAAAACATCATCGTAAAGTTTCGGTGTTTGTGTAACATTGTCGTCGTCTTCACTCTGAGTGTTAATGTCGTCTTTCGTTGATTTTTTTATTACATAAACTAATTCAAATTAATATTCACCACATAATCATTATTTTGGAGCTTTTTGTGCTTCAGTCTTGGGGGAGAGTTGATTACGTTGAAATCATGTTTTTGCATTTTTGTCCTAAACGGATGAACTCATATTTTATTGGCCTGGTTGTCACAATGTCACTATTATTGTAATTAAATGTTGTTTTTTTAAAAACTGAAATTAATTACATTTACGAATATGAATATTTTAAACCCGAATGCATTAAATAAGCATATATTTTACTGAACAGGTGATAATCGTTAATTATTATTAAATAATGGTATCTTGTTTGCCGACAAGTTCTCTCTTTGAAGAAGCCGCGCGCATTGTTCGACCACGGCAAGTTTCACACTTCGACTTATCCGATGATTTTACATAGCATAATTTCGCCTGCGGGTTCTAAATTTACTTCGACTTATAAAAATATTGTTTAAGTCGAATTCGAGTTAAGTGGCGTAATATTATATGTAATAAGAACACATTTTGACGGGACCTTAAAATTAATTCGAGATAACCGATGTTTCGACTTAAGCGAGTTTGACACAACGAGTGTGGACTGTACTTTAAATTCATGGTGACTATTTTTTAACCTTTACTCCACGGAATATAGCTATTGTACTATGGACAAACATTGTAGATTCAGATAAGCCGGCTCATACATGTCATCTGATTAGAATCTGAACTGTTCAGTTACAATTCTTTAGGTTATTTCTGACCTAGAAGCAACCAGTGTAGATCCAATGTAGCTCCAGGTCAAACAGCGTGAATGTTCTGGCCCATCTGGATCTACACTGTTCCCATGTGTGATAAAACCCATATTTTAAGGAGAAAAGGGTTAAATAATGGAACCTTGATCATATCTGCATCATAAATTTACAGAAATTTCAAGGGTTGAAAGCAAAACTGTTCTACATGTAAGTAATATGAAACAAGGAAGCAGATCACTCCGCAAAATACAAACCAATTCTGAGCCAAAGTTTCTTCCTCAGTTCCACGTCATCCTCGTCAGGTTTGTTGGCTTCTTTTTTAGCTAACTCTACATCTACCTACAATGTAAAATAACAACAACAACAATAGACAGCATTTCACAGAAGTGAATCCAGAGTTGTTGGTAGTGGTGTTGTTGTTGTTGTTGGTGTTGTTGATGTTGTTGGTGTTTGTGGTAGTGTTGTTATCGGCAGTGTTGTTGGTGGTGGTGTTGTTGGTGGTGATGGTGGTGGTATTTGGTGGTTGTTGTGGTGGTGGTGGGTGGTGGTGGTGGGGGTACAGTACATTAGTATGGTATGGTATGGTATGGTATGGTATGGTATGGTATGGTATGGTATGGCATGGCATGGCATGGCATGGCATGGCTTGGCATGGTATGGTATGGTATAGTATAGTGTGGATGCTGGAACCCCCATTTTCGGAAAGCTATATTTAATTTTCCTTTTTTATGTTTGATTTTTTGTTACTTCCCTAAGAATGAGCGAACCCATACCATTTTCTGGAAATTTCTGGAATCCAGAGGGGGTGCATTGTGTATGCTGGAACCCCCATTTTGGAAAGATATGTTTAATTTTCATTTTTGTTACTGTCCAGAAAGTTGAATAATGTGTCAAACGAAAACACTTTCTGGAAATTTTGCATGTGACTCTGATTCATGGTGACATGGTGACCTCTTTATGGTAACAATTCAAAAGTCTCCATCAAAAACAACATCATTATGGTTAACTATTTCCTCCATATACATGTGCCTTTAAGGTATAAGCAAACAGCTTAAATCCAAATCAACCAACAAATCTGCATCATCTGATCAGGCTCTACACAGGATCTAGTAATTGTTTTACTTATCAGGTTATTTCAGACAATAAGCGGACAGTGCAGATCCTGATCAGATGGTCCAAATGTGCCAGCTGATCTGGATCTACACTGTTTGCATTTGCATTAAAAGGATATGGAGGAAACTAAGAACTTGATGTTTTCAGTAAAAGAAACCATTATTAGATTAAAACTTATCATTGGTTTAAAATAAACATAAAAAAGAAGCATAAATGAAAAACTTACAGATAAAGCAAGGTCAACAGCCTCCTCATACAAGTTCATCAGTGAGTAGATGTGTACACATGCTTTCTTATGTCCATACTCCGAGCACAGCCGCAGGGCATACTTTGTATCATAACAAAGTCCCTCCATTTCATCCTGGAAAAAAGATGATGCTGCAGTGCAAGGAACCAGGGTTTTTTCTGCATTTTAACTGAAAAGGGGCATAACTATGACAAAATGGAGTCAAGAATTATGAAACTGGTCTTGATAATTTTTATTGAGATGTCTGACAACTTTGTTAAGTTTCAAAGCTCTACCTTAAATGATTAATGAGTTTTTCAAAGGAACACTTAAAGGCATCATAAATATTAAGCAATGTACATCTAAAAAGTTAACACAATCACAATTTTTGCTGCTATTCATTTAAATCATTCTATAACTTAGTTAACCTTTTACTCAATATTAATATTTATGGGTGTGTGCTAGGGATTGAACGATGATCGATTATAATCGAAAATCAATCGTTTTTAGCATCGATTTTCGATAATCGATTACGAAGTTTAAAAATCAATCATCGGTTTGCTGTTTTTTAAGCAGCTCACAAGAGAGATCACTGTATCAGAACAAAAAAAGTGTCTGATATATGACATAGTTCAGTGTTATTTTGGTTTTAAATAATCTTTGGAATATGTTCTCCCACCAAGTATTTCAAGAAAAAGACTCCTGTACTTGCAGCCTACACCCTATGCTCATATCAGATATGGTTACAAATTACAGTACATGCAGCCTATGGGCTAGAAGTGTGGTTCATATAATGCTTATTCATACCAGAAAATACACCGATATCCTTTTGTGATAATACAGTAGTTCTATACAGGGCCCTCATTTCACGATGGTAGGGACCGAATTTCGACCCCATTCCCGTTCCCATTTAATTTTTTCCCTATTTTTTAAACAAATTCCCCTCTAAAGAATTTCTTGTGTGTTTTGCATGCCTTAAGCAGAAAATTCTTAACAATATCATTTTGAAATTTGCTTGTGTGCAAAATAGAAAAAAAGGCATTATCATAACAAATTATGAGTATTTTTGTTGCTAGAATATTAATAAAGAATTCCTATCAATAAAATTCTTCTTTATTAAAGCATGAACATTGTTATTGTAAATGCTTCGATTATATAATCGATGATTGATCGAAAAGGGTTGTTCGATTATTTCCAATGATCGATTATGATTTTTGTCCGATTATGAAACCCTAGTGTGTGCATCCAGTCTAGATCCAGGTCATTCATGACTGTGCAAAACCACCACAACATGCGACTCATATTAATGGTGTAATACGCCTAGTCTCCATTTCAGCCAATAAGAAGCTAGAGGTTTGAAACTGGTCTCCATTCGCAATTTTTTTATCTTGGGCCCTGGTATGCAAGATGGAATGTTCTATACCTTGTCCTGGTCTTCCAGGTAGCCTATCAGACTGCTAGGTCGCATCTGTGCATACAGGGATAACAGGTAATTGTGTATAGCCTGGTCTCGGTTCTTCAAGTCATTTACGCAAAATTCCAGGTAGCGTATCACCTCATTACCCTGAAATATACATCATTTGTCATTAATATTTAGTTGGTTTTATGATTGATTCTGTTATTATTGTTGCTGATCAACCATAAGAATGTCGAACCACAACAACAAACTAGATGGGTGTTCAGTTGAACACTGGTGTCGCCCTCTGGTGCTATGTCGGAATAAAAATGCAAGTACAAAAAGGGGCATAACTCCATAAAATGTGACCTTGACCTTAAGAATATGGTTTCGTCATGAGCGTATTGTCATAGGAAATATCATTTGAAAGTTTGATGAAGAAATATTAATAAATGGCAAAGTTATAGCCAACGTTAAGTTTTCATAAAAAGGGGAATAACTCCATCAAATGTGACCTTGACCTAAAGAATTGGTATCATCACGAGCGTGTTGTCATAAGGAATATAATTTTAAAGTTTCATGAAGAAATATTAAGAAATGGCAAAGTTATAGCCAACGTTAAGTTTTCGTGATGGACGTACGGACAGAGACAGACGGACAGACGGACAAAGCGATCCCTATGTATCGCCGTTTCTTCGAAAGGGCGACACAAAAATTAACTCTTCAGCATATTAATCAGGAAGAGAGATTTTCTGTAAACCACCAATATCAACAGTTTTCATTAAAAACAAAATCTTTGTGTAAAAACTCATTCCGTGGATGCACCTATATTTGCAAGCATAAAATTTCATTTCTTTTCCGTTAATACACCATTTTAGTTGGTTCTTAAATTTGTGGATTTTAATTTTCTAGACGTTTTTTTCATTTTTTCATTTGTGTTGGTTTTAAGTTCATGGGCTGATCACTCAACCAATGAAATCCTGGAAAATTAAAACCCCAAGAATATAAATGATGTAGTCATATTTTAAGCTGCTTGAAATAAAATTTGGTTTCCATCGAAATGGCATTAAAATGTGTCAAATGGGCACACCACAGGAAAAGGTAACTTTGGTTATATATTTTGACATTTAAGTTTTTACTGTATTTGGAAAGAACTTAAAATTACCTTTTTTCTCATAATTTATGGGAGATTTTGTTATGACATTTTGACAAAATCCTGTTGTTTTTTTTTCTGCAAAATGCATACATAATAAGTTATGTTGTATCCTCAACTTTTCATGACATCATTTTAGAAATTGATGTCAACTGTTCCAAGGAACCTTTTCCTGTTAGTCCAGCCGTTTTCGGTAAAAATATGGAGGAATTGTTCAAATTCGGTTAAAAGCACCAGTTTTAGGTTATAGGTTTAGACTCCAAAATTGTGAATAAACGATGAAAATCCTTCAAATAGCGGCATTTTTCAAATTTTTGGCGGCCATCTTGAAGAATTTCTGTAACAAAAAGGCGATTTGCTCCTTAAATATTTGTCTGATGTGCTAACATTTGCTTTTAATGTTTAGAAAATTTTTGAAAATATAGGTTTAGACTCCAAAATTGTGACTATCCGATGAAAATCCTTCAAATAGCAGCATTTTCCAGATTTTTGGCGGCCATCTTGAAAAAAAAACGGCCATTTTGGAAAGATATCAAATGGGGCTCTATCACATTTCAGAAGGTACATCTCAAGCTAACTTTGTGCAAAATTTGGTGCTTTTAACCAAATTTGAACAATTTTTACCGAAAACGGCTGGACTATGTGAATCATAGGAAGAAAATATTACCTGTTCCTGATATTTGATGTGGTCATATTGCACTAGAGCAGGTATGAGTTTCTTTGGATCTAACTGCTTTGATAGACGCATCCATGCGTTGACCGTTTCCTTTGGAATGTACTGAATCAGCAAGGGAGAGAACTTGTAGAACAAATCCATGTCAGACTGAAATAAAAGAAAAGACGTTAAATCAGATTACAACATTTATTATTATATCATTTGAATTATGATATACCTCACAGGAATAAAATTTATTTTCTATATAAGTTTTCAAGATTCTAAGCTTGGAATCATTTGTAGCATATGATGACAATATTTAAATAGGTATAGTTTGTAACCCTGAACTCCATATACCGTTATTATAAATTCAAAACTCTTTTTCAGTATTATTTTAAGTTTATGTAACGGTATATAATAAAGCAAGAAGATGTGCCTTCTGATCAGGATCTACAATGTTCAAATTTTGGTCACAAATAACCTAATAAATCTAAAATAGAACAGTGTAGTGCCTGATAAGATAGCAAAAATCTGCCAGCTTATCATGATCTACACTTTTTGCAAAGACAAACAAATCCAGTATATCCTTTCCCAGCCCGACCCTATTTTGTGTTTGAAAGCCTATAACGTACTAAAACGTCGTGAAAAAACGATGTTCTAAAAACGGACCCTTATTTGTGTCTGAAGACCGGTAACGTATTTAAACAGTACGAAATTTAACAGTTTTAAAACCCATATCGTAATATTCCCGTCTCAACAGAAAAATAACGTAAAAAAGCGGTATTTTATACTTAGTTTATGTATTTGTACATTATGGTCGTTTTCATTCAAACCACATGTACCGCAAAATTACGTTATTGGTTTTGTATGTAAAAACAATGTCATACGGTAAAATACGTTTCGGGCTTAGTTCGTTCCTTTTGTCTCGGAACATTGAGAAATACATGTTTTATGTATAAAAACGTTTATAAACGTTTTTGTGCGCTATTGATATTTAACAAAACTGATGATATGGCACTAAGTATAAAAGATTTGTACGTTTGTGTACGTTATGGTCGTTTTCTTTGAAATGACATGTACCGCAAAATTACATTATAGGATTTTGTATGTTAAAAATATTAAACGGTAAAATACGTTTTGGTTTTAGTTCGTTTCTTTTGTCTCGGAATATCGAGCAATACATGTTTAATGTATAAAAACGTTTATAAACATTTTAGAACGCTATCGATATCTAACAATACAGAAAATAGGCAGTGAGTATTAAAGACCTGTATGTTAAAATACGCTGTAGACTTCTATTCTTTATAAAAACTAATATCTTTAAATACCGTACCGTCTTTTGGTAGTTTTCCCTTTAACGAATTGGTTATTACTTTCAAATCGTTTTAAACGTTTAATTTGGCTACTGTTTCAGCAATATTTTAGCATTGTATGCTTCATTTCAAGTGGTTACAAAATATTAATGTAAACTTCAGCAACTAAGTAAACAAGCTGTAAATAAAGCGATACACAAAACTATCAAATAAGCCTCTTACAATTCCCTATCTCACGATGACAGTTTTATCTGGACAGTGCTTTTTTACCGTTAGAAATTCCATTCTACTTAGACAAATAGAACAATCGAAGAAAGAAATGTTTTAGTTCTGGGAAATATGGAATAATTTAAGGTAAGTTATTCATCTATTTCATTAAAGACATGTAAAGAAATGCTTAAGTAAAAGCATAATTGTATAAATATTTTATCTTATTAACTATGTGATGACCATTGACGTTATTGTGGACTCCACTGGGGCAGTTTTTGTGTTACCTGGAATTTTTCTTAATTGCTGGAAGATGTCTGTACTGAGCCAGGTAAAAACTCTAATTGAACTAGATGAAAGGATCCTTATTGAACATCTTTTTAAGCAGATATCAAGTGACTTACAAAGTCAAGAACAACCTAAATCATATAGTTGACTAACAGATGAGTTGGCAAATGCATACTGCCGCAAGACATTACTGGAAGAAGGCTGATTAAAACAACAGGAAATGGAGATTGTATAACGCAGAGTCAATAATATTGAAATGTAAGTAAGGACAGCAATAACTAGTTCTTAATGACTAAATGAAAAAAAAACAACATTTTTTAAGTTTCTGCTCGTCACACATGAAAAATTTGCAAAAGGTCATTCTTCTGCAAATGATTAGTTAAATAACAAGAAATCGATCAATTAGGAGATCAATATCTAAAATGCCACGTACATCAGCAAGAGCTGAAATAATTCTTCATCACATTACATGTATCAAAAAATAAGTTTAATAATACAATTGCAACCTGTCTTTTCTCTTAATTAAATTGTCACAAAATATGTTGACTGTATATTTCTTATTATTACATTCTTTGAAGGAGACGAATAACTGTCCGAGAAGCTGCGAGCAGCAACTGCATTAGAAATGTATTTTGATAGGAAAAAATATTTAAATAACCCTCACTTCCATGATGTTATTAATCCTAAAGATGTGTCTTTAAGAACAGACAGTTTAAAGTCAGTCAGTTCGACAGAGAGAGAATGCAAGTTGTACTGCGAAATTGGGGATTTTAGTTGTCAATTAAAGAATTAGCAAAATCAAGAGGGGAAGCTAGTCATGCTTATGCTAGGTATATCATCTGTTTTAGAAAAGAACATCATGTCAGTTTATTCGATAAGTTACAAGTCAATACATCCCCTGTTTCACAGCATGTTAAAGCCCCTTCAAAATCATATGAATACGGAAACACTATACATAATGTGGACATAATGTGTACAAGGGATGGAAATGTGGACAACAGAAAAGGCTCTGTATTTGAACAAAACAATTTTGCTCTATTGCTTGAAGATTAATTTTCGGAAAGGGATTTCGATGACGATAGCGTTAATGACCGTTCTGACTTTGTCTTCAAAATACACAGCTACTAACCAGAAAACCAGCAAAGGAAATGAGTTTATGTAAGCCGTACTCTCAGGACTTGTAGAAAATAACCAAAATAGCTGAGTCAGCTTCAGCAATTAAAACTGAAGACAATGTTATTGTTCACCAAAAGTAAAAGAAGTAGCGAGTCAAGCAATATTACCGAAATTCAAGAAGCATTTGACAAATAATTTTTAAAAAACCTGGCCACCGGAAAGAAAACAATACACATCAAAGAACTTCGCTCAACAAAGAAATAATATGCGAATATAAAGATGTCTTAACGGTTAACAAAGAAAACATCTAGGCCACTTTTATTGCCCACGGCTCATGCACAGTTAGTACCAAAAGATTATGTTGAAGACACGTATTCAACTCCAGACAAACTACCACTATGTGATATAAAAAAAATATTATAAAAACGTAGAACACAAAGTAGGCAGTTCTTCTACTTCAACTGAAATAAATTATAAGGCAGATCTATATTGCCACAATGTCCAGAGAAAGGTTAAGAAATATTCAGAGATACATCCATGTATATAAGATTCCACATGAGATCCTTCATGGCTGGATAAAAAAAGGATCAATAGCAGTATTGCGAAAAGATCCACTGTACAAAATTTCTCCATTGATGGAGAAAATCGGAGAAAACAGTAAAGGGAGATACAATTAACACCAAGTAGCTGTGGATGAGGCAGTGATCAAATGCCACACATAACACTGTGAAATTGCTGGAGCCACAAAGAAACATGCTAAGAGTGAGTTTAACGTATTTTGTACTCGCAGATAGCCATTCTGGGTACCATTATGATTTGTGATGTATCTATGTAAGCATAAATAAGTTGGATTACGAAACGCGTTGTAGAAAATCTCACGGAAGAAATATCATGCAGAAACCACATAGTATTTGTAGATAAATTCTATAAATCTATGTCTCTTGCTTTATCCCTACTAGAATGGGATACATGCATTTGCGGATAGTTGATAACTGATAAAAAAAAATTGGCCTGCCGAATTGAAGAAGTGAAAATCAAAGAAGAAAAAAGATGATCGAATAAATAGTATGAAAAGACGCGAATTTTTAACCCGTCAAAGACGACAGATTGGTAGCGACGGTTTGAAAGGACAATCGTCATGTATCCAACCTGAACGCTTATTATGACCATGTTAGAACACTGGTTTTTACACAGTCCTGCTTGATTTAAAGTAATTTTAAATATAAAGCTGCTTTTTTTTTCAAAGTGATTGTCGGTTTTAAAGTGCATACTTTTATTTACCTTGTGTCAATAATGAAATTAAACATACAAAAGTTTAAAGCCTTTCGAGGCTATAAGTGAATAGTGATTATTAAAGACTTCTTTTTATTTTATTGCAGGTTCTGTCTCAGTTAGTTTATTACCACTGCGGAGGTCTCCGAGGAAAAAGAATATAAAGTGAATTTATGCTTACCAAGAAAAAAAACAGACATGAAAGAGTGGAAAAACCTTAGAAATGACATTGAATTTAAATGTGATAAAGTATTGTTATAAAAACAATATATACTGTATTTGTTACGATGGAACCTCTTTGATTTATCAAACACAAGAGGATGTTTGGTCTTACTATGCTAATTATCAAGCTTTCAAACCTAATTTCAAATGAACTCTCGTCGGATTTCATGCAAATTTAAATAACATTTTTGAGCAATTCTCCAAATGAATAATCGTATACATGTCTAAACTCGTAAATATTTCATTCATGTAGATTGGCCTTAAACATTGAAGATACTAAAATACCAGAATATACTTAACGTGTGTCTGTCTAAGACACGTGCAGAAAATATAGATTTAAAGACAGTGCGTTTAGAGAAAAAATCAACGAAATTTTATGTTTACGTTTGAGTTCAGTCTGTGAATACCCTAAAACCAGAACGTAATAAAACGTTTATAAACGCTTGAGTACAACACATTCTTACAGTCCTATCCCACAAAAATCGTTTAATTTTACCACAAACATATTCGAGTTATGGAAGACTACAACGTAATTAAACGTAATAAAACGTTTTATTACATCATCAAAAGGTTTGCTTGTATTTATCTCAGTTGAAATCGTTTCTAACTAATGATTAGAACGCATATTTACGTTCTGGTAAATTTCATCGCATGCAGTCTAATAAAACCTAGTACGTATTACATTGTGGTTAAAACGTTTTAAAACGATACGAGTTTTTAAAAACAATGTTTGTACAACACTTTGAGTGACCCGACCGGTAGCGTATAAAAGCGGTTTGAAAGAACACAACAAACAGACCCAGAACGTAAAATTACGTAAAGTAATTAATTTAATTAAACTTAATTATTTTTAAGAAGGCAAACTATTTTAACAAATAACTTGATGCAAAAGTTAATTACATACAAAAACAAGACGTTTTTACTCTCGTTCCAAAACAATCACTCTCTAATCTATTTTTTAATAATTTTTATAATAGGTATATAAATTTGGGGTTTTGCGAAATTAAGCTTATTAACATTTTAATTAACCAATTAACAAAACACTCATTTTTTAAATTTAAGTCTCACGTGATCAATTTAAAGAAGATAAAAATTCCAAAATGATAATGATTAAAATTATTGACTATGCCCATTTCATCAACCTAAAAATGACCAGTTTGGACAGGAAAAATTGAAAATCCGTCGGGCTTCCGACCACAAAACGATACCCGTTTTTAAAAGTGAGAAATTTCAGGACGTTTTAGTACGTTATAGACTTTCATACACAAAAAAGGTCCCGTTTTTAGAAACGCGGGCTGGGAAAGGATATATGGAGTAAAGGGTTATAAAAAAATTCTGTGCGCATGTAAAATCATGATAATTACTATATAGGTTCTCTAAAATGGTTATAAATACAACAAATCGTTGAGTTACCTGCTTTGTGAGCACATCTAGAGCACCTTTGTAGTTGTCATACTGTATATGGTGGCTGATTACCTTCTCATAATCTGAAATCACACACATCATACAACAAGCAAGTGGCACTGAATTAAGCCATTCTTGCATACCAGATCAGGTCATCCGGTGATTTCACCCGTGTAGGAAATTTCGATCCTACACCCCCCCGTGTAGAATGAGTCACGTGAGTGACGTCATATATTCAATTTATTGACGTCATTTATAAAAAAGGTTAGCGTTAATGTCAATATTTCAGCATAAGGAAAATAAAAAAGTTTGTATACATACATAGAAATGTTATAGATAATAAAAGGTATGCAAGAAAACGTATCTTGCATGAGACATTCGGTAAAGATAGAAAAATCTGTCACCTCGGGTGAACTGTTTTGGCAGGAACTCGGCAGAGCCTCGTTCCCGCAAAACAGTTAACCCTCGGTGACAGATTTTTCCATCTTCACCTCACACTCATGCATGATACTTATATTCCTCCATATATACACATTTTATCGCATGTGTGTGATTGTAAAACCAGATAGCTGGCATATTTATGCTGTCTGATCAGGATCTGTACTGTTCGCTTTTCAGTAAGCTTATCTGGATCTACACTGTTTGCACACGATAAAATGCATACAAATGAAGGAATGGGTTAAGCCTTTATCTCATGGGATATGGTTGTTATCCAATGGTACAGAGTGTAAATCCAGATCAGCCAATGCATGTTTTGTATTACCAGGGTCTATAATATTTGCTTTTTGAAACATCTTGGTGCCATTTCAAATGTGTTCTGCCAAACAACTCAATTTTAACAGAAAGTTAATACACCACATGTGAAAATGCAATTCCTGAGCTCACATAGTTAACCCTTTCCCGTACAGACACACCTTTATTGCTAGGGCGAACAGTTTAGATCCAGATCAGCCGGCACATCTGTGCCGTCTGATCAGGATCTAAACTGTTCGCTTCTTGATTCATTAGGTTATTTCTGACCAAAATGCGACCAGTGCAGATCCTGATCAGACGGCACGGATGTGCCGGCTGATCTGGATCTACACTGGTCGCACATGCATAAAAATGCGTATATATCCAGGAAAGGGTTAAGTTACTGGACAGAGAGATCATAGATTTTTTCAAGTTTTGCCAAGGCTGGTTATATCTGTGAATATTTATTTTCATGTTTTTCTAATTTCCAATAAGTAATTTCATAACAATGCAGACATATTTACTCAAATTAATTTTCGCATGTCAGTGCCACCCACAAATAAAGCCAAAATTGATTGTTTGTTGGTATACAGTACCTTGCATAAGACTGGCAAAGAAGACTAGATCTACGACATCTCCATGGCTAGCTATCAGGTCATACACCACATGTTTGTTATGTACCATACTTTCCTGAAAAATAAACGAGGAATCATCAACATTAACTGAAAAAAAAAATTAGTGAGTGCTAACTAAAAATCAAATAGACTGACAAAATCTGAGTGAGTGGCAATTTATCATCAGATAGACTAATTACATCTCAGTAAGTGCAAATCAAATATCAGACTGACAAAGAATTAGCAAATGGCAACCTAGTATCAAATAGACTGAAAAAAACACAGTGATAGGCAATTAAGTATCAGAAAAAATAAATCTTAGTGAATGGCAAAAAAGTATTTGACAGAACAACACAATCTCAATGAATGCCAATAAAGTATCAGAAAAATTGAAATAATCTCAGCAAATGACAAATTAGATGAGAAACACTGATAAATCTCACAGTGCTGTCTGATCAGGATCTAAACTGTTCGCTTCTTGATTCATTAGGTTATTTCTGACAAAAATGCGACTAGTGCAGATCCTGATCAGACGGCACGGATGTGCCGGCTGATCTGGATCTACACTGGTCGCACATGCGTAAAAATGCGTATCTGTACAGGAAAGGGTTAAACATTCTAAACCATGCCAGGAACATTATTTTTCAGGAAGCCTGTTGTGGTTATTGTTATATTTTGCACAGATTTAACCATTTTTTCTTAAGGATTGAATCGATAGTTGATGGTTTCCATTTGGGTATGGAAAACAGTTGGGTTGTTTAAAGTGTGTGAAGCCTGAAGGGCTTCACGCATACTTTAAACAATCCAACTGTTTTTCATACCCAAAAGGAAACCATCAAATACTGATTCAATCCTTATATTAACACTCATTAATAATCTCATTAATACAGAAATAACTAGAAGAATTCGTAATATCACGGCATTTTCGAATGGCTGTTGGAACAGCTACGTTGACGACAAAGTGAATGATGGCACGCTTTTTCGCAGCAACTTGTAGCAAAACGTGCGTGCAAGGCGACGTCACACGACAAAACATCGTGCAACGTCCAATAAATTGTGAACGGCTCTACTGTAGCCAGGCCTTTTAAATAATACGTCACACTGTTTACCATCAGAACTTATGATTCGTTAGATGAATAAGACTTCATCGTAGAGGATGAAGTTGAAGTGTAAATATCAAAGGATATGGCTGCTATCCGACGGGTGAACAGTGTAGATCCAGGTCAGCTGGCACATCTGTGCCATCTGATCAGGATCTTCAATGTGGAGATATTCCGGCTGACCTGTATCTACAATTTTCACCATTAGATTTAGAATGTTATTTCTGACCAAGACAGCGTTGATCTAGATCAGACACCAAAGATATGCTGGCTGATCTCGATCTAGATCTACACTAGTCACACATGCAATTAAACCCTTATTAATGGAATAAAGGATTAACAATTGCCTATAATAAAGTGAAAAAGTGTGGAAAATTAAATCCCACAGATATTTAGCCAGGCAACAGCTTACATGTATATAAAAGACAATAATACAAAATTAATGTGAATGCCAACAAGACAACATCATTTATGGTTCTAAACAAACAATTGTTTACAAAAAATAAAAAGCTACTACAGTAACAAGGGTTGCTTAAGCTCTTCGAAGATGCTCTGTCTGAAAGAATCTGATATTCAATATATGTAAACATTATTGTTTCCTCTATGCTCCTTGAAAAATGGGGGGAGGGGGGTCAAATTTGTGTACTTTCACACTGTTTAGTGAAAGAATCTGAAATTAACTGCAACTGATCATTGGTTAAGATTATAAAACTGAGATTGGAGACCAGTTTCAAATCCCAAGCATCTGATTGGCTGAAATGGCAACCAGTCACCATTTCAGCCAATCAGATGCTTGGGATTTGAAACTGGTTTCCATTCTCAGTTTGGGCCATGTTTCTATTATACCTTGACTCTTGTTTGTTTAAGAAATGTCTGGAATTCCCCCTGTAGTGTTCTGAACCTTGGACTGGATTCTAACTGTTGTTCCTTCAACTCCCCCAGCTGGTTCAGGTATATCTCGATCAGCCAAGTCACCAGCATTGTCATCTGTGTTTTGTCCTAAAATATACAACACCATGATAAAGGTTAACCTTTATGATAAGCATATTTCACGTTTTTACTTCATATATTTGGGTTTTTTGCAAGAGCATCAAGTGTAGATCCAGATCAGCATGAACATCTGTCCTATCTGTCTGATTTGGAGTTGAGCTGTTTGCTGCATGGTAAGAAATATCTGGGTTTTCTCTAAAAATATTGCAAGTACATAAATACTAATGAGGTACCAATTTAAACCACCATGTTAAACAGAGTTGATTGATACAAAAAAATTAGAAAATAGAAAGTCATGAATTTAAGAAACCACGAAAATGTCATTTAAAAAAAAAAGAATAACATGAAATCTGATGTTCGTATGTGCATCAGCAGTTACCATACTTCTGATGAACAGTGGAAAAATGTCCAAAATCTATTACATTGCTTTGCATTTTAACGCTTTGAATAAAAAACAAGAGGGCCATGGTGGCCCTATATCGCTCACCTGAGTACAAAAGTACTCTCAGTTTTACCCTGGGGTCAACATTTAAATAATGCTGGTAAAGGGTCTTTTCACAATACTCAACACCAAATATCTAAGGTCTAGTCCTATTAGTTTCGGATAAAAATGATTTTTCATGTTTTCCTATATAAATTAATGTAAACTAAGAGAACCCAGGGGCGTGGACAATTTTGGCCCAGGGAAATAATTTGAACAAACATGGTAGACATCCACTAGACAATGCTACATACCAAATATCTAAGCTTAAGGCATTGAGGTTTCCAGTAGGAAGATCTTTAAAGTTTTCCTTTTTTACATATTAAGGGCCCCCAAGGCGGGGCCAATTTTGACCCCAGAGCCAACTTTTAAACAAAGTTGATAAAGGGTCTCTACACAATACTCAGCACCAAATATCATAGATCTAGTCCTATTAGTTTTGGAGAAAAATGATTTTTCATATTTTTCCTATATAACTGTATGTAAACCAAGAGAACCCTAGGGCGTGGCGGATTTTGGCCCAGGGGACATAATTTGAACAAATTCAGTAGACATCCATTAGACAATGCTACTTACCAAATATCTAAGCTGTACGCATTGTGGTTTGTGAGAAGAAGATTTTTAAAGATTTCCTAGATAAGTCTATGTAAAATGAAGTGACCCCTGGGGCGGGGCCAATTTTGACCCCAGGGAAATAATTCGAACAATCTTTGTAGAGTTCCACTAGAGCGTGCTAAATGCCAAATATCTAAGCTCTAGGCCTTGTGGTTTCAGACAAGAAGATTTTTAAAGTTTTTCCTATATAAGTCTATGTAAAACTAGAATTATCACTGAAAGTGATTAAATACCCCCACATGTATGCTTGATAATTGAACTGGGAATGCTTCGAATCAATGGCATAATGTGCCCCACTTTCAATCCAAAGTGTCGTCTTCACAGTAGCCACATATTCAGCAAGTTTCATCACAATATCTCATTCCTTCTAAATTTATTGAGCAGAAATGGTTTAAATATGTTAGTAACAGTGGCCTTTATCTAACTTTTATCTAAGAACTGTGTGCCAAACATTGTTTATGAGAAATCATCCAGAAACCATTTTTTCTATTTTTAGTAACAGTGACCTTGACCCCATCAGGCCCAATTTCAATACCAAGTTTCGTCTTCACAGACACTACCTATATAGCAATTTTCATCACAATATCTCATTCTGAACCAAAGTTATTGAGCATACAGTTTATTTTCTATTTTTAGTAACAGTGACCTTGACCCCACAGGCCTTGAATCCCAAAAGTCATCTTCACAAAAACCATCAATACACCAAATTTCATTTAAGAATCTCATTCCAAGCTATAGTTACTGAGTGGAAACGAAGTTTTGAAGTTTAAATAACAGTGACCTTGACCTTGAACCCACAGGCCCCAAAGTCAAACCTAATCTTTATCTTGTTATGTTACATCTGTGTCCCAAAAAATAATTAAATCTATGAAGTATTTCATGAGTTATAGTCCAGAAACAATTTTTCTTTATTAAGTTACAGTGACCTTGACACTGACCCCTCAGGCCCCAAAGTCGAACTCGACCTGTATCTTCTGATATTACATATATGTACCAAAAAAGGATTTAATCTGTGAAGTTTTTCACGAGTTATTATCTGGAAACCCTTTTTCTATTTTTAGTAATACTGACCTTGACATTGACCCCACCAGCCCCAAAGTCGAACTTGACCTGTATCTTGTGATGTTACATCTATTTACCAAACAAGGATTAAATCTGTAAAGTGTTTCATGAGTTATCATCCGGAAACCATTTTTCTATTTTTAGTAACAGTGACCTTGACATTGATCCCACCAGCCCCAAAATCGAACTTGACCTGTATCTTAAGACAATATACCTGCGTACCAAAAATTATTTAATTCTGTCAAGCCTTTCACGAGTTATCATCTGGAAACGAAGAATCCGACCGACCGACCGACCGACCGACAGACCGACAGACCGACCGACCGACAAGCTCACTCCTATATACCCCCTCAAACTTCGTTTGTGGGGGTATAATGAAGTGACCCCTGGGGAGGGGCCAATTTTGACCCCAGGGAAATAATTTGAACAATCTTTGTAGAGTTTCACTAGATGGTGCTAAATGCCAAATATCTAAGCTCTAGGCCTTGTGGTTTTAGACAAGATGATTTTTAAAGTTTTTCCCACCTAAGTCTATGTAAAATGAAGTGACCCCTGGGGCGGGGCCAATTTTGACCCCCAGGAAAATAATTTGAACAATCTTTGTAGAGTTCTACTAGAGGGTGCTAAATGCCAAATATCTAAGCTCTAGGCCTTGTGGTTTCAGACAAGAAGATTTTTAAAGTTTTTCCCATATAAGTCTATGTAAAATGAAGTGACCCCTGGGGCGGGGCCAATTATGACCCCAAGGAAATAATTTGAACAATCTTTGTAGAGTTCCACTAGAGGGTGCTAAATGCCAAATATCTAAGCTCTAGGCCTTGTGGTTTCAGACAAGAAGATTTTTAAAGTTTTTCCTATATAAGTCTATGTAAAATGAAGTGACCCCTGGGGTGGGGCCAATTTTGACCCCAGGGAAATAATTTGAACAATCTTTGTAGAGTTCCACTAGAGGGTGCTAAATGCCAAATATCTAAGCTCTAGGCCTTGTGGTTTCAGACAAGAAGATTTTTAAAGTTTTTCCTATATAAGTCTATGTAAAATGAAGTGACCCCTGGGGCGGGGCCAATTTTGACCCCAGGGAAATAATTTGATCAATCTTTGTAGAGTTCCACTAGAGGGTGCTAAATCCCAAATATCTAAGCTCTAGGCCTTGTGGTTTCAGACAAGAAGATTTTTAAAGTTTTTCCTTTCAGTTGCCATGGCAACCAGAGTTCTGCATGGAATTGATTTCTTTGAACAAATTTGGAAGAGCTTCATGCAAGGAACATCCGTGGCAAGTTTCATCAACTTTGGCCCAGGGGTTTAAGAGGAGATGTCATTTAAAGTAAAAGTTTACGGACGGACGACGGATGGACGACGGACAAATTGCGATCACAAAAGCTCACCTTGTCACTACGTGACAGGTGAGCTAAAAAGGTGAAGAAAAAATTGTAGTGGCTGTTACAGAATTTGGATTATTTTCTTCTAATTTCAAGCTCATAATGAAGATGCGGCTTTACTTGGATGTTGCCCTTACATTAGCAATTGTGGTATCAGAAAAAAAACACAAACCAGAAAACAGCAGTTTATCAGTTATTTACCTGTGGTCTCAAAGATTCAAGTTTCTTGTGCAGTAGTTTTCTCAAAGCATCTTTGTTATCAAGCCTTATAAACTTCAATGCCACTTCCTCGAAGGAATTCTGTGTCTGGGCGTACATCTCAGCACTTTCCAGGTACCTAACAAATATTGATGACAGAAATGTTACTGCAACAAATTCTATAACCCTTTTACTCCATACACACTCAAACAAAGTTCTAATTGGTCACTTATTGTCCGTATTTTTTTTATTAGAAAGACATTAAATTCAATCTTTATTTATGATTATATGCCAACAACAGTCTTCAAATTAAGCATTTATCTTGTAATAATTGACTATGGAACAGTTTGGCGAGAGTTATCCTTAATTTTGCTAAAAATGCATTTCTTGCATAAAAAGGTCAAGCAAACAGAAATTTGCTCTTAATTTCTTGTTTTGTTTTAAAATGACCCCTCATTAGTAGGAAAAACTTAAAATCCTATTTATCAACGGCACATTTGTTTAAATAAACCCCCTTCAAAGTATCCAATTTTAAAATTACCTCCCTTTCAATTAAAGACTTCTAATTTTGACCCTGCGGTACAAGTAAATGGTATTGGATTCTTTTAAGAAAATCTATAATCAATAAAGATTAAAAAGACATTAGAAAATTGATTTCAAGACAAAACAGTGCTTTCCATAACCTCTCATGACTTAGGGAAGAAACGAAACTAGCATACATTGTAAACATATACAATTGGTGTCCAATTAGAACTTTGGTTGAGTGTATACCAGTTTTATTTCAGGGGTCAATAGTGCAAATCCAGATCAGATGGCACATTTGCACTGGTCACTTCTTGGTCAGAAATAACCTAATAAATCTAAAAGCAACCAGTGAAGTGCCTGAATAGAAGGCAAATATGCACTGGTCCCTTTAAAGTCAGAAATAACCAAAAAAGCTAAAAGCAAACATTGTAAATCCAAATCATATCATATGGCATGGATGATCGAGATGATCTGGATCTAAACTGTTCTCCAATGAGATAACAATAAGGTCCCTTGAATTAACCCTTTCCTGTATAGATACACCTTTATTGCTAGGGCGAACAGTTTAGATCCAGATCAGCCGGCACATCCGTACAGGATCTAAACTGTTCGCTTTTTGATTCATTAGGTTATTTCTGACCAAAATGCGACCAGTGCAGATCCTGATCAGACGGCACGGATGTGCCGGCTGCCCTGGATCTACACTGGTCGCACATGCGTAAAAATGCGTATATATCAAGGAAAGGGTCAAAGGGTTAATAAGTTCTATTCAAAATGAATCGACTAGCTCATACAGAAAAATTGTTGATTCACTAACATTAGTTTATGGGTAATGGGTTAATAATAGAGTCAAATTATTAATATTCAACATAAGGCACATGTGAATAAAAAACAATCATACTTTTTCTCATTGAACAGATATTCTGCCTGTCTTGTCAAAACTCTGTCTCTGTACACTATATTATCCTGAAATATAGAAATATAATGAGAATTATTATACAAGAGTTCAACGTAACACATTTGTCACCTGATTGCAAAAGGTTAAAATCTGGGCTTATGTTTAAATATAATAATTTATTATTAGGGATGGCATCAAATAGCAAAATTGGCATTCGAATATTCGGTTGTACAAGTATTCGAATATTCGAATATTTGATAGATATGTTTATTTGCGATCTCTTTGCTGAAAGTATGCTGGAGTTTGCTGAACGAGTCAGTAAACAGGCACTTCCGGTTGTATAATGGCATTCCAATTATAAATAACGCTCAACCGTTCAACGTTGTCATCAGGTCAAGCTTAAACAAGAGCTGTCACTTGAAATTGACATATGCCCCTGAAATGCAGCTTTGAAATCGAATGGGTATACATATGTAATAAATAAACATAATTATGTAATGAAAAATATGCTTGTGGAAGACAAAGCATACTGCATATGTGAAAGATGAAAGGATCATATGTTTTAAGTCTGTAGTAAATATATAGTTTAATAAAGTTAAATATTACATTTTTTTAGAAAATTCTAAGATTATTGGGGAGATTATCCTGGAAAATGATTATTAGAGTTATGGACCTTACTACATATGATGTGGGTAATATGAACAAGAGGGCCATGATGGCCCTTTATCACTCACCTGAGTACAACAAAGTTGTGTTGTACGAGACCCAACATCTCGATATGGTGAACATCTACACCAAGTTATTTTAAAATCCAATAAGAAACAACAAATCTACAGCTTGGAAAAGAAAATGCTATTTTTAGTAACAGTGACCTTGACCTTTGACCTACCAGCATGGGTATTGTAAGCAACACATCCCATTGTCATGGTGAACATTTATGTAAAGTTATAATTATTTTGAAATCACTCCATTCATTAGGAATTTACAGCCCAGACAAGAAAATTTTATTTTTAGTAACAGTGACCTTGACCTTGGACCAACAGGCATGGGTATTGTACGCGAAACTACACCTTGTCATGGTAAACATTTGGGCCAAGTTATTTTAAAATCCAATGAGAAATAACAAATTTACAGCCTGGACAAGATTTTTCTTTTTTTAGTAACAGTGACCTAGTTTTTGACCCCAGGTGACCATATTCAAACTCGTCCAATTAATAACTGGGACATATGTCCTGACCAAGTTTCTTTACAATCTGACCATCTGAGTAAAAATGTGACCACTAAAGTGTTAACAAGAAAATTCTATTTTTAGTAACAGTGACCTAGTTTTTGGACCCAGATGATCCATATTCAAACTTGTCCGAGAAATCATTGGGACAAACAACCTGACCAAGTTTCATGACAATCGGAGCAAAAATGTGACCTCTAGAGTGTTGACAAGAAAATTCTATTTTTAGTAACAGTGACCTAGTTTTTGGACCCAGATGACCCATATTCGAACTCGTCCGAGAAACCATTAGAACAAATATCCTGACCAAGTTTCATGACAATCGGAGCAAAAATGTGACCGCTAGTGTTAACAAGAAAATTCTATTTTTAGTAACAGTGACCTAGTTTTTGGACCCAGATGACCCATATTCAATCTTGTCCAAGAAATCATTAGGACAAACATCCTGACCAAGTGTCATGACAATCAGAGCAAAAATGTGACCTCTAGAGTGTTAACAAAAAATTCTATTTTTAGTAACAGTGACCTAGTTTTTGGACCCAGATGACCCATATTCGAACTCGTCTGACAAATCATTGGGACAAACATCCTGACCAAGTTTCATGACAATCGGAGCAAAAATGTGACCGCTAGTGTTAACAAGAAAATTCTATTTTTAGTAACAGTGACCTAGTTTTTGGACCCAGATGACCCATATTCGAACTCGTCCGAGAAATCATTGGGACAAACATCCTGACCAAGTTTTATGACAATCGGAGCAAAAGTGTGGCCGCTAGAGTGTTAACAAGAAAATTCTATTTTTAGTAACAGTGACCTAGATTTTGGACCCTGATGACCCATATTTAAACTCGTCCCGACAAATCATTGGGACAAACATCCTGACCAAGTTTCATGACAATCGGAGCAAAAATGTGACCTCTAAAATGTTAACAAGAAAATTCTATTTTTAGTAGCAGTGACCTAGTATTTGGACCTAGATGACCCATATTCAAACTTGTCCGAGAAATCATTGGGACAAACATCCTGACCAAGTTTCATGACAATCAGAGCAAAAATGTGACTGCTAGAGTGTAAACAAGAAAATTCTATTTTTAGTAACAGTGACCTAGTTTTTGGACCCAGATGACCCATATTCAAACTCGTCTGAGAAATCAATGGGACAAACATCCTGACCAAGTGTCATGACAATCGGAGCAAAAATGTGACCTCTAGAGTGTTAACAAAAAATTCTATTTTTAGTAACAGTGACCTAGTTTTTGGACCCAGATGACCCATATTCGAAATTGACCGAGAAATCATTGGGACAAACATCCTGACCAAGTTTCAAGAGCAAAAATGTGACTGCTATAGTGTTAACGAACTAAGTGTGGACGGACGGCACATTCATCGATCCTAATAGCTCACCCTGAGCCAGCTCAGGTGAGCTAAAAAGTGTGGCCTTAACTTGCCAGTTTGTGTACATACACTGTATACATCTAAGGCTCTCTTAAATTTAGTCTTAACATTTTGAGAATGTGCTACAAATTTGTTGTTGTTGTTCTTGTTGTTGTTTTACTTAAAAAACAGTGAATTACATATTCAGAAAAGCCTGATTTTCAAAGTGCTATAAAGGAAGAAAGTTTATTCGTAACTATCCATAAAATGACAAAATTTACCCTATAAAATCTTCCAGAGCAAAGTTCTTAATATTGCGTAACACAGATCTAAGCAGCAAAGTTCATCAGGTCATTGTCCAGCAACTGTACCAATAATACTGGTAAACATCATACCTAAATATAGCTGAAGACAGGTAGAAATATTGGATTTTGACACTTGAAATTTTCACCCTGCTACTAAAATTTTTGTTTCAAATTTTATCCCTGAACAACCAGCGAATGAATTGTTCAGGAAAGATTGAATTTTAAGATGGTATAAAGGTTGTGTCAAAATCTGGTTAATAACTGTAGAAAATCAAAGGTTAAAAACAGAATTTAAAAGAAAAACAAGAGGGCCATGATGGCCCTGTATCGCTCACCTGAGTACAAAAGTACTTTCAGCTTTACCCCAGGGCCTACATTTAAATAATGCTGGTAAAGTGTCTCTTTACAATACTCAACACGAAATATCTAAGGTCTAGTCGCATTAGTTTCAGAGAAAAATGATTATTTATGTTTTCCTATATATATCAATGCAAACTAAGAGAACCCTGGGGCGTGGTCAATTTTGGCCCAGGGGACATAATTTGAACAAACTTGGTAGATATCCACTACACAATGCTACATACCAAATATCTAAGCTTAAGGCATCGAGGTTTCCAGTAAGAAGATTTTTAAAAATTGCCTTTTTTACATATTAAGGGCCCCCGGGGCAGGGACAATTTTAACCCCAGGGCCAACTTTTAAACAAAGTTGATAAAGGGTCTCTACACAATACTCAGCACCAAATATCTAAGATCTAGTCCTATTAGTTTTGGAGAAAAATGATTTTTCATGTTTTTCCTATATAATTATATGTAAACCAAGAGAACCCTAGGGCGTGGCAGATTTTGGCCCAGGGGACATAATTTGAACAAATTTAGTAGACATCCATTAGACAATGCTACTTACAACATATCTAAGCTGTACGCATTGTGGTTTGTGAGAAGAAGCTTTTTAAAGATTTCCTTTATAAGTCTATGTAAAATGAAGTGACCCCTGGGGCGGGGCCAATTTTGACCCCAGGGAAATAATTTGAACAATCTTTGTAGAGTTCCACTAGAGGGTGCTAAATGCCAAATATCTAAGCTCTAGGCCTTTTGGTTTCAGACAAGAAGATTTTTAAAGTTTTTCCTATATACGCCTATGTAAAATGAAGTGACCCCTGGGGCGGGGCCATTTTTGACCCCAGGGAAATAATTTGAACAATCTTTGTAGAGTTCCACTAGAGGGTGCTAAATGCAAATATCTAAGCTCTAGGCCTTGTGGTTTCAGACAAGAAGATTTTTGAAGTTTTTCCTATATAAGTCTATATAAAATGAAGTGACCCCTGGGGCGGGGCCAATTTTGACCCCAGGGAAATAATTTGAACAATCTTTGTAGAGTTCCACTAGAGGGTGCTAAATGCCAAATATCTAAGCTCTAGGCCTTGTAGTTTCAGACAAGAAGATTTTTAAAGTTTTTCCTATATAAGTCTATGTAAAATGAAGTGACCCCTAGGGCGGGGACAATTTTGACCCCAGGGAAATAATTTGAACAATCTTTGTAGAGTTCCACTAGAGGATGCTAAATGCCAAATATCTAAGCTCTAGGCCTTGTGGTTTCAGACAAGAAGATTTTTAAAGTTTTTCCTATATAAGTCTATGTAAAATGAAGTGACCCCTGGGGCGGGGCCAATTTCGACCCCATGGAAATAATTTGAACAATCTTTGTAGAGTTCCACTAGAGGATGCTAAATGCCAAATATCTAAGCTCTAGGCCTTGTGGTTTCAGACAAGAAGATTTTTAAAGTTTTTCCTATATAAGTCTATGTAAAATGAAGTGACCCCTGGGGCGGGGCCAAATTTGACCCCAGGGAAATAATTTGAACAATCTTTGTAGAGTTCCACTAGAGGATGCTAAATGCCAAATATCTAAGCTCTAGGCCTTGTGGTTTCAGACAAGAAGATTTTTAAAGTTTTTCCTATATAAGCCTATATAAAATGAAGTGACCCATGGGGCGGGGCCAATTTTGACCCCAGGGAAATAATTTGAACAATCTTTGTAGAGTTCCACTAGAGGGTGCTAAATGCCAAATATCTAAGCTCTAGGCCTTGTGGTTTCAGACAAGAAGATTTTTAAAGTTTTTCCTATATAAGTCTATGTAAAATGAAGTGACCCCTGGGGCGGGGCCATTTTTGACCCCAGGGAAATAATTTGAACAATCTTTGTAGAGTTCCACTAGAGAGTGCTAAATGCCAAATATCTAAGCTCTAGGCCTTGTGGTTTCAGACAAGAAGATTTTTTAAGTTTTTCCTTTCGGTTGCCATGGCAACCAGAGTTCTGCTTGGAATTCCATTTTTTGAACAATTTTGAAAGGGCATCATCTAAGCATTATTCCTGTGAAGTTTCATCAAAATTGGCCAAGCCGTTTCAGAGAAGAAGTCGATTGAAACAATTGTTGACGACGGACGACGGACGTCGGATGACGGACATCAGGTGGTCACAAAAGCTCACCTTGTCACTTCGTGACAGGTGAGCTAAAAATTAAAATCCCCAGGGCGGGGCCCCTGGTCATTTTAACAACATGATTTTAATAATTTGTATAGAAATCATCAACATCATTATTCATACCAAATTTCATGACAATCGGACAAAAAATGTAACCTCTATTGCGTTAACAAAATTTACCTTAGGGTTAGGGTTAGGGGTTAGGGTTAGGGTTAGGTAAAAATGCCCATAACTCCGCCAAAAATAATCCGATCAGAAATTCCTTAGGATATGCACAACTAGGCTTGGTGACAAACACTCCTGTGAAGTTTCAATGAAATCCCTCAAGCGGTTTTAGTGAAGAAGCGAGGACAAAATTTTGCTAAAAAGGGCCATAACTCAGCCAAAAATAATCCGAGCAGAAATTCCTGACGATATGCACAACTAGGCTTGGTGACAAACACTCCTGTGAAGTTTCCCTCAGAAATCCCTCAAGCGGTTTTGGAGAAGAAGCGAGGACGGACGGACGGACGGACGGTCCGATTACTATATGCCTCCCTTCGGGGGCATAAAAAGACAAAATCTTAATTCTAACATTTAATGTTCATGTGATGTCCGCTTGCAGATTAATAACATGAAGTTACTATAAAAGATCAATCTACTTTCGTTTTCTTTGTACGTGCATTTCCGGGACAGAGTAATGTTATGGTAATATCGTTGTCGTCATGGTCGTAACGCCGATTGTCAAAATATTACACACATCATTTTAATTTTATTTGAATTAATTCATATCATTACTTTTAACGTAAGCTCTATTGTGTGATGTAGGTTTCTTCCTATAGCAATTTAGTCAAGTTTGAGTTTGCACTTGACGGGATTGGATGCGCGTGATACCGATTATGCAAATTATCTTTATTATGACAATCATTGGATGCAGCTTATTAAAATTTTGCTTCATCCAATGATTATTGTTTTAAATTTTATTAAAATATGCACACGCAATATTAATTTCGCACCTCATGTGCAGAACGCCGATCCGTATTGTTCTCCAGAATCGCCGGTATTTGACGTTAACGGGTCACTCAAACTGCCAATTGCTGTTTATTGGGGGCCAATATATTGACTATGACACCAGGTGCTTCTGTTAATTGCACATCGAATTTAGCATGTTTAGGGGGAAAACAAAAAGTCCTTACACGAAATAATTTAAATTTATTTGATTTTCTTTATATTTCATTTTACAAAATTTATTATTCGAATATTAAAAAAGTATTCGAATGTCCGGTCGGCATTCGAATATTCGAACATTCGTTGCCATCCCTACCTGGACACAAATTATTGAGACCCGCCCCCACACCAACGACACATCCTATAAACAGGCTTTTCATTTCGAAAACTGGTTAACAAAAATGCTGTAGGATAAAATAGTTCACTACTATTGTAAATTTCCATACATGACACACATTCAATAGATCTGTTACTTACTTTGCAATACTTTTCAGAATGAAAAATACTGATCAACTAACTTTAAAACAGAAAACAGTGCTTTGGTTGTAAACTAATCAATTTCCTTAGGGAAGAAATCATCAACAAAAAAAGAACTTCTTTCAGATAAACATTGATATAATATATGATTTTACTAACTTGACAATATTCCTTGGCCAGTTCAAACTCTCCTTTGTCCAGATACATTTGCCACACATCTCTGAAGTATCGAAGTAAATAACATAATGTATCATGTAGTAGATATACCTTGGGCTTTGCAAAACTATGTGAAAACCATGGATGCAAAGATTTAATATGACCAATACAACTCAAACTCTTTATAATGCATTATTTGGGGACCATCTTTTTGTAAAACTGCGAAGGAAATTTCCTATTTTGGAGTTCGTTATGTGCCGGAAAATTACAACAACCTAGTGTGACGTAGTATATGACGTCACACAGAACACGGGAAGCTGGACATTGTTTGATATGGAATTTCTAATCAGACAAGTTGTATCATTTTTGCGGATTAACAATGCACTATGCTAAAATCATTCATGGGTATATAATAAAAACACATATGCTCTTGTCAATTCCTAATAACAAAATACCAGACAACACTCGTAGCTAATGTGAGCCTTAAACAGGTTGACTGGGTCTATTAAACAATACAATTTGCAATAGAAAATGAACACTTCAAATTTTCCAGTTTGAAGCCTGTCCCTATACAATCTAAACAAAGTATTTGCTTACCTAGATTCTCTAGTCACTTTGTATTTGAAGACATTTTGTGAGGTGTACAGCCAAATTGTTCCTTTCAAAGGATCTTTCCACAGGCCAATCAGTTTTCCAAACCTCTGGAAAGAAAAGTAATCAAACGACTGAGAGTCTGAATATTTCACATTGCATATCATTTGTGGTTGTGTGCTTGTGGAAAAGACTGGAGATGGTTAGGAATTATTTCTGACAAAAAGAAATAGTCCTCAAACTGTGCATTGCCTGGCTTTATATAATTTGAGTTTTTGTTATTTTGTTGTTTTTTTTAATCTCTCAATTCCCAGCTGTTTTTTTTAGATTTCTTAAAAAAGCACTAAGGTATGTTCGCTTACACATTACAAATTCAAATCTGCTGCAGACTACATTCTGGCCACCAGGGGGATTTTAGTAAATGCTTCCGGAATATAAGTATCATGCATGAGCGTGAGGTGAAGATGGAAAAATCTGTCACCTTGGGTGAACTGTTTTGGCGGGAACTCGGCAGAGCCTCGTTCCCGCCAAAACAGTTCACCCTTGGTGACAGATTTTTCTATCTTAACCGAATGTCTCATGCAAGATACTTTTTCTTGCATACCTCTATTGTTCATGATATTTGTGTACATTTATACTGTCTAGTTGTTTGTTTCAATGCGCTAAAACATTGACGTTAACATCCCTATTTTCTAAATGACGTCACTTACCTAAATACATGACATCAAGTACCTGATGACGTGACGTCGCTCATGTAAGCACGTAACTCATTCTACATGGGGGTGTAGGATCAAAATTTCCTACACGGGTGAACACACCGGATAACCGGATCTGGTATGCAAGAATCTATGGCGTTGTATTACATTGAGCTTAGCTAAGTGTCATGTAAAAAACATCACATGCCCAATATCCCATGCTGAGAAAAAAATTTAATAATAAGTTTCTTTATTACTGGGTATGCAGATTTGTTGATATAAAATGTCATGGTTTATAATTTTCATGGTTTCTAAATTTGTGAAACTCAGTTTTTTTAACTATGTTCATGTTAATTTTTTTTTTTTCATAGTGGTTTTTAATTCCTGAATCAATCTGCTCCACAAAATCAACGAAAATTTGTACCCCACAAATATTGATGATTTTACAGTATTATAAAGTATGTATAAAGACTGCACAGATTTGCCAGCTGATCTTGATCTACACTGTTTGACAATGCAATAAAGGTGTATCTATGGAGGGAAGCATTTACTTTAAACTTTGAAAGTAAAATTCACTCACTGATCAGTCCAAATACATGTACTGTCGCTTCTTGAATAGAAATAACCTTTTATTTTATGCTTTTCAGTGAATTTTAGAATTTTCCCGGTGAAATAAAAGTGGTATTTCACTGTTTTCAAACAGTGGAATATCAATTTTATTTTCACTGCTTTTTCACGTTGGTACCCAAACGCAAATAACATACCAAATGAGAACGTTTAGAAAACGGGCTCAAATTTTGTTATTTGACGTCATGACGTCACATCATAAACAAGCTGTTTTGGCGCCATTTCTTGCAATTGTTCTGTCAAATACACACAAATTGTGCACTAAAAGCATAAAATAAAAAGAAAATGTGTTTCTAACCAGTGAAAGCTAGAAATATATTTCACTCGTGAACTCCGGAATTATGTATTTTCACTCGTGGCTTTGCCACTCGTGAAAATACGAATTCCTGAGCTCTCTCAGTGAAAAATATTTCTATCTTACACTGGTAAAAACAAATATCCTTTATAAGTTTAAAAGGGAACAGGGTAGAGATCATTATCAGACAGCACTGATTTGCCAGCTGATCTGGATCTACACCTTTCCCCATCAGATAACAGCCATATCCAATGTTGTTAGCAGAAAACTTACATCTCCAAACGGCTCATCATATATCTGCTGCTCATTCAACAAACAAAATGCCTTTAATCTGAAGATAAATAAATGACGAGTAGTAATTTTATTTATATAGGTATTTCAATGAGTGCTTTGAAGAAGCATACTATATACATTCAAGATTTACCCTTTCTGATCAGATAATCAATTGCATAAGCATATAAATAATAAATCAACTAAACATTTATGTTTGGAAATGGAGTAATCAATGCACAAATCAGCAAATTAAGCATGTTCATTTATAACAAATTTCTTGTACCTATCTGCAAACAGTAACATTACATGGAACTCTGTGAGCACCATTGCTGAAGGATTTTGGAAATTCCTGTCATCCTTTGGATATCGCATCAACATCTGATTGCTTGTTACAGAATATGCCCCAAGTTTTCCACTTGTATCGATATCACCATAGTAAACTCCTGGACCTGAAATAGTATCACTGTCATTGTCAGAGGGGTCAGATAAGGGAAGGGGGTAGGGAGAGGGAAGGTGGGCAACATCTAATTACTCGTCACAGAATATGCCCCGAGTTTTCCACTTGTGTAGATATCACCATAGTAAACTCCCGGACCTGAAATAGTATCATTGTTATGTCTGGGTGTTACCCGGTAAGGAGGGATATATCATCTTCATCTGATAAATTGTCAGAGAATATGCCCCAAGTCTAGAAAATTGATATCAAAATAGTATACAGTACTGAAAATCATGAAATTGACAATCGGATCGGAAGCGGATCGGAAGCGGACCGCAAACCGATCCCGTTAGGAGCACAATGGAAGCGCAATCGAATTGGAAACGGAATGGAATCGAAGCGAATCGCTTTGAGCGTTTGGATCGCTTGGAGTGAAAAGACCGGAGCATTTTGACTGGATCGGAATCGCTTTGAACGTTTGGATCGCTTGGAGTGAAAAGACCGGAGCGTTTTGACTGGATCGGAATCGCTTTGAGCGTTTGGATCGCTTGGAGTGAAAAGACCAGAGCGTTTTGACCGGATCGGATCGGATCGCTTCTATTTGCAGTTTTTCAGTTATGTATAGGAATCGGAATCGGAAGAATCGGTTTGAGCGTAAAGATCGTTTGGAGCGCAATGTCTTGCGTTATAGTTAATGACCAATGAAAATCGGGAGCGAAAAGATCGGAATCGGAAGAATCGGTTTGAGCGTAAAGATCGTTTGGAGCGCATGGTCCGGAGTGAAAAAATTGGAGTGCAATCGAATGGAATCGGATCGGTTATAGATGGCATTAGGATCGGAAGCGGACCGGATCGGAATCGGAAAAATTGTCAATCTCATAATTTTCAGTACTGTACTTCTGGACCTGAAATAGTATCATTGTAATAACAAGGTGGGGTAAGGCGAAATTAACTTTTTGAGTTGATGTTTGATATTTTTGTGAATGAAGCTGTATTATTATCTAAAAAGGTGACAAACTAGAGTTTTTGTCAATGCAGCTTAGAATGAATAAACAATTGAATGGTTTAGAATATTACAATATTACTTCAGGCCATAGTTTAAGTTCTAAGCAGGATTGTTTTTGAATCAATAAAAAAGAGTAATCAGTAATACATGTCTGGTGGTATACTTTATGGCAGGTGTATGAAATAACACATGATGAAACATTTCACCAAACATTAACAAAATTAACTGTATTTTGTATAAATTTATTTTTATTTAGAGAAACGGATCATAAACAAACCCCAGTATAATTAGTGTGCAGTGTACTTTAGTCTTGAATTACCTGCCACTGTTAATATTTTCCCCTTTACTCAATATATATATGTGCTTAACGCACATGCAACTAGTGTAGATCTAGATCAGCCAGCTCATCTGTATCATCTGATCTGGATATGCACTGGTCGCATCTTGTTCAGAAATAATGTTATGAATCTAAATGCGAACAGTACAGATGTGCAGGCTGATCTGGATCCACACTGTTTGCCCACCAATAAAGTCTGTCTCGAACTAGAGCTATAGGCACAAGCCTTACCTGTCATCCATGCAAACTTTCTAGCTGCTTCACGGAATTTTGGAAAATACAATCGTAGTTCACTGTAGCCAAAATCACCAGGAAGTTCCTGGTACTGAACTGTACATGGAAACAAAATAGGTTTATGATAAGAAACTAAGAGTTATTTTAAATATCCCTAGAGACTTTTTTTGGTTGAGATTAGAATCTTATTGTTGTGTACGAGTTTTTGTCTATACATGTATTATGAACAATACATATACTTACTACATATGTCAAAGCTTTTTCAACTTTAATCATTAAATATCAACTGTTTTTTTTTCTTCACAATGACAACATATGTACTTCTATTTTTGTATAAAGAATAACTATTCACCTGGTATTTTATTATCAATTATCTAGTTCCAGCTAAATAAAAGGTCAAGAATAGTCAAGGTTATAAAACTTAGAAGAGAAACCAGTCTCTGATCTTAAAACTTACCATTGGTCAGTTCTGAGTCTGTGCTCGATTTTAACCAATCACTGAACAGGTTACAAAACTGTGCATGGATCCAGTCTCAGAGCTCAAGCTCCCTATTGGTCACTTTTGAGTCTATCCTCAATTTCAACCAATCAGATTGCTTAAATTTGATACAAGTGTATTCTTTCTAAGTTTAATAACCTTGAGATTTGGGCCTAAGATCATAAAACTAAGATATGAGACTGGTGTCCAGTATTAGTTTTACTATATCGGGCCAAAAATTGCATTCTCAGTTAGTTTTAAATGTAAAAGGCTTTAAAAGGTTAACTGCAAAGAAAGTCTATTTTTAGACAAACCACTTACCATTATGCTGGTCTTCAAACTTTTGAAACAATTGTTGGAACATGGGTGGTTCTGTTGTCTTGGAAACACTTCCTAGAAACTGGTACAACTTCCTGTGAATTAAAGGGGAAATTCAGACCATTCAAGATATATATGATTGCAAAGAACTACAAAATTTCTTCACATCAAAGAAAGAATTTTGAAAATCTGACTTTAAATAACTAAACTTTGGCCCAAGATCATAAAACTAAGATTTGTGACCAGTCTCAAATTTCAAATAGATGAAAAGGGAACTTTGAAAGCCACCGAACACGACAAATATAAAAATACTGCAGGCTCGGTTTGATTGAGCCTGTTCATCCGACTGGCTGAATTGGCTACTGGTGGCCATTTTAGCCAATGAGATGCTTGAGATTTGAGTCTGGTCTCCAGATTTAGTTTTATGACCTTTGGCATAGTGCTAATCTCAAATCTATACTGTTCCCTTATGCATCAGTGTGTAGCTCCGGAATTTGTATTTTCACGAGTGGCAAAGCTACAAGTGAAAATACATAATTCCGGAGTTCACAAGTGAAATATATTTCTATCTTACACTGGTAAAAACAAATATCCTCTATTTACTCCATAGTTCACTGGTAAAAACAAATTTTCTTTTTATTTTATGCTTTTAGTGCACAATTTATGTGAATTTGACAGAAAAAATCCATGAAATGGCGCCAAAAGCGTTTGTTTTTGACGTGACGTCATGACGTCATATACTCAAACTTGATCCCGTTTTATAAACATTCTCATTTGAAAAGTTCTGTTTGTTAGGGTACCAACGTGAAAAAATCAGTGAAAATAAAAATGATATTCCACTGTTTGAAAACAGTGAAATACCACTTTTATATCACCGGGAAAATTCTATAATTCACTGAAAAGCATAAAATAAAGGGGGTTAACTGCCATTTTTAGATGATCTGTTATAAAAGTCAATACCCTTGAAGGCCATGAACTCACTAGATAGTCATAGCAGTAGTTGACTATATAGGACACTATTGCTGGTGCGAATAGGCTACAACTTCACAGGGTCCAACGATATTAAATTGTATCATCCCCATTTTTTGGACTAAGGTGCTAAAACTGCTTGAACAGGGTGTATTATATATAATATATATCTTGCACTGTATATCAACTATATAATGTTGAAAGAAAAGTCTCAAGACTGAAGACTTATATAAGGGATACAACTCTTACAAAAGTTCAGCAAAATTATCAGAACAAGTTACCTCCCTTTGTTTGATTTTTTTTGAAAAGTTGCCACTTGAGGATCAGGATCAAACTCGCAAAGGTCAATGGAGCCTGACATACCAACTTGTGATACAATGGTGAATGATATGGCAGTAGTAATTATAGTATGTCAGGTTATTTCTGACCAAGCAGCAGTGAAGACCCTGATCATACCGCATGGATGTGCCAGCTGAACTGGATCTACCCTGTTTGCACATGTGATTAAAGGCCAATATACCGTTATTGTTCGAATATAAGCCGCACTCATGTATAAGCCGCACCGCCCCACACGTGATAGAACAGATGAAAATGGCTTAAAGAAAAGTATAAGCCGCCAAACCTGTGTATAAGCCGCACCCCCAAATTTTTTCTTCCAAATCCTGGGGAAAAAGTGCTGCTTATATTCAACCAATGACGGTAGTATATATGGAGTAAAGGGTTAATAAAACAAAAAAATCAGTGTAGTAGAGAAATAATGTTATAAACCAACTAAAATGTTAACAAATTAAATTAACCGCCTGAAATGGCATGGGGTATAAAAACACTGTAATGTCAATACTGTTGATTGATAAATTGAATATTTCAAATCTGTCATTATTACATGTTTTCATTTCAGAGATGTTAAATGTCATTAAGTTATCTCAACATACTTTGTTTAAAGAAAAAGGCCAAGTAATTTTAACCCTTTACGTCATGGGCAAACTGTGTAGATTCTGATCAGCCGGGACATTATTGCCATCTGATCAGGATCTATACTGTCTGCCTTTTGGTCAGAAATAACCTAATACCATCATTGTTCGAATATAAGCCGCACATATGTATAAGCCGGACCGTCCACAAACCTGATGGAAAAGATCAAAATTGCTTATAATGTATTTATAAGCAGCCAAACCTGTGTATTAGCCGCACCCCCAACTTTTTACCGCCGAATTCTGGGGGGGGGAAAGTGCGGCTTATATTCAGACAATGACGGTAAATCAAAAATTGATCAGTGCAGATCCTAATCAGACGGCAAGATATGTCAGCTGATCTGGATCTAGACTAGTTGCCCATGCCATCAAGGTGTATATATGGGGAGTTAATAAAAGTTTACCCTGGTGTCGTGACCAGAATGAAGTACTGGTACTCTGTCATGGAGTCTGAGGGCATCCTGTCAAACTCAATGCCGGTAATCGGCTCAGGTGTGGAACTCTTCAAATTGAAAAGCTGAAAAATACAAATGTTTTTTTACAATAAGGTTATCTGTTTTGCATATTTATTACTATTATATTTTATACTATTTTGATATCAATGTTCTATAAAGAAGAATTTTATCAAGTGATCAAGACGTTAAATCCCCCTTTAACCCTTTACCTGGTACTCCAATATAAACAGGTTTTATAGCATGTGTATGTGTGAACAGTGTAGATCCAGATCAGCCAGCACATCTATGCCTTCTGATCAGGATCTTAACTAATCGCTTATTGGTCAGGGCCCACGATCATAAACCTAAGTTTTGAGATCAGTCTCAAATCTCAAGGATCTGATTGGCTGAATTGGCGACTGGTCGCCATTTCAACCAATCAGATGCTTGAGATTTGAGACTGATCTCCAGATTTTGTTTTATGATCTTGGGCACAGATATAACCTATGAACTCTAAAAGTAAACATTGTAGATATCCAATCAGATGGCATGGATGTGCTGGCTGATCTGGATCTACACTGTTTGCACATGGGAAGTAAGCATATCCTATGGAGTAATAGGTTAACCCTTTTCTCCATAAATATGCATTTTTACGCATGTGTGACTAGTGTAGATCCAGGATCTGCACTGGTTGCATTTTGGTCAGAGATAACCTTACAAATCAAAAAGTGAAACAGTTTAGATCCAGATCAGATGGCACGGACGTACCGGCTGACCTGGATCTAAACTGTTCGCCCTTGCAATAAAGGTGTATCTATGGAGGAAAGGGTTAAAATACGTAGAATTTGATGTAACTGATAATGGCATCAGAACCTCCCTTCTAATGCCCATGTCAGTCGATACCTATTCCTATCCATACACGCCAAGTCTCACGCCGTGAGGTAAAAACTCACGTAATTTCACCCACTCTCACGGTCTTTTGGGCCTTTCACTCTCCTTTCCGTTACACTTCAAGATAAACATTATGCAAATGCAACACTAGACTTTCTTCATAAATGCCAAGTCAGCAATTGCACTTAGTGGATAACTAATCGCTTGAATAGTATTAATTTTCAGTGGACATTTTTAAAATAAATGTGGCATAAAGATTTTAGTCACAAATATTTTATTTGATTTTGAAAAATGTTTTTAATTGTCTTCTTGTTACTTCATTAAAGTAATATAGCTGACTGTAGTTACTTTTTATAAAAATGGTAAAGGTATATAATAACATTTAAAATTTACCATGTTGTGACACGCTTAAGAAAATCTCACTTATTTTTGCTCAAATCTCACTTAAAAATGTCACCAGTCTCGCTTAATTATTTTTCGATACCTGGCATGTATGCCTATCTAATGTTTGTATGCTGCATGACACACCAACTTTATCAATATTTGTATCTTGTATCTTGTAGAACAGAGAGTTAAAGTCAAATATATATGAAGTGAATGGTTAATTAACTATACAACATAAACTTCATTTGTCTAACACTTATTTTTCAATAAGCAATTTCAAAGCTTTTTTTGGAACCTGGCATGATGAGCAAATGAAACAAACCCAGACTGGTCAATAAAAACTACAACAGAGTAGCTTTAAGATAAAAAAGGAATTTCATATGTCCTTGGAGTCAAGCTGTTTGGAACACAGACATTAGTTTAAACATACTTTATTAACATATTTAAATGCAAACATTGTTGGGGCCAAAAATTCTAACACATTATTTATACAGCCCTACCTATAAAAGGTTAAAACATTAACAAATATGGCATGGCTTTATATAACTGCATGCATGCTGAAATGGCAAATAAACTTAGAGAGAATTAAATAGCTCAATATGTCTTTTTTATGATACATGAGGTTTGACAGACATGACCCCAAACAAACAATGTGTGCTATGTACTTTACATTGTACAAACATTCAAGCTAAAATATGTGTCAAAAACAAATTTAAACAACAATTTCTGTACTGTAGCCACACAAATGTCAAAAACAAGATGTTAAACATATATTTACTGCTAAAGGTGTGACAAAAAGCATATTTATACTGTGGTGTCATTTTATTTAGCGATGGCTTAATTTTCACGTATTTCGCGCTCCAGTGTGCGAATTCAAAAACTAAGCTAAAATTTAACCATATAGTTCCACATACGTATCCAAAACGTGGTTTAGTCTGAATGAATCTACACTTTGTATTTAGTTGCCCGTGTTGCTATTTAATATAAATTTGAGGTAGTAAATAATTTTATTAATAAAGGAATAAAATTAGTTATTACTGTCAAATTTCTTTTGGAATATTTTTAATGTTACCTAAAAACTTAAACGTCAATTTAGTCTGTGCATTTAGGTCAGGCCACGTTTACCAAACTGTCTTGTTTAAACCCCCAGTGGCATTTTGTTTTGCCACTGACCGTTCCAAGGCGGTAACCCCTCTGGTTCTCACTTTTGTTATTTGTTTGTGGCGTCCATTTTGAAACTAATTATTATAATACCATGCTCTCTTTTCCTCTCTACTTTTTGGCTGTGTGGGTAGGCTGTGTATGCTGGATGTGGCCATTCCTGATATGCATATTTCATTTTTTTTCTCATTTTTAATTTATAAACACTTTTTTGAGTAACTGTTTTGCAATAAATTAACACTTTTGAACATAAAACGGGTACACAATTTAACATGTTAATTATGTTATGAACGGTCCAGATAGATAGATCAAAGAAGTCTTGTGTCATTAGCGGCGCCAAATAAACAGTGGTCAGATAACTGACTCAAATGTTAAAATAAACACTAGGTATTAATAATGGGTCAGTCAAATATTATAAGATTTAAAAAAAAAACAAAAAACGATTTGCACGAATTTACTGGTTTTTTTGGTGATTGCGCGAAAATTCGTGCCAGCGAAACTTAATGATACCACAGTAATTTCTTAATTATCTCACTGCAGGAATAAAGTCATAAATACATAAGCATGTATCATCCAGTGCAGGCGATTTTTTTACCTTAGTAACTTCAATTTTACCACACATTAATCTTTAGCCCTTTTTCTCCAAATGATATGGCTCTTAACATTGTTACATGTATCTGATCCGGATCTACTCTGTTCTTTTTCTACTTAATATGTTGTTTCTGACCAGGTAAATCCTGATCAGACGGCACAGATGGCCAGCTGATCTGGATCTACACTGTTGGCCCATGGATAACTGTATCAAATTGGAGTAAAGGGTCTAAACAAATAATGAGCTTTAATCCTTGAGAATTTGAAGGTTATTTGTATGCCAATTTTAGAAGCAAACTTTGTTGTTGTAGAAAAGGTGTTATATTCGAATTTGAAAATCACTGCCTTCCAGTCTACAATCGCATGCTCTGGGTCATATGTAACTTTACCTCAACTGGAGGATTCAAAAACTGAATGCAAGAAAAAAAACTTAAATACTGATTTGATATTTTATCCTGTTCATTGTTGAAGTACGTTCTCATACTTGAAACAATCCAAATGTTTTTCATACTCTGATGCACACAATCAAATACTTATTTTTTTTTTTAATTTACACACATACATATTTACAATTTTACCAAAATCTTAAGAAGAATTCGTGAAGATCAGTGGTCTAGGGGTAAAGCGTCGGACTTCAGATCCGGAGACTGCGGGTTCGAATCCCACCAGGGAAGAGGTTCCTCTGCAGTTTCCTCAATCCACATTCGGAGCGAGTACTGGTTGGAAACCCAGGAAGAAGTCATCAATCGTGATTAATATAAGCTGGAATAACTTGTTTCACTATCGATGTAAAATAAATAAGTTTAAACTAAACTAAGAATTTGTGATAATACAGCATTTTAATGGCTGTTGGAACACAATGATGACGATAATGCAAATGACAGCACAAGTTTTGCAGCAACTTGCAGCAATACATGCATGCTTGTTGGCGTCTCCTGACAAATTGTGCCCAGTCTGGTAAATTATGAATGGCTTTTATCATAGCTATGCCTCTTAAAGTAATATGTCACACTGTTCACCACCAGTATTTGTGATTTGTTAATGTACACGATGTTATTTCGACAACAAGCAAGTAATCAATGTTGTCTTTTAAATATTTTGATGTCGTTTCAAGGAATCAATGGGGAAATGTGGTCTTTATCCATAGGTGATCTATGTTTACTGGTGTTATTCAGCACAGCTTGAACTATAACTTACCTGCTTTAGATACTGATCCAGATTTCCTTGCCAGAACTTGCTGTCATCATTGGCTGACAGCTCCGTTTCAAATATCAAACCTGAAAGTAAGGTTAGCATAATTATATGTGAATGTATTTTATTCTGACTAAGATCTAACCAAATAATTTTTAACCATTTACTCCACATATACATGTTTTATTGCATGTGTGACAAGTGTGGATCCAGATCAGCAGGCACATTTAGTATTCTTGCTGGCAGATCTGGATCTACATTGTTCACCCATGGGATAACAGCCATATCCCATGGAGCAAAGGGTTAATTTGGTAATAAAAGACTGCAGTGACTGGATACAACCACTGGAACATTATACCAATATGCTTTTAAAATATGTGGTATATAACATTATTACACCTCACGTGATTAGTTTACTATATAGCGTAATGTGACGTCACAGGGAGATAATCGCTACTGTCACATATGCGACAGCATCATGTCACCCTCGCGTGGATCTAAAAATAAATATCTTGGAAATCCCATTACAAATTAACGTCTACGCATGCGTAATTGACCAAGGGAGATATCATATTTTGATCATTATTTGTAGCCGCTTATTGAGCATTATTGATTTTGGACTTCCGGCGCTTGATTTTGTTCCCAAACGAAATTTGGTCATAGTCAAGATCTCTAAAAAAAACAAATGTTCGGTGTAATAAAATAAATATCACATCCCATTGGGGGAAACAGTACGAAATGTTAACCCTTGAGAAGGTACAGTAAAACCCCTCATTACGGACACTCGATATTACGGCCACCCCGTTATTACGGGCGATTTTTTAAAGAACGGACATTTTGTCTTCTTTTTGTAACTAGTAAATAACTCGATAATACGGGCACCCCGCTATTCCGGTAATACGGACAACGGACGCAGTACAAAATTAATTTTAATGCACATTTTAGACCCGCTATTACGGACAGTCGAATCTGGTAACGTTCCACTTTCTGACCGTTTCACGAGATCAGTTTACGACATCGGTTTGCGACATACGACCGCTTAACGTAATATTGATCAGATTCCTTTACGGTAATTGGTAAAGTTGCAAATTGCAATCAAAACAGACCTGTCAAACTGTGATTTACACAATTGACAGGGGTACTTAATCGCGAAAAGTTATAATGTCAATTAGCAGTTTAAGATTATTGTACCATTTAGTTAACTGGGCTATAATTGGCATGTTTCGGCAATGAGAAGATGCGCTTCTGACCGATTTGATTGGATGTTTTTGTTTTTTGTATGTAAATCAGCGAATAGTTCGATGAAAATGTTTCAAAAATCACATGCAAACATCACATTAAATTTTGGCAAGATAAAACAATTAAAAATAACTTCTGTTTCCATTATGGAGAACAGTAAAAAGACAGAGAGTTGAATTGACTCTACAAAGGAAAATAGAATTAATTAGAGAGTCTGAGAAATAATGCAAAAGCCAAAGAAATAAGTTAATTTACATATTTTGTCTGATTTATTACATTATACTAGATCAAAAGTTGATTAACATCAATTAGTCTGTCAAATCAACGATATGTTAATAATGTTGAACTAAGATGTAACGGACAGTGGCCGGTGATTCAAACCCACTATTAAGGACACCCCGCTATTAAGGACACTTTCCCTCAGTCCCTAAGGTGTCCGTAATAGAGGAGTTTTACTGGAATGTCAACCTCGGCTAACGCCTCGGTTGACATTACTTCTCTCGGGTTAACATTTCGTACTGTTTCCCCGAATGGGATGTGATATTTATATAATATAAACTCTCATCTTGTCTTACAATTGATAAAAGTTTGTTTTTTTTTTAAACTGTAACCACTTTGAATAAGAAAACATTTGGTAAGGGGCATGGCTTCAACAAAAGCCACTAACAAACTATTGATCTGTGCCATCTGATCCGGATCAACACTTGTTGCCTCTTGGTCAGAGACCCAATGAATCTAAAAGCAAACAGCATAGATCCTGATCAGATGGGATGGATGTGCCAATTGAACTGGATCTACTCTGTTCACTTGCTGGCTGATCTGGATCTATTCTGTTCACCCATGGATAACAGCTAAATCCCATAGAGAAAATGGTTAATATTAGCACAAAACTCAGGGCTTTTCATAAGAAAATTGGGAAGACGCCCTGGCCTTTCCAATTGGGAAATTTATGCGCAATGACTGTTTATTTTGGGAAAACAAAATTAATTAAAAGGTATGTTCTTGTTTATAAAATTGAATAGTAATAGCTATTTGAACTTAAATCTAATTTTTTAAGCACCTTATTTTTCAGACTTCAATTTTCAAACACCCCTCAAAGGAGTTTTAACCAATTTTGGACGACTTACCCAACATTTTGGGGAAAGTGTCTCGGCCATAATTGGGAAAAAATACTGTATTTTTGGATTGGGAAGAGGCCTTCTATAGGCCTCTGATATATAAAGATGAAAAGCCCTGAACTGCAAATCAATCATAACTAAAACAGTTGAAAAGAACAAAACCTTTGCTAGTTCCAAGAAGGAAAGATCCTGTTGTATTGTCACTGGCGTTCTGCCAATTCCATCCCACACTGTCAATGTGATGGCCCTGAAGTAATACAGATCAATCACATGTATACATGTAACCAGTGTTGGAAACGGGGTCCTATTTAATAACTGAATTTTGTTTTTCTGTATTTTATTGATGCATAAATTGTCAAGATGTTTACACCTTATTTGCATAAATCCCAAAGTTTTTTAGGTTAAAGTAAGGTGTTTACAAAGCTGCATTTATCAATCAATCAATCAATCACAGGCTGTCAACCAGGTCATCTCCAAAATATAGGAAAAATATAGGAATATTTTCACAACAAATATAGGAGTTTTTAGTTGATTTTGAGGCAAAATATAGGAGTTTGGAACTGATAATACACATGTAATTTTATTTACTTGCACTTATACAAATGATTTTCACATGTGCATTTACTGTTTTACAATATCCAAAATGTCCACTGTAATCAAAGCGCTGAAAGCGTTGAAATACTAGCGCGCTGGTTGAATCGAACATGCCCTGCACAGATATCATTACTGTAAACATATGAAACTATGTGTGATTTTTTCGTTAAACTTTGTAACAGTTACTATCATCAACATTAGCAAATAATTCTGTATATTCAGGGATTTCAATAGATGCAGGTACTTGTATTTTGATGCAAGGAAATTAGGTTTTCCACTTTTTTTTCCACCTGAATCTTAGGCGGGGGTCTTTTTGATGCAGAAGCGTATGATTAGTGGTTAAATTTTGCTAGAATAACGATGATCAGGCTCCGCCACAACTGAGTATTGTCAACAATGAAATGCACAAGGCTCACGTACCTTAAGAGACTGAAACAGTTACAATCTTAATTTTTACGTCGATCGCAACAATGCATTAACAAAAATATTCGCCAACTTACTGACGGTCTCCCCAGGATTTTTGGAAGGGTTGTCGCTGGATATTTCGTGGATATAAGCTCGCGAAACTTTATTTTTTAACTATCATTTTATACAATTTTATATTTGTACCAAAGTTTACTGCAAAAACTGTATATAGTACATAGATTTTTTTTTATCTCTTTAGGGCCAAGAAAGGTACAAAGTTAAAAAACATAAATAATGTGAAACAATGTGTAAACAGTATGTCAACATGTGTTTTAATAACATAAACTGATCTGATCTCATCAAGTTACAATGCCAACTATATACTCTGTATAGTTAGTTTTTCACCTTCATTGTCCAAGATATCTCACACATATCAAACTCAGTGTTTCATTACAACTGACAGAATTAGGATTAAACTTTCAGAAGCCTCTTATTTCTTGGGCCCAAGCGCTGACTGCCTTATTATAATCAAACTTCAGTACATCAGGACCTTCCATGGATATCATTAACAATGAATTTAATGTTGAATTGTTAAGCCTGCTTCTAAGCTTAGTCTTCACTCTTGATAAAGTGGAAAAACTCCACTCACAATCTGAAATTAAATTAATTTACGATACCAGTAAACATATAGATAGCTTCACATATATAAAAATAATATCATAATAGGTATTCAGTTAACACAAACAGGTATAATAAATTATGTAGTGCACCCCAAAAACCTGGTTTAAACCCCTAGTAGCAAATTATTTTGCTACTGACTGTTCCGAGGCGCTAACCCATACGGTTCCCCTTTTTTGTTAAACAATCAACAAACAAATCATTTATTTTCCTCTCTTCTTTTTGCTGCAGGGGAGGCTGTGTTTTATGAGTGTGGCGATTCCTGATATGCATATTTCCCTTTTTATATATAGTAGCATGAAATTGAGTTATTTTATTTATTTAATGCAAGTCACAAGGCTAAGTAAATATATATAAAAAACATTGCCAACTTCTTGCAACCAGAAGTAGACTTTCTTCCACTTAGGATCGACACCTGACTGGATCGAACTGGCTGTTCGAGGTAGCCGGCGTTGATTCAGTGTCTCGGCATGTTGGGGTACCGCGTCCGGCGTCGGAGTAATTTCACGACGTGAAGGGGTACTTGGCGTCGTAAGAGTCGCTCTTGAAGGGCTATCCGGAAATGATCTTGATCTCATTTCTAGAATTTTGAAGTTCAGAATGCCCGATGGAGTTGGCATCAGCCTCACAAGGCCGGTTTCTCTTGAAATAAGATAGAATTGACGAGTCGTCGTTCTTTCGCGCATGCATACTTGAAAATGTGTCCGACGAAAATGAACTGATCGTTACGATGATAGCGCAGTAAAATGCCACAGAATGTATTTCTTTTGCAATTTAAGTTCTAAATGCAACTTGCCAATAGATTTGTTTAAAACAATTCCATTATCGCACAATTATTTTCATACATGTATGCAGTACAATTTTCGAAGTGTTTGTCTTCTAATCACAGAACTAAGAATAACCAAATAATTACTCATGATCGCATCTCATTAAAATCATTGAAAATTATGTTAAACACACCGGGTTCCGCTATTAATTGAGAATATCAAGAGTCAACAGAGCCAAAATACGATCAAACGACACCGACAGACTTGCGAATTCACCACGTGGAGAGGCGGAGTTATCCAGCTGATAGTGAAGAAATCGATTGTGATTGGTCAAATCGCCCATTGCTTAACCTTGAATGAGGTGTGTATTGAAAAGCGACCTGTGTTTACAATGCAAGAAACAGAAAATTATGACATGTCGATTTTGAATAAACGGATGTCGGCGAATTTAACACTTATTGGAAATAGATCAAAGCTTGTTAACGGTTGTCTGGGGAGAACACTGGGACCCGGCCCGGTCCTTGTTAGCCGAGCAAAATCTCGATCCACAACTACTCCAACCTAACCAAAATGGCAACCCACGCTATCTCCCGCTTGTCACGTGACTGATTTGTTTTTAATCGTTCTTTTAATATCCTTTCATAGTTGTGCGAATCACAACATTAAATTGTTTTCTTGTTTTTATTTGTAGAATTATCTTTCAAAGTTCGCATTCCTTCTCGAAATATTTGTATTTTCTTAAAATGCACTACTTTTTATGCCACACAACTACGAAATCTTTCAGGCGTAACTAAACTACTCATTCATATTCAGTTGCTTGTTCACTGCCGTAGCTGGTCATGATTTCACTCTACATTGTCCGATGGGATTTTTGGCATGGATGCTCCAAAATTACACGGAAACTTACTATCAATCGCTCAGAATTCGTGGAATGGTGTGCTGCATTGTGCTTCACACTTGTGCAGAACATTTCGGCCTGCTCTCGCGGTGACCACTTACTTGATACGCTCTCGTGGTCGCAATGATACACCCGAAGTTCAGGACTGCGCGTCTCAGAGTTCACAGCATCGTTAGTAAATACTGGCGCATGCGCAGCATGCGCCAGTATAAAAATGATGGAAACCATTAACTTTAACATCAGCACCATCAAGCACATCACCAGCATCTGAATGACCATTCACACAAGGGGGAAATGCAGAAAATGCATTAACAAAGCCAGATTTTTCCGTTTTAGTTTGTCTTCTATGATATATAGTACTGTACACAGCATCGACCCATCCACTCATAGTCATATTGCTTTGTGTGTAAAAATCTGGGTTACCTGTCCAAAAGGGTTCAGTCAAAAGTGACCCCAAGGCTTTACTTTGGTCAAACTCTATTGAGAGCCTGTAGGCAATACATCATACAAAATTATATGCCCTTCACTACTCTAGAAGTTCTGGAATATGATTCAATTTATTTATTTAATCTGCATGGAACAGTACTGCAGTCAAATAAGTTAGTAAACCTAAATACAAAAAATATTGCTACAAGTTTCAAGAGAAATGATAAATAACCATAACTGATCTTTAATTCAAACTGACATTAAATTTCTATACGCAAGCAATAATTTTCAAAAGCCAAAGCCTTCTTGGGAATAGATGGACATCATTCCTTGTAAGTTTCATTTAAGTTTAAGAGTAATTTAACTTTTATCCATTGAGTGGTTCCATAAAAAAAACCATAATTTTAGAAAACTATGCAAATATTTTGCAGATTATCCTAATAAAAAAAATTCTAAAGTTATCTCAATTAATTTAACAAACAGTTGTTGCAAATTATCAAATAATATTGTTTTTATTACCTCCCTTTATTTGACTTTGCCTTTTGAAAATTATTGTTTTTGTAAAGACACTTTCTTTTGCATACTCTCTTTCTTTTGCATACACTCTTTTCCAACAGAGTTTGATAACACTCTTTTCAAACTGGAAAACTGACCACAAAAGTCAGCTGAAGAATTCTTGTTCACAGTCAAGCATGTTTTTCCAAGGGGTCCATCTTGACGTTTTAGACAACCACATGCACCATACCAAATATAAGCTCTCTAGTCCTTGCAGTTGGTGAATAAAATTTAATGATCTTTAATATTTTTTGCATTGGGTTGCAACTGCAACAAGAAATTCTGCATAGAAGTGAAAATTGGTTTTGTTAGGTAAGCCTTAATACACGGAAACCTGCTACAAAGTTGTTAAGAGAATCAGATTAAAACTTAAGAAATGCCACCCGCCAAGTTTTCACCAATCTAAAAGTTGAGTTTTGTTCTTGAAAAAAAAAGAAGAAAGCAAAAGCAGTATCAAAGCAATATTTACTCTCTTCATATATCGGCAAAAACAAATAGTAAAAAATATAGGAATACACATAAAAATATAGGAGAAATATAGGAATATAGGAGGCTTTTCAGAATATAGGATTCTGATCCAAAATATAGGAGAAATATAGGAATATAGGAATTGGTTGACAGCCTGCAATCAATCAATCAATCAATCAATCAATCAATCAATCAATCAATCAAGTTTTAAAATTTGTATCTACAATGCTTCTAATCAAAAGCCCTTTACTCTACAGATGTGCAATAAAACCTTATTATAAGTTTACATCCTTAAAGAAATTTAGAAACACAACTTCTTTAAAAAAGAATTATACTGAGAAGTTGCAATTCAACTTTCTTTAACCCTTTTCTCCATATATAGGCATTTTTTACGCATGTGCGACCAGTGTAGATCCAGATCAGCTGGCACATCCGTGCAGTCTGATCAGGACCTGCACAGGTCGCATTTCAGTCAAAAATAACCTAACAAATCAAAAAGCGAACAGTATAGATCCTGATCAGACATCACAGATGTGCCAGCTGATCTGGATCTAAACTGTTCGCCCATGCAATAAAGGTGTATCATGGAGGTAAGTATACATTGTATATGAATGTTTCATGACTTACCTAACCTTGCAATCTGGTCAGGATCTAACAAAGAATAGAACAGTGTAGATTCTGATCAGATGGTATGGAAGTGCCAGCTGATCTGGATCTACAATGTTTGCTAGATTAGGTTATTTATTACAAAGATGCAAACACTGCAGATCCTTATCAGTAAGCACACATGTGCTGGCTGACCTGGATCCACACTGTTCAGTTTGCACATCATTTGAGGCACGCCACGGGAAAAGGTACCTTCGGGCAGTTGACGTCAATCCTTGAAACGACGCCATAAAGATGAGCACCCGACATTAATTATTATCCAATTCGCGGTAAAAATACCATTTTATTATCAAAATGTGTAACAAAATCACTGTTTTGTTATGAGAAAATAATAGAAATTTGAAAGTTCTTTCTAAATATAGTAACAACAAAAATGACACAAAAAATGACCGAAGGTACCTTTTCCTGTGGCGTGCCTCATTTAAAACCCATATGGAGTATAGAGTTTATGACTTAACCCTTTCTATTCCACTCACCTTGAGTTTGGCAATGGGTTTGGCTTTCTTGGAGTTTCTGGACAGGTACAGATTTTCCGTAGAATCCAAGCTGATGACTAGATGTCTCCCAGTTGGGTCTAAGAACATCTTGTGGATTTTATCCTCTCCAGGCTTGAATATTTCCACCCCTGATAAATTCAGTACACAAAACAGGTTTAATTTATGTTCTCTAGTGAATTTTAGAATTTGCTGGGTGAAATAAATGGTATTAAGTACCTACACTTATTTTGCTTGAGTTAATTGTTCCTGTAATTTGTGCTGAATTTCAATCCCATCAAAAATATAACCAATCGTGAGTCCTATAGGAATAAGACAGCTTCCGTGCTAAAATTCTTATATTAATATAAACATATGGACAAAAGTCTTGTCCGGTATGGTTTTCCATATTATCTTTTGAAAGTGTGAAATCTAAAATCCACATTTCTCTACCAGCATGAATTAGGTATCAATAGAAAGAGGACATTTTTGTGCATTCAATAAAAAAAGAATTTCAGAATTTGAGCTATTACTTGTGGTAGAGTAATGTGTTGAAAATTGACATGCAAACAGTTCTTATCTTCCTACCAAACAAGACTTTTGTTTATTAGCATATTATATATACTACTCAAAATTTGATAAGATTCACTTAAAAGATTGTGTTTATTCCTTACATAAGGTTTAAACGATAAAATATTTGCTGTGATTCTGAAAGTATGTTCATTTGACATCAGCTTTGTGCCAAAACAAGAGTAAGCCATCAAACTTTTAAAGTGGGAACAGGGGTTGAAACTTGGTAGGGGCAATAATTCGGGATAAAACGGAAAGCGATCCCTATCAAATTTTGAGTAGTATATATAAGACTCAAAATATGGTTTTATGGCATGTGTGACCAGTGTAGATCCCGGTCAGCTGGAACATCCATGCCATCTTTTATCAGAAATGACCTAATGAATCTTAAAGCAAAAGGATGTGCCAGCTGATCCGGGTCTACACTGTTCAACAATGGATAACAACCATATTGAATGAAATAAAGGGTTAAATGACACCACGGAATGACGCCACCATAAAAAAGGCACCACACGATAAATGCAGATGCACCTAGCTGTGAAACATGTTGTTTTGGTATTTGATGATTATCCCTTTCCTCCATATATACCCATTTTTACGCATTTGCAGCCAGTGTAGATCCATATCAGCCGGCACATCTGCGTCATCTGATCAGGATCTGCACTGGTCGCATTTTGGTCAGAAATAACCTAAGGAATAAAAAAGAGAACAGTTTAGATCGTGATCAGACGGCAAAGATGCGCCAGCTGATCTGGATCTAAATTGTTCGCCCATACAATAAAGGTGAATCTATGGAAAAAAGGGTTAAGATTACTGTGGTATCATTCTTTTTCACATCAGATTAAATTCCATGAATTTCAGACTAGGGAAAGAAAGCAAATTGATACACAGCCAAATTGTACCACTTTATAATGTGCCTTAATAGGAAATTTCAATTGCCCAAATTTATGCACATGCTGATATATCATCTGCAGCTTTTGCATGAAAATTTGTCCCTGTGATATTGAATGAATTGAAGACTATATTAATAGATACTGCAGTATTTCAAGCTTACTTTCTTGGTCATCCGGATGTTCTAGATCTAGCCGCATTACCACCCCATGACTCATCGCCATCACCAGGAAATTGTTACAGACCACCAGGTGAGTAATCGGCTCTTCTGGTCTGCAAATATATTACGAGAATTCCGTATTACGCATTTAACCATTAACTAAATATACCGGTATACAGGTTTTATTGTGTATTTGACTGCTGTAGATCCAGATCTGCTGGCACATCCATGCCATCTCACTAGAATCTAAACTTTGTGGTCCAGTGTGAATCCAATCAATGTAGATCCAGACAGCAAACTGTGAAGATACAGATCGCCAGCACATCCATGCCATCGTATACATCAATCGTTTTTTTATTCATAATGGTTTTTTTTACCAAAAAGCAAAAGTGTAGTTCCTGATTGGACAGCACAGATGTGCCATGGAGTAAAGGTTAAATTATACTAGGTGGGTGTTCAGTTGAACACTTGTGTCGCCCTCTGGTGCTATGTCGGAATAAAAATGCAAGTACGAAAAGGGGCATAATTCTATCAAAGAATTTGGCATCATCATGAGCCTGTTGTCATAAGCAATATAATTTGAAAGTTTGATGTAAAAATATTAAGAAATGACAAAGTTATAGCCAATGCTAAGTTTTCGTGTAAAAATCCAAGTACAAAAAGGGGCATAACTCCATCAAATGTGACCTTGACCTTGAGAATTTGGCATCATCTTGAGCGTGTTGTCATACGCAATATAATTTGAAAGTTTGATGAAAAAATATTAAGAAATGACAAAATTATAGCCAACGTTAAGTTTTCGTGACGGACGGACCGACGGACTGACGGACGAACGTTCCCACATTTGACCCTTTGTTGGGTATTTCTTTTGTTTAAAACTACCCAATAAGCAAAAAATGTACCCAACAAGACACAACGGAATGAATGGGAATGGTACCCAACAGATGCCTTGCGGTGCGCTCGGTCGGACAGATGGTACCCAACAGATGCCTTGCGGTGCGCTCGGTCAGACAGACAAAGCGATCCCTATGTATCGCCATTTCTTGGAAAGGGCGACACAAAAAATGCTCTATAACACAGACTTTACAACTTCATTTCAGAAGTTACCACTATTGACCGATGCATCTTTTCCCCCAATGGAAATCTGGCACAATGAAGTTTGCAAACAACCATAATATTATGATGATAATTGATTTCTCATATGTCTGATAAAAACTTGCTGTTCATTCCCAAACTATCATATTCTATTGTTATAATGATTTCATGTTGTTTAACCCTTTCCTCCATAGACACACCTTAAATGCGTGGGCAAACAGTGTAGATCCAGATCAGCTGGCACATCTGTGCTGTCTGATCAAGATCTGCACTGTTCACTTTTTGATTCGTTAGGTTATTTCTGACCAAAATATGACCAGTGCAGATCCTGATCAGATGGCATGGATGTGCCGGCTGATCTAGATCTACACTGGTCGCACATGTGTAAAAAAGCGTACATTATGGAGGAAATGGTTAAGTCTTAACCATTTAATCCATATTTGTAGCACATGGAAACAGTAAAGGAAGTTTCCGACAATACATTTTCTACTACATGTACTTATTTGACAATGAAGTTAGTAAGAAATAGTTTTCCAAATGAAAAAATGGACTCATCCAACATGGAAATATGATACATTTCATTGTGGCTATAGCAAGACATTTTCCATAGAAAATCTCTAAAATCTGCCTGCTATTAAAAAAGACCTTCATAAAACATGATATACAAAAGGAAATAATTACACTTAAATCATTATGATTATCATGTCTGGAATATAAATATCTTGCATTGGTGTGAGGTGAAGATGGAACCATCTGTCATTTGGAGTGTGAACATATCTTTGAGGGAAAGAGGCTATATTCGTATGTATGAAATAATAAGTTAACTGATTGCAGTGAATAGACAGTAGATATTACCATCAGTTGGGATTTCTTATATCAATGAATCCCATAAACTAATTGGGACTTGTCTCCATTTCAGCCAATCAGATGCTTGAGATTTGAGACTGTTTTCAAATCTCAGTTTTATAATCTTGAACCCGGGAAACTTAACTGATGAATTTTCTGGTGTGTCTTGTATGTTTAACCCTTACCTCCATTTACACGCATTTAATCGCATGTGTGACCAGTGTAGATCCAGATCAGCCGGCACATCTGTGCCATCTGATCAGGATCTGCACTGGTCACATTTTGGTAAGAAATAACCTTACAAATAGAAAAGCGAACAGTGCAGATCCTGATCAGATGGCACAGACATGCCGGCTGATCTGGATCTACACTGTTCGCTCATGCAATAAAGGTATGTCTATGGAGGAAAGGGTTAATACTCTTATCACTTTCTACATTTCAACTCTTTACTTCATAGATATTTAATTTGAACCCCCCACTGTGCAATCAGTGTAGATCCAGATCAGATGAATTTGAAAGTATCATGAAGAAATATCAAGAAATGGCAAAGTTAGGGCCATTGTTAAGTTTTCATGACAGACTGGCTAACAGACAGACAAACATAGTGACCCTTTGTATTGCCTTTTTTTGAAAGGTGGGGGAGGGGGGGGGGGGCACAAAATAATCATTTGTGTTGCCTCTGAATATATTTGTTAACCCTTAACTCCATATATACACATTTTTATGCTTGTGCGAACAGTGTAGATCTAGATCAGCCAGCACATCCATGCTGTCTGATCAGGATCTGCACTGTTTGCTTTTTGGTCAGTAAAAAAGTGAATATTGCAGATTATGATCAGATGGCACAGATGTGCCAGCTGATCTGGATCTACACTGTTCGCCAATGTCACAAAGGCTTGCATATGGAGGAAAGGGTTAAATAATTTTTATGAGGAATTTGTTACAGTTGCAAGACAATGGCCTTTTCCATTCCAATTACAAGATCATATTTCGTTACATAAAGCAACTGATTTGATTTTCCTCCAAAAACTAGATTACTATGTAAAACAATTCAATACCCACATCAACTTTACAATCTTCCGTCATGGATTTCCAGACTCTTTAACTATCTCTGTTCAAGTTAGTGAGATAAAAAGATCAGTAACCTGTGACAGGCTGTGTAAACAATGAATATGCTGGCTGTCTGCAAGCCTTCAAGAGCTGTGAATAAGTAATGAAGCATTTAAATTCTATCTTCCTTGTTGCACAATTTGAAAAGTCAGATAACGAACGCCATGTCAATTAATGGCATGCCGCTGGTGGATTTTAATCAGATCAGTGGAATAAATAAATAAATAAATAAATAAATAAAATAATAAATAAATTAATAAATTCATTCATTCATTCATTCCTTAATTTATTCAATCAATCAATCAATCAATGCATTAATATTCCTGGATATAAAAGTTTGTGGGTTTAGTAAAACAACATGCTCGATAGTTCTTAACCCTTTACCCTATAGGAAATGGTTATTATTATCATGGTTGGAAAGTGTATACACAGATCACCAGGCATGTTTGTCCCTCTCTGATCAGGATCTTACTGGTAACTGTTCTCTTTATGATTAATTAGGTTATTTTTGAACAAGAAGTGACCAGTGTAGATCCAGATCATATGGCACATAATTATGTGACAGCTGACTTAGATCTACGCTGGTTGCACATGCAAGAAACCCTGTATTTATGGAATTAAGAGTTAATTTTAGACCCTGATCAGACTCTACAAAAGCACAGGCTGATCTAGGTCTTGATAAGTTTGCATATTGGACAAAATGCTGAACTTATAATTATCATGTTCAAAGTAATCGAAAGGCAGAAAACTAAAATTCATGAAAACTTTTCTTGTTCCGAATTAAGAGGTTTAGATTTTTCCATACATGTGTCAAGGTACTTTGTTTTCGGATTATAGTCTAAAATAGTATGAATATTTCTAAAGTCTTATAAATGTTACATAAATAAAAGTTCAAAGTCTATTTACATCTGAACATAATTTACATTTTGATGATAGTAAATATGAAGTAAGTTTGTATCTCTAGCTATTTTTCTGTAAAGGAGTCTTTTCATTTATTTGAGCAAAGTTTATTTGAATTTATTATTGCCATTAACAGAACAGAACAGAACCCATCTTTTATTAGAATCAGGTTCAAATACATTGAACAACATGATTTATAAGTTTGACAAATATGTGGGATGATGGGGGTGCTTTAACAATATCTGATGTGTGTTTGTTGGGGACAGACATAATTACATTACTACAAATACAAAAATAATCTGCTAAGTGTCTAAATGTTCAGATATTTGGATAATCTTGGATTTACATGAAAGTGCATTGATGACCTTTACTGCTATATACGGGTTTAAATACATGTGCAGTGCAGACCCAGATCTGCCAGCACATCTATGCTGTCTTACCAAAATCTACACTGTTTGCTGTGTTGTTAGATTCACAAGGTTAATTTCTGACTAAGAAATGAACAGTGCAGATCATGATCAGACAGCATTGATGTGCTGGCTGATCTGGATCTACACTGTTTGCTTATGCAATAAAAGGTGTAAAATATTAAAAATGTTAAACTGGCAATAAAGAGTGATGTTCAATAGATGAATACTTTTACAACTTAGTCATGAATTCCTCTGTAGAAAATTCTACTACAAGTCATATCTGATGCCAATTTTATAACAAACTTAATACACAATGTTAATGTTAAATAATTTAAACTGACAACAAGGCAATCAATTGGCAATAATTGTTATACAATTCCTAGAACACACAGCTTATGTACTGTCACAGTGGTAAAATGTATAGCACTTAATATTGGCAGAGTCGAATTTTGGCATATTTTGAAGTGTTTTATATTGGTGGGGTCATAAATTGTCACAAACAAACCAGACCGCCAAAATAAAACCCTTGATGAAAAATCACAGGTTAAAATTGGCATTAACACACAGATCGTCAAAATAAACATTTACATTCAATTTTCAACACCACATTATTTTAATACCAGTGTGAAAACATTATCACACCTACCTTATAATAGATTGCATTTGTATTCACAACATAATCTAATTAGAATATTTTTGTATCAAAATGTGAAAACGCGACAGTTTAGTTTAGTTTAAACCTATTTATTTTACATCGATTGTGAAACAAGTTCTTCCAACTTATATTAATCACGCTTGATTACTGCTTCCTGGGTCACCAACCAGTACTCGCGCCGAATGTGGATCGAGGAAACTGCAGACGAATCTCATCCCTGGTGGGATTTGAACCCGCAGTCTCTGGATCTGAGTCCGACGCTCTACCCCTAGACCACTGTTCTTCCACACAAAACCGCAACATCCTATATTATGTTCTAGTGTATCATAGTTTTCTACCTTCCAGATATCAAAATGCAATGTTATTAATTGATGGTGATTTATATTGGCGGTGTTTTATATTGGCGCAACTGACCCTGACTGCCAATATAGCCAAAATAAAACCCCTGCAAAATTAATTACTTATACAGTAATTTAATTACATGGGTATAAAATTTCTGCAAAAGACATAAATGTCTATTTACGTGGACAAAATTTTGTGCACTAGTATTATTCTCATAAGACTAGACATTCAACCGATTTATTTTGCTTGGGTTTGATTTGGCGCATGTTCCCAATCGCAAAATATGTGAAAATTATACCACTCCAAAATAAAGTGATTCCGCAGTAATCAGAAAATAATTAAGCAATTAGTGTGATATAGGTGGGTGTTCCGATCCCCAACCCACCATAAACTTTCAAGACTATTTTTTTTTATTTTTTACTTAAGTCACTGCTAAAATAACAGGAAGACACTGCAATGCACCAAAACCAGGTTTTCTTCAGTGCCCAGTCTCAAATCTCAAGCATCTGATTGGCTGAAATGGCGACTGGTCGCCATTTCAGCCAATCAAATGCTTGAGATTTGAGACTGGTTTCCAAGCTCAGTTTTATAACCTTCAGCCCAGATATTTTAAGTGACAAGGGGAATAACTATGACAAAATACAGTCAAGAATTATGACACTTATCCTTATAATTGCAATCGTGATGTCAGACAACAATGGTAAGTTTCAAAGCTCTATAGTTCGATTTTGACCCGTGAGCTGTGACCTTTCGGACAAGTCCACTGTTTTAATCCTAAATAGGTAAAGTGAGTCAATTTACAGATTTACTGTTAAATTACTTAACTTATACGACATTAAAACCTTTTCAACGCAGCGGATTTTCAGTCAAGACGCAATAGCTCAGTGGATTAGGATCTCGGACTATGATGCAAAACATTGCAAGTTCAAATCCAGTAACGGCAACTTTTTTTTTATTTTTGTCTTTTATTTGTTTTTAAATATTTTAATTTAGTTTATATGGTATTATTTTATTTTTGAGTTGTTTTGTTATAAGTTAATGAAACCTTCGTTGCATTTTTTTATTTACATACTTCAAAACCATTTAATACAATGTTTGGCATCCTCCGAAAACTGTGGTTTGAATACCGGCAAGCTTCGATCACGAAATCCTATGAACTTACTTGATTAAAGCTTATTCAAAATTTGTTCGGTTTAATGGCATTTTCTTTTGGTGTCTCCATTAATGTATTAAAAAAATGACATTAAAACAAAGAAAAAAAATACATCCTCTTATGGGATTAGAACACACAACCCTTATGCCATATTATCATAAATCAAAAGCGCTACTGCCACGGCCAGGAAGCATTTTGTTACAAAGCTTTACATTTTCTAGAGTTTGAGCTATGATGAGAACATCTAACTTCCCTATTTCGTGGAATATTCCAAAATTCTATAAAAACAAAAGTACATTCACGGCTCAATGCATAAAATTGGACTATACCTTGAATGGTTACTGAGAAATTTAAACTAACAACTTAATGCTATGTTAATGCCTGCCTGCCTGCCTGCCCGCTCATTGACATACCCCAATCTAATAACCAGTCTTGATCTAAAGTCATTAACTGGTTTGTGTAAATTTGTTCTTTCTATAGGGTTTTACTGTACATAAAATGTGTTCGTTAATTCAAACCCTACAAATATTTCAAAAGAAATAAACAGATATTTCAGTAATTTCTCTGACCAGACATTGTAATTACTTCTGAGGGATTGACAGACATCAATTACTGTTTGTGATTTGCATCTATGAACCGATGATCATTAATTTACATTAAATGTTGCATTATTACATCCTAATTTAGTCTGCAGTCTGTAGAAAAAAAATTCTGGATTCCTGAACTCCGAAAATTGCAAAATTATAAAAGAAACTTTTCGCTTCAACCATTTACTTCATAGAAATGTCCCTATCTCATGGGTGACTAGTGTACGTCCAGATCATTTAGCACGTCTGTGCTGACTGATCTGGATCTAAACTGGTCGCTTCTTGGTCAGAAATAATCTTAAAACTAAAAGCAAACAGTGAAGATCCTGATCAGACATCATCAGGGGTTCTATTTAACCCTGGGGATGACCCTTTGACCCTTAGAATTTCCAAAAAGAATCATTTTGACCCCTATGATTTTAATTGAGGGGTCTTTTTTATCTGTAAGTAACGAGTATGCTGGCTTTTATTTGCAAGATTTCCCGTAAAATTACCAAAATGACCCTTGAGATTCAGCAGCTAGTGGATCCCCTGCATCATGGATGTGCTTTGTGATCTGGATCTACCCTGCTCCTAATGGGATAAAAGCCTTATCTATGCAGTAAAATGTCTATAAGTTTCTATTGTTTGTTTTATTTTGCAAATGCCCACAGTTTGAATGGGAGATGATAAAGATTTTATGGGGTGCTAGATGGTAGATGGGGGAGGAATGAGACAGAGCTGGAGCTGATTTGTATGTATTTAGTTTTATTTATCGTCGCTACTGGAAGCCCATATGAGCGACCCCTCCAGAAGTGTTAGTCATTTTAGGATTTTAGAGGACAGTGCAAGATACAGAGGACTCTCCAACTCTAGAATCGTCCCTGGTTCTTTAAAGTGCCCAGTGTATAGCACCACTACACAGGACCTTGGTTTAACGTCTGTTCCGAAAGACTGTTAGTAATTTTAGTAGTAGCGGGCGATCGAACCAGCGATCCCTGGACTCAGAGGCAGACGCTTACCACTGAGCTAATGATCCGCTCTACTGGAGCCGAATTTTTACAGTGTACATCCAGACCAGACTTCACAGATGTGTAGGCTGATATGGATCTACAGTTCACTGTTTACTCATTATTATCCCTAACCCATTGGATAAATGTCCTACACCAGGAAGTAAAGGGTAACTGATTTTAACATCATCATTTTGTAAATATTCCATTAATAATCCTGATATTATTATAACATTATTATTGTCAGGTACAATAACAGAAGCCTGGAAGTAAACGCAACACTCTGGCATTTTTCTGGCTGTCAGACAGGAAGCCAAACATTCTACATTCATTCCTCTCCAACAATCCTGAGAAACCTTTGGCAAACATAACAATAGTACTGTAAAATCATTTTATTTTGCACTGGTTTAATTTTCGGGAATTTCGCGCTACGGCAATAGCGCAAAAATCAACCCCAGCGAAATAAAACCATTTAATAGTGTTTCTTTATAGGAAAATACAGTTGCGTGAAATTCGTCACCAGCGAATTTGTTATTTTCGGTATTGCGCGAAAATTAGTCCCCGCGAAATTAAATGATACTACAGTATTAGAAGTCAGCAATAAGTATGCTCCGTCTGAAATACTATTTTAACCTTTTACGCAATATTTACAGGTTTGTTGGCATGTGCGACCAGTGAAGATCCAGAACAGCTGAAACGTATGTGCAATCTGATCTTGATCTACACTGATTGCTCACAGGTTTGTTTCTTGGTTAAAAATAATCTAATGAATCTTACAGTGACTAGTGTAGATCCTGATCAGATGGCACGGATTTGCTGGCTGATCCTCATCTACAATGCTTGCCTGTGGGGTAACAGCCATATCCCATGGAGTAAAGATTGTTGGGTGGAGAGAAGCAATAAAGGCTTAATATCTTGCTTAACCCTTTCCTGTATAGAAACACCTTTATCGCTAGGGCGAACAGTTTAGATCCAGATCATCCGGCACATCCGTGCTGTCTGATCAGGATCTAAACTATTCGCTTTTTGATTCATTAGGTTATTTCTGACCAAAATGCGACCAGTGCAGATCCTGATCAGACGGCATCGATGTGCCGGCTGATCTGGATCAACACTGGTCGCACATGCGTTAAAATGCGTATCTATACAGGAAAGGGTTAAGAAAACTAGAGGCCAGACTGGGGCTCCAACCAGGGACCCCTCGATCCCTAAGCGAGCGCTCTACCACTGGACTACTGCTGCCTACATTTACGTTTACCCGTTGGATAACTGTCCTTAGATATGCCTATAATACATGCCCAAATATAAAAGTCATGATTCGATACTCAGACCTTTATCATTTATGTACTCAGATACCCTATTGTTGAACCCATGGAACCATTAAATATCACGGAGTAAAGGGTTAACTGATTTTTTAACATCATCATTTTGTAAATATTCCATTAATAATCCTGTGACTATTAATACACTATTATTGTCAGAAACTAACAGAAGCCTGGAAGTAAACACAGCAAATACACTGGCATTTTTCTAGCTGTCAGCAAGGAAGCCAAACATTCTACATTCATTCCTCTCTAACAATCCTGAGAAACCTTTGGCAAACATAACAATAGTATTGGAAGTCAGCAATGAGTATGCCTGGTCTGACTTTTTAAAACCCTTTAATCCATAATTATACTGGTTTTATATCGCATGTGCGACCAGTGTAGATCTAAAACAGCTGAAACTTACGTGCAATCGGATCTGGATCAACACTGATGGCTTACAGATTTGTGTCTTGATTAGAAATAACCTAATGAATCTAACAGTGAACAGTGGAGATTCTGATCAGACGGCACGGATGTGCCGGATGATCTGGATCTAAACTGTTCGCCCTAGCGATAAAGGAGTGTCTATACAGGAAAGGGTTAAGCAAGATATTAAGCCTTCATTGCTTCTCTCCACCCAACAATCTTTACTCCATGGGATATGGCTGTTACCCCACAGGCAAGCATTGCAGATGAGGATCAGCCACCGAAGTGCTGGCTGATCTTCATCTACACTGCTTGCCTATGGGATAACAGCCATATCCCATGGAGTAAAAGGTTAACCCTTTCCTCCAAAGACACACCTTCTTTGCGTGAGCAAACAGTGTAGATCCAGATCAGCCAGCACATCTGTGCCGTCTGATCAGGATCTTCACTGTTCGCTTTTTATTCGTTATTTCTGACAAAATGTGACCAGTGCAGATCCTGATCAGACAGCAAGGATATGCCGGCTGATCTGGATCTACACTGGTCGCACATGCGTAAAAATGTGTATATATGGAGGAAAGGGTTAAGTATAAACTTACTTAAAATTTATTTTCTTCTTTGTAAAAATGGGTGTTTCCTCTTCATTAAATCTGGCATCAATGAATCCTGGTCCAAGCTGGAAAAATAATTAAAAATTCATTACACTAAAAGGAAAAAAGCTAATGGGGTATAATTTAAATTTGTGCGGAGAATTTTTCACCTAATATCCACAACTTATATATTTGTCTGGGCATAAAACTTTCTCAATTGTATTTTTGAATGACGACAAATCATTACCTCTTGTAATTTTGATGGGGCAAGAAACACATGAAATATAATAATACCACAGTAATTTTAGACAAAAATATTTGACAAACAAAGAACACTAACTGTAAGAGAAATAAACTTTCTTTGGTCGAGTTTGACTCCAGCAATAATCTTTCAAGAATGTGCTCCTCGTTTGATAGAATATCACATGTGTTTCCATTTCTTCACCCATATTTACAGTTTTTGTATGCTAGAAGCAATGTATTTTTCTAAATGGTACATAAATGCTGTTGTTGTTAATGACAGTGGTGTAAGCCAACCATGCCCATGGGACCAAATAGCTAATACATTTGTAAATCGTGAGATCAGTTTTGTTTTGTTTTTTCATTTAGAGCTTATCCTCAGTTACTTATAAAAAAAACATTCAATTAGCTTTAATTGACCAAATTTGGCATTAAATTAGCATTAAAACCAACAATTACCATTTCTTAAGTAATTCAGTATATTAACAATACATAAGGTCCATAAGTATTAGAATTAGCAATAATCACATTGCTTTGTTTTTATTTCGATGCAGTAACAACATGGGCAAACAGTGTAGATTTAGATCATCCGGCACTGTTCGCATTTATATTCATTAGGTTATTTCTGACCTAATTGCGACCAGTGCAGATCCTGATCAGACGGCATGGATGTGCTTGGCTGATCTGGATCTGCACTGGTCACACGTTAAAAAATGCGTATATATGGAGGAAAGGGTTTTAATTAATTTTCATGGAGTTCTAATTTTTGTGGTTTTTGATGAGCAGACCGGTTCACTGATACATAACCATCATGAAATTTATTATTAACCCTTTCCTGTACAGATATGCATTTTTACGCATGTGCAACCAGTGTAGATCCAGATCAGCCGGCACATCCGTGCCGTCTGATCAGGATCTGCATTGGTCACATTTTGTTCAAAAATAAGCTAATTAATCAAAAAGTGAACAGTTTAGATCCTGATCAGACGGCTCGGATGTGCCGGCTGATCTGGATCTAAACTGTTCGCCCTAGCAATAAAGGTGTATCTATACAGGAAAGGGTTAAACATAAATACAATTGAAGAAAATTCTAAGCCATAAAATTAGGAATCCTCAAAAATGTCATTAACCCTTTCCTCCATAGACACACCTTTATTGGGAGGGCAATAAGAGTCGGCACATCTCGAGGGCTTAGTGCGAAACTATTCTATCTGACATTTTTTCCAAAAATCATGTTTTTGCAGAAAAGGATACACCAAGACATGACACATGTCCTGTAAAAAGTATTAAATGATTTTCTAAAAAATTACTTTGGAAAGAGAAATTGGTCATAATATTCTATCTGACGTTTGGTCTTTTTGTTAAGTGCGAAACTATTCTATGTGACATTTTTGTTAATAAAACCAAAAAATATTTTGCTTATGTTTATTGATATTGTCTCTGGCATATGAAAAGTAATGTAAAAGTTAATAAATTAAAAAGAAATCTTCAAGAAACCTGATTTTTAGAACTTAAACAGAAGCAGTTGCTTCCTAGTTGTTCATTTTAGCACAAATGATTTGTTTTGCAACGTTTTAAATACCGGTAGGTAGAAAGGTTAAATTAATTACATAATGAGAAAGCAAGTGGCATAAAAGTACTCCTGGTTCAATATGAATACATAATCTACCTAATATACATGAAAGAATTAACAATGGTACATGTAGTATGGTAGAGAAGACACTCATTTAATATTCCATGAGCCTTATGTATGTCTGTCTTTTAAAGTTACATGTACCAATCAATAAAACTTCAGTTAAGGTACTCATATTGTAGTAAAAATGAGAATTTTTCTAGATAAACAGTACTAAAAATCCTGAAATGAACAATTTTGCTGATCCTGCTCCGGTTGGTTTCCTGCTGTATCAGCTTATCACTTTTAACCACTCAAATTCCAATCCGATTCCTATTCAATTGCATTCCAATTCTTTTGACCCTAATGATTTGCTCCAAATGATTGTTGCACCCCACTCCATTCCTTTTTTGTTACTATTTCATATATTTTCACTTTCTTTTTATTGATATTTAAATTGGTCAATATTCTGAAGGAAATGCATTAAATCATTTTCATATTTTGCAAATAGTATTAACTGACCTTCAATACTGCAATACTGAAGTGACTGGATTTGCAATAAAATGTTTTAATGATTTTTCAACTAACTGTTTTGTAAATTAATAAACCAAAAGTGATTTATGATTTCTTGTGTGTTCATATTTTTTGCTATTCCATGGAATTTTGTTTGTGTTGTACAGGCATTTCATTTATAAATATGACAAGATGTTTAAACCCTTTTCTCCATAAAATTCTGTGCTGTCTGATCAGGATCTGAACCATTCGCTTTTTTATTTGTTAGGTTATCTCTGACCAAAATGTGACCAGTGCAGATGCTGATCAGACAGCACGGATGTGCCAGCTGATCTGGATCTACACTGGTCGCATATGTGTAAAATTGGCGTATAGATGGAGGAAAGGGTTAAACCGAAAACCACGAAATTAAATGCCCAAAGATAAAGGCTTAAACAGTATAATTAATTGGGCATATCAATTTCCTAATATTTCCCACAATTGTGCAATAAATATTACAATTATTCATTGGCTTAAGGTTGAGAAATTATTAGTGAAAACAAAATGACATGAGAAAATGAAATTGTTAATAATTTTATTTAGTGAATTTGAATATAATCTATATCATGACAAAATACTTTAGGTATACACCCAGGTTTGCAAAAAAGTATTCAGTTTTCTTTTATTTTTCTGAAAGCCAGGCACCAATTTACCCTTTTCTCCATAGATGCGCCATTATTGTGCAGACGAAACGTGTCAATCCTGATCAGCTTGCATATCTGTGCCGTCTGATCAGGATCTGCACTGTTTGCTTTTGGATTCATTAGGGTTTTTCTGACCAGTGTAGATCTAGAAAGTTTTTTAAATAACCAGAACTGATATAACCGATACTTAAATGATTGTAATTTATTATACAAATAAATACTAATGTTGAGGTCGATATGTAGTTTTGCGGACCTGGGTAGTGTGATATCGACCGAGGACGAAGTCTGAGGTCGATATCACACTACCCAGGTCCGCAAAACTACATATTGACCTCAACATTAGTATTTACTTGTTATATCATATACCCTATGAATTTAAAGCATTCTGATGATGATGACGATGATGATAATGATGGTAAAGGTAGTTATTAATTCCTGGGGTAGTTATCACTTTTTTCGGACTCGCGAGTACGGAGCTCTCGACCAATCAGAATGCTTTAAATTCATAGGGTATATGATATATAATTTTACAGCATGTGTTATAATAGCTCATACAAACGGTATATTCTTTGTGTCTTTTCTATTTCTGTTAGATCCAAATTTTTTATCTGTAACATGAGAATCAATAGGCCATGAGGCCAAGGATTGATGATACATTTATAATTTTATATAGAGGATATAAATTTGTTTTTACTCATTTAAGATAGAAATATCTTTTACTGAGTGGCAGAGCCATAATTAAAAAATTACATAACTCCAGAGTTCACAAGTGAAATATATTTCTAATTTTCACTGTTTTTTTAATGCTTTTAAGTCATAATTTGTGAGATTTTGACAGAAAAATTACATGAAATGGCATCATGACCATAATCCCAAACCTGAACCTGATTTCAAAACACTCTCATTCAGATTATAATAAGCATATGGGTACAAATAAGAAAAAACAGTGAAAATAAAAATAATATTCCACAGTTTGAAATTAAGGGATACCACTTTTAATTCATCAAGAAAATTCTATAATTCACTGGAAAGCAAAAAAAAACTTTTTTTATAACATCCCATAATCTCTGTCAGGGCTTTTCATCCTTATATAAGAGAGGCCTGTATAAGGCCACTCCCCAATCCAAAAATATAGCATTTTTTCCCAACTGTGGCAAAAACTCTTCCCAAAATGCTAGGTAAGATTCCCAAAATGCTAGATAAGATGTCTAAAAATTGATTAAAATCCTCTGAGAGGAGTTCGAAAAATGATGTTTGAAAATAATGTGCTTTAAAAATTTAAATTTAAGTTGAAAATACTTATTATTATTCAAATTAATAAACTAGTACCCTTCTGTCAATGAATTTTGTTTTCCCAAAATAAACAATTATCATGCATAAATTTCCCAATTTGAAAGGCCAGGGCCTCTTCCCCATTTTCTGATGAAAAGCCCTGTCTATGTACAGCATCATGTGTTATACTTACTGGTTCAGTAATGGTCCGTGAAACAGGAACAGTGTAATTTGCCTGGGCATTTTCATACTGGTCAAGGATTGAGGCCATATTGTTATATGTCAACTACCTAGCAATACCTGCAAGAGAACAAAAATTATAATTAAGGTGTAACAATTACTGTGGTAGCAAATAATTTCACATGGAAACACATTAACCCATTACTTATATATATGAGTTTTATCTCATTTGCAGGGCTGTCATTAAGAATTGGTCAAGGAGGCTGAAATAAAATTTGAGGAGGCCTAAGTAAGTAATGAGTGCTGGAGGTGTGAGTTTAATAGGGTTTTTTTGGGGGTGGGCCTGAAAATCTTTAAAATATAGCATCAACATTCACTCTGTGATTCAGGAAATACCATCAGTCGGAACGCAGAATATCCTCAGCAAATGCAAGCAACAGCCACAACGCATTTCTATTGAGATACAACTATTCGCCCCATAACAACTAGTCCCATATTTATAACGAATCGCCACTTATTTCATAACGATTTGCCCCACATACAAAAATGATTGATACAATTGTGAAAAATGGCTAAAAAAACATTTATGAAGTGAATATTTTTATGTCTGTACATGTATTTTGATATTTCCAGGAAATTACAGTATTGAAGAAATTCTAAGTGTAGTGAAATAATCAGCAACAAGAACAATTGAATCATTATTAAATATGGGGAAAGGGCATAGTATAAAGTATGGAGTGGAGTCTTGGAGTGGAGTGTTGGAGTGGAGTCTGGAGTCTGACCTTGGAGCTGAATTTTGGAGCTGAATTTTTGGAGCGCAAATTTGGGAGTGACATTGAAATTGATTTTTAATAGAGTGATTGAATCTAGACTGGAAACGCACTGATGTAATTGTTTCATTGGTCTATTACTTCTTGTGATTATAATGTTATGTTTATTAATGTCGTTAATTTATTTTTAACATGCCAAGAAATCCCCACAGCAAACTTCAACCTTTCAGTTTCTACACAGCTGTCCTGAAATGCCCTTAATTTGACCACATGACACTGATAACCTTCTCTAATTGCACTAGTTCGAAGCAGGCGATCGTTTATTCAACAAGGTTCATCAGTTATCATGCAGTAGAGTTGCAGATGATACTTTTTCATGTGGTGGCATTTCTGTGAACATCTCTTAATGCGTGTATCAAGAAATTGACTGTTATATCAAAGAATATGATAGAAAGCTTCCGATATAAATTGATAAAATAAAATAAAAATGAGTGATTACAGTAGTGGTTACAGTAGTGGTATATGCGATAAATAAATGGGCCTTATGTAATCGAATCAAATATTCACAGTAAATAACCATTTCCTCCATATATACGCTTAAATAGCATGGACGAACAGTGTAGATCGAGATTAGCCTGCACATCTCTGCCATCTGATCAGGATCTACACTTTTTTGCGTTATTTCTGATTAAAAAGCGAACAGCGAAGATCCTGATCAGATATCACGGATGTGCCGATTGATCAGGATCGTCGGTATGGTAATTAACTTCATCTATTATAAAAGTGCAATTAAAAATATTGATCATAAATAGCTCAGGAGACATTCATGTGTACTGAAGCGTGCTTATTGATACATAAAAAAATAAATATGTTTACTTTGAGATTTGAACCCACTACGCTAAAGATAAAAAAGAATATCATTGTCATTATAATGAATAATAAAATATTTCAAAACAAAGACCAAAACCAACTCCAAGGTCAGACTCAAAATTCTCACTCCAAAAATTCAGCTCCAAGGTCAGACTCCAGACTCCACTCCATACTTTATACTATGCCTGGGGAAAGTCGTTATGCATATGGGGCGAGACGTTATGGGGCAAATCGTATGGTTCCAATCGTTAGTCGCTCAAATCCTTATAGATTAATTTTTATCACATGTTCCCCAGTTAATGACAGGAAAATCCAAACTAGTCAACCTATAACAAATGCTTTATAAACCTTAAATATTGACCATTTCGAAATTAGTGTCTAAACTACGGAAGTCGGTATTTCCGTACAATCGGTCAGGGGGGTACGCGTATGTATGACGACATTGCAGCTATGCGTAAAATTAATCATATTTTAATTTTGTTATTGAAATCAACAATCTTTTTACTAGAAAATTACTGAATATGTTAAAATATACTAAATGACACGAAAAATAATTTCGTTTTATGTAACTTTATCAGTTCTCTCAGTTAAAAATTGGGATAGCGATGTTAGCTTCGTCCGTGAATGATGGTAAAGAATGAGAAAATTTTACATTTGAGTACCTACATTAGATAATTTTTATGGCAAGTTACAATTTAAAGTTAAACCAAATAAAATGTGTAAATGTTTTCGCCAATTTCAACATTTAACCGTTGTAAAACATGTTTTTTTAAATACGCTCTATATATCGCCATTATCGGCAACCCCCCTGACCAAAGTACGATCGGTACCGGAAAACAGGCTAAAATGGTAATTTCGAAATCGAGAATTATTATCATAATCATGGCAACTTATAGTTGCTGACTTTTTTAAAGATTTTGAGCCAGTGAAAATCTTGATTGAAATGGTTAGGAGATCTATTTTGACCTGCATGTGTGACCAGTGTGCACATTTGTGCTTTCTAATCTGGATCTACACTGGTCACCTCTTGGTCAGAAAATTATATCCAAATGACCCTAAAATCTGTGTAGATCCTGATTGGACAGCATGGATGTCGATAAATTGGGTTTTTGTCTAGTGACAATTCTTTTTTTATTTACACTGTACTTCAGGAAAGGCGAGCACACTATCAACATATTTAAAGATCTAGATAACACGGTCAAAGACTTCAAACTCTTGTGCGGGTGGTTCGCTCCCTCCCACTCTTGAGCAGGAAACCCACCCTAATCTTGAGACAACTAAATGGGCAACAAATAATTTATACTCCTTACGATCAACAACGTGGAATTTATCTCTAATTATTGCACAAAGCATCAACTGTATTAGTTCTTCCGTCAAACCAAGCATTCGATGAAAGGAAATGATAAATATCCGAATTGATGGATACCTAGTGCGGAAGTTTATAGCTTACTCAACGAAAGCAAATGACAGGCAAGAAATAAAATGACAAGTAAGAACGTAGCGTACTTAGTTTATTCATGGGTGCTAAAGACCACATTACTGCGAAGCTTCCAGAAGAGTGTTACTTTGGCAGATAGTTCAAGATACAGCACTCGCAAATTCTCCATCATGGAGTATGCTGCTCGGCCTGCCTGGGGTCATACATACACTGCCACAAACATCACAGAGTTTTAGGCAGTCCAGCGCCGCCACAGCCAGATTTGTCAAGAGCGATTACTACAGCACCAGAAGCACCAGCCTGATTATCCAATCACTGCGCTGGCAATTCCATTGGCAGCGCCGTTCCAAATGCAAAGCTATTGCAAAATATACAGAATGGTCCACAGTCTAGTTGATATTCCAGCGGATCTTTTTACTTCCATATGACCCTCAGCATGTCCACTCGAGTTACAATCCAGATACATGATGCCCGTTTGCAAAAAAAGATGTTAAAATATATTCCTTCGAAGATTCTTAACAAACTCCCTGTTCAAGTCACTGAGTGTGGAGACATTAAAGAGGGGACTAACGAAAATCATCATCTTTATTACCGTGATTAAATTGTTTTATCGAGTCATCTTGTAAATATTTTGCAACGCACGTTGTTTTTTACCCTTTCTGAACAACAACAAACCTTAATTAGTAGGGAGAAAATGTACGGGGCTCGACCAGGATACGAACCTCGTTGCTACGGCTAACATTGCCAACGCTTCACCAATTGTACCAACGAGCTACCAAAACCCCTGATGTGCCGCTGGAAATGGCCCCTGATGTGCCGCTGGGAATGGCATCTGACGTGTCGCTGGGAATGGTCCCTTATGTATCGCAGGGAATGGCCCTTATGTGCCGCTGGGAATGGCCCCTGATGTGTTGCTGGGAATGGTCCCTTATGTGCCGCTGAGAATGGCCCCTTATGTGCCGCTTGGAATGGCCCCTTATGTGCCGCTGGGAATGCCCCTTATGTGCCGCTGGGAATGGCCCCTTATGTGCCGCTGGGAATGGCCTTATGTGCCGCTGGGAATGCCCCTTGTGTGCAGCTGGGAATGCCCCTCATGTGCCGCTGGCAATGGCCCCTTATGTGCCGCTGGGAATGGCCCCTTATGTGCCGCTGGGAATGGCCCCTTAAGTGCTGCTGGGAGTGGCTCCTTATGTGTTGCTGGGAATGGCCCCTTATGTGCTGCTGGGAATGGCCCCTTATGTGCCGCTGGGAATGGCCTATTATGTGCCGCTGGGAATGGCCCCTTATGTGCCGCTGGGAATGGCCCCTTATGTGCCGCTGGGAATGGCCCCTTAAGTGCTGCTGGGAGTGGCTCCTTATGTGTTGCTGGGAATGGCCCCTTATGTGCCGCTGGGAATGGCCCCTTATGTGCCGCTGGGAATGGCCCCTTAAGTGCTGCTGGGAGTGGCTCCTTATGTGTTGCTGGGAATGGCCCCTTATGTGCCGCTGGGAATCTTGCATCCGACCCTTCCCTTGAAATGAGAGAAAGCTGCTGATCGTCTGTCGTCAAATATTTAAATTTAACAATCCATCTACAAATCGACTACTGATACCTCGGGCAATGTAGAGCTCAAAAGGCAAATCGATACGCTGGCCATAGATGAAATAGAAGGGCGAAAACATGGAGGCCCCAAGGTTATAAAACATGATTTTGAACTCCGGAAAGAAACAAACATTTGAGATTTGAGCTCGGAGATCAAACTGAAGTTTTATAACCGCGAAACTTGGACCTCTGGCTTATCATGCCGACGCTCTAACAAGTGAGTTTCCAAGGCTGTCTGATGTGCCCACCACTATAATTATTTTTTTCTCATACCGATAGATAAAAATTGTTATGCATGTACGCTGTAAAACAACAGCGTTTGCAATTGAAATGCTTTCATCTTTTGAATCCATCTTGCATTTATTTATTTGACATAATTGTCGCTTGATTATTCGTTGTTTAATTTTGTTACCAAACGAATTTGATTTATCGCATGTCGTTTTCCTTTTATAGTGGTTGCATTGGTTGTTTAATGCAATGTACCGTTTAACCTATATAATTAATATAATGCTCACAAGCTAATAAATCACGTGAGAAAATTGAAAAGATAGCATAACAAAAACTCAGAACACGCTTTCTCAGCTCTATGTTGTAATACAGTAAAGTAGCGTTTACTGGTAAAGCAATATAACATATATATTAAACCAAAGCATGTGCGCCGCGCAAAAAGTCACTTAAAGAGAATAGCATAAACTTTTTTAATGGAATATTAATTAGCATAGTAGCGTACGTAGAAAATTTCGCAAAAAATAATGATGTTAATTTAACGATGTTGTGCTTATTATCATTAATTTAACAATATTCTGATCTATTTTCCTTAAGAAAGAAAAATAAACAACAACAACAAATATCCCGCATGTTTTGGCAATACATTTTGTTGTAAATGTTTGTTCAGTGTTAAAGCCTTGAAAAAAAAACTTTCAAAAGTGAACAAATATAAGAGCAATAAATTTTATAAAGCATGCGATATACATACAATGCAGTAGATGCGGAAGTATGATTCGAAAATCACACAATTTAGGTTTGTGATGTAAACTATAAATGCCTTCTAACATCCACACTCACGGCTGTCGAGGAAAGCTATGTAGACCGCCTTAGGGACTAGGGGGCAAAGACGTCTTAATGCCGGGTGATCTTTATTTTGGGGTAGAAACTAATGCATAACTATAACATGATGCATTGGAATAGCGTTCTTGTTATCGAGATGGTGTTATTTCTGAGGTGGCCTTAATGAGGGAATTTATTGTAACGTGCACATGCGCATCTAAGAAAATGTTTTTGAGCTAAAATGTTTGCCGTTGGTCCACAAATGAGTGCGAACACCAAAATGTTCGATTAGAACAGAATATTTAATCACCGTCAATTATATCGGCTTAAATAACTGTACAATGATATCAATGTAGTGCTGGATGGGGTGGCCATTAAGCAGGATGACGACGATAAAAGGCCGATACGTCGGCGATTTAGTCTGGATTACCCGCCCCTTGAATCCTTAAAGTATATGGACACTGAATCCGACATTTTGTTATATTTTGCTGATCTTTTTTACTTATTGTTGTTTTTGTTTTTGGGCACCGGATGGCGATAGTGCGATAATGATAATGTGACATTATGATCATGAATGAAAACGCGATAGTACGACAATGATAACGCGACATTACGAAAATGATAATTGAACAGTAAGATGATGACAACACAACAGAACGATTATGATAACACGACAGAACGACAATGAAATTGCGAAATCACGACAAATCAAGAACGAGACGAAATACTATGACTACTACGATAACGGCGGTAGGATGGTGAAAACACGATGTTATAACACATTATCATCAGCGTACTGTCGAATGTTTGCTTTTTCGTCACCGTAGTGTCGTGTTTTCATTATCGTACTATCGCGTTTTTGTTATTCATCCTGGCTAACCTGGTACGCTTCGCGAACGGCACTACGCCGCGATCACGGCATATGCAACGCTTTTAACCGGCATAACCGGTGTCAATGTAGGAGATTTTGTGGGGGAAGGTAAGAAAATCGCAAAGTTTTTGGTTAGATATTTAAATAATACCCAAACCAATAGGCCTGTACGGCTGTCAAATCATGACTATTTATGATTCTAGTCTTCTCTGTGTCCAGAGTACAGTAGTTTGCTCAATCATTCGTGAAAATGGACCTCCCTGTGCTGCAAAAGTTGTAAATTTCCTGTTCAAATGTATTTTTCTTGAGCTTAACTAAAGTTTAGTGAAGAATTATGACTGCATAAAAATTGTCTGTATTGGAGGACAACGCATTTCAAAATTTGTGTGTGTTTTATCTATATTTTACTTACTTTTTGCAAAAAAATGAGAGGCCACGCACCGTACACCGGCACTTGATTTTTGCTACGCTGCGTATCACGGCATTTTATTCGATGCTGGTATAACACTATACGTACTTTGGTTGTCAAAATCTTTAACTGTTTCTTCACATTTAATTCAACTGTAGTTTGTTGTGTTGGTGTACATTGCAAAACAGAGTTTGATATACTTAAAAATTCTTCCATCAACAAGCAGGAGCGGATACGGACTGTATTCTTTGGGGTTGCTCAAACCCCCTTTTGGCACATCAATATTTAATAGGGATTATGGCCAGAAAGTTGGAATTATCACATATCACTACCCCGAGACTGACCCAAACGAACTTCTTTTGTGGAAATCTTTGATCCGACCATGAACAAATCTAGCAGAGTATTTCACGCAATACCGGTGAAAACCCCAATCAATAATTTTTGAAAGATATTTTTATCTGATGTTGATTGTTTTAATAAGAGTTAAATTGAATCATAAAAATCTACCCCTTGTTAAGAAGCAGTAGGGTGTGGGTGGGGCAAATCAACATTAAGCATTGTTTCAAACCTTGTGTATTACATGTAAAATGACCGAATATATTAATGTTTAACAAACTTATTGACAAAATCATTTATAGAAGTCGGTTTAAAGACTAGATTTTGAAAGATCGTATTGAAAAGAATGCGGAGTTTTACAAAAAGACATTGATTTATGTTATATTTTTGCGTTCAACTTGTCTTATTTTTAAAATACTAATTAAGGGATTTATCCGTGGTCCGATTTTGTCCAATTTTGGATATGTTATTGTTTATACTAAATGTGACGGGAAAATTTCATTTCTGTTGCAATTTTGCCTAGGTTTGACGTATTTTTTTTTCGTAATGTGACTGTGCTAATTATGTTTATTGCATGTAACCGACTTGACCTTTGACATGTGGTGAAAAATGAAATTGTGTACATTATGCTGTAATCACTTTATAATCTATGTACCAAGTGTATGATATGCAGCATCATTTTTCATCAAAGGTCTAAGGTCAGGTATACATACAAATAAAAAAAAACAACTTTTATAACTGTAGAAGTATTTAAGATCATTCATTTAAATGGCAATACGAAAATTATGCAGGGCCTTTTATTTTCACCAATGGTCTACGGTAGGTGTATGTTATTAAAATAGAGAAAACTTAATATTTCATTAACTCATAAAGTAAAATAAACAAGAAACAGTGATGACACTTGGCATACATATTTGATGTAAAGTGATTACAGCATAATGTACATTATTTCATTTTTCACCACAGGTCAAAGGTCAAGTCAGTTATTTGGAATAAACATTAACTATTTATTTCACTATTTGTGAAAAATTATTGATTGGGGTTTCACCCTTGTTTTGCGTGCAGTACTCTGAAAGCCTTGTTCAGGGTTGGAAGAAAGATTTTCAAAAGAAAGGGGTTCGATTGGGTCAGTCTTATGGTAGTTATGTGATAATTCCAACTTTCTGGCCATAATCCCCATAAAAACTTAAATATTATTAAGTAAACATAATCATAAATCTTTAACAAATTATTGATTGGAGTTTTCATCGGTAGCGGACTCCTGTATTGCGTGAAATACTCTGCTAGCTTTGTTCAGGGTCGGATAAAAGATTTCCACAAAAGAAGTTCGTTTGGGTCGGTCTTCGGGTAGTTATGTGATAATTCCAAATTTCTAGCCATAAGCCCTATGAAAACTAAATATTGATGCGCAAAAAGGGGCTTTGAGCAGCTCAAAAGAATACCCTCCAATCCGCTCCTGCTTGTTGATGGAAGAATTTTTAAGTATATCAAACTCTGTCTTGCAATGTACACCAACATAACAAACAACAACTATATTAGATGTGAAGAAACAGTTAAATATTTCGACAACTAAAGTATATTTTAATACCAGCATCGTATAAAATGCCGTGATACGCAGCGTAACAAAAATCAAGTGCCGGTGTACGGTGCGTGGCCTCTCATTTTTTGCAGGAAGCTAGTAAAATATAGATAAAACATACTCAAATTTTACACTGCAGTGTCCTCCAGTGCAAACAATTTTTATGCAGTCATAATTCTTCACTAGACTTCAGTTTAGACTAAGAAAAATACGTTTGAACAGGGAATTTACAACTTTTGCAGCACAGAGAGATCCATTTTCACGAATGGTTGGGCAAACTACTGTATTTTGACACAGAGAAGACTAGAATCGTAAAAAGTCATGATTTGACAGCCGTACAGGCCTATTGGTTTGGGTATTATTTAAATATCTAACCAAAAACTTTGCGATTTTCTTACCTTCCCCCACAAAATCTCCTACATTGACACCGGTTATGCCGGTTAAAAGCGTTGCATATGCCGTGATCGCGGCGTAGTGCCGTTCGCGAAGCGTACCAGGTTAGCCAGGGTGTTATTGTAGGTTCAAGATTTCGCGTTTCTTCATCGTACTACCAAGTACTGCGTTTCAGATCAACATATATAAAGGCGATGGCCCTAACGATATTTTGTAAAATCCAGCAATTGATTACCGTAAAGGAAAAATAAAACTACAACAGGTATGACGTCAGTCTCTATACATATATCTGGTAAGTTTCCAATAATCTCTGTTATGTTCCGATATAACTTAAAGTCTGGCTTTGAAAGGGATTCAATAGATTGTTGAACCAACTCCAACTATATTCAGTTTGTAAACAAATACGCAAATGTAAATGTTGCATCATCAGATCGATTTGCAAAGTCACTGTGTTTGCAAAACGAATATAAACAATTCCACCAAGGGCGGATCCAGAGGGTGTTCAGCGAGGTTGCTCGAACCAACATTTGGTCAGCAATAATTAATTTTCATGGGGAATTTTGACCAGTCGCCATTTACGCCAATCAAATGCCTGATATTTTAGACTGGTCTCCAGTTTTAGTTTACTGATCGTGTGTCTTGAAATCAACTGTAAATTAAGCGAGCACGCAATTATTTCAAACGATTACATATGCCTCACGATGATCTGTACACTGACCAAACTAACCGTTTATCTATTTTTTACCTCTTCAAAAAAGTAAGCAAGCGTCTAGACTCGCTGAGGCACACTTATACAATTATACATGTATGCATTTAACCCACTGAACGATCACGTCATGAAAGTGTTTACATCGATATCCACAGCATGCTTCTTTACAATGACCAAATGTTCTAACCGATCTTCTATAACTTCTTCCCCAATAAGAACCAGCAGACCTCTAGCAACGCTAAGGCACATCGAGGCACTTGCATCCGTGAAATTTGAGATGTGATGACACATCGCATTTTGAAAATAAAATTTTCTAGGGGAGTTTGCCCCCATAGCCCACCCTCCGCCTCCGAAAATCTCTGCCTCGGGGATTTTGTCGCTCTGTAAACGGCCTTGGTAAGACATATTCTACACTCCACTTAAGGTATTGCGCCTTTCGCCATTGCTTTGCCATAGACAAAAAAAAGAAAAAAATATATAAAAATCTCTCAAACGGCACAATGAACTTCCATCAAACTTTGCATAAATAAAAGCTATAAGTATATGATTATTTTGCATACACTTAGAAAAGTTAGAACAGTAGAAAAAATAGTTAGACCTAACATATCCCTAAAATTCTATTTGCAATTTATCTAAAAAAGGAAGCAACACAAAAGAACAATTCAAATGTCAACATGCGTGAAATGATACCGACAACAATATCTCAGGTCCTTGAAAAGAGCTTTTAATTGTGAAGAGAGAAATCAACATTTTTTATGCCATCCATGTTTCGCGACCAGGAAATTGAAGGTCAAACACACTTTCACAAATAACTCACATAGTATACATTTGTTAGACCAAAGGACCTTATGTATCGTTGTGAGTTACTTATTACTTATCAAGACTTTTAAATTGATGTTTAGTGTTGCTTCGTTTTTGTGCAAATAGAATTTTAGGGTTTTTTGGTCTATTTTTGTTTACTGTTCTTACTTTCCTTAGCGTATGCAAATTAAACATATATTTGATAGACAAAAGGACCTTAGGTATCGTTGTCAGTAACTCATTACTTATCAAGACTTTTAAATTGATGTTTAGTGTTGCTTCGTTTTTGTGATAAATTGCAAATAGAAATTTAGTTTTTTTTGGTCTAACTATTTGTGTTTACTGTTCTAACTTTCCTTAACGTAAGCAAATTTAACATATATTAGTAACATTGGTTTGTGCAAAGTTTGATGGAACTGCATTGTGCTGTTTGAGATTTTTAAAATGTTTTTCTTGTTTTGTCTATGACAAAGCAATGGCGAAAGGCGCAATACCTTAATATACTTACTATAATTTTATCCTTTGAAGAACACTCTTAAAACTTGAGACATAAAATGATATCACAATTACATAAAATTTTCCAAAAGGGAAGTTAATTATTTCTGTATTACTTTTCTGTATTTTTCTTGAAAAAGAACACGGGTTCGAAAATTCGAAAATAAAAAGAGCATAAATTATTTACAAATTATATAAAAATGATATATTATCTTCACTTTGTTATATGAAACTGCTATTCAAATACCCCAGTTGATTTCGCAATGACATTTAAAATCATGATTTGGGAAAATATAAAAGTTGCACAATCTTCACTTCCTACCGAAACCAGCCTACAACTCATTTTATATAAAGTTCTGCTTAGCAAACAAATAATTGAAGAATTATAGTGAACAGAATTGTCTTCAATTATTTAAGACTTGTTATTTTTAAATTAGACAGCAATTTGCGTCAACAGTGATTTTATGACTTTTTGTGGCTTTTTTAAAAATAAGATCTACCTCGATTAAATAATAAAAGGTGTTAAATCTATTGATTAAACTCCTTCATAATTAAATATACAAACTGTATTTGTACTTAAATTATTTCGCGATATCATCATTTTAATACAACTGCGTTTTTGAAAGTGGAATTAAAAAAAAAAATTAACGTAAAACTTATAACCATTATTTATCGTCTTAATTCGAATTTGAATCGCCCTCTATCATTGTCATATTAAGTTCTTTCGCAAAAACTTAAATGCATGGGACACAGAAAGTTTGTGAATTATGTTGCAAATTAATTTTTCTCTGAGTCCCTCCCCTCCGATACCCATCCCATTGATAATTTATGGTACTATGTATAAGAGGTTTAGCATTCATGAATGAACGTACGTACTAAACGAACTGTAGGTCATTAAGTGTTACAAGGCGTGTAAGAAAGTTTGCTCTGTTTTGACTTTTTGAGTCAATATTTAAACAGTATTTAATCTCAACAGTATTGACATAAATCGTCCATATAATGATAATCGTAATCGACATGTGAATATTATAAAATTTTCCTTAATTTATAGAGTTAAATTTTTATGAATGAAATACTGTAACCAAGGTCAAATTTACGGAAAAAATTCCGTCACGTCACGTCCCGTAAATATAGCCATTGAGCGACGGAAAAAATACCCATACGAAAATCAATTTATGCAAACGTCATAGTCAACAGCCAATCAAATCAGGTATGTGAAAAAGAGGCTGTCCAGTTGTTGTAAGCGGAATAGTTTAATCGTAGTAGTATAAACGTGGACTGCACATGTGTGTAATCTACTTCAAGTAGTATACTGTATAGCTGATACTCAATACATGTTTTATTGATTGGTAAATATTTCCAGGTTAAATGTTATTTAAGTAAGTGTTTCCGTAAAAACCGTGTACTTAGCAACATCAACTTGAAGTGAAAGGAGAGTTGATTTTTAACGGATATCGAATAAAATGGCGGCAACCGGCAGCAGTAGTGAAGATGTAACAAAGAGGACTAGTCCTAGTGAAAACACATTGAGACCTGATGATGTTAAATTTCGAATATCGGCGGACAGTTCAGCTTCCGATACTTCAAATCAAGAGACTAAACTGGATCCGGAAGGCGAGCAAGAACCAGCCGAGCCAACATCAGAAACGCCGATGCTTCCGGCTAGCCCAGTGTCTGGAACAGTGAATGGGAAACTGACTTACAATATCGGGGATATGGAAGTTGTAGAAGTGGTAAGACCGCTTATTTGCAATTTTAATGTTTGTATTTATAGGAGTTGTGTGTTCGAATCGTAATTTCTTAGCGTGTCGGTTTTAATGAACCAGCTAATCTAACAATGTCTATTCAAATTCATTTTAAACAATTAAAGTCTCGATCCGTTTTTTTTGTTCCACTGGCATTCTTGAGAAAGTTCGCACCGTGTCTATGGAGCCCCCACCGAGCCATGATGTTCAGTGAAATGGTAAAACTTGATAAACCGTAAATATTTCTGGCATGATTCATTCAAATACATCAGGCGTGTTCGCTGTTCAGACACGAAAAGAGATGAAACAAAGAATTAGTCTGTAGTTTATTTATAGCGTGCCCTTCATACCTTTGTCTTTTACAATCAGATTGATCAGGGAGATTAGCGATTATCTGCAGCACCATCATTATTATTAATTTATTTAATTAAGAGGAAAAGCTTTGTTCCCAAGCCAATGTGTTTTCCTACCCCCTGATGATGAAAGAACCACGCACCGTGATCGTGATGTCTAGGTCATATTTTAGAGATCGATTTATTGGTATAAACAAATGCAGTGAATTGTTCCCCATTGTAATTGGTGTGTCTCTTATTGATTTTACAGCCTCTAGGCTCTACAGCAGAGAGTTTATTCTGTATAAAAATTGCAGCTTTACCCATGTTAGCTATACATAGAACTAACAAGTATCTTTGAAGTAAAATCCATGTAATATCGATCAGCATATTGGCAGCGATGCAGACATTTCTAGGAATCAACGCAAAAATATTTTACGATCCGGCTAGAACCGAATATTGCCAGTTCAATATATAGTATATGGTGCCAGAGTTCAATATATAGTAAATGACGAGTACGTCATCGATTTTCGCGCATCGCCAATTACCGTAGGGTATTTTTAAACTCGGCACTACACTGTAGTTGCATTTTCTCTTTGTGGGACAACCACCCTAAAAACTTTTCAGGAATTGCGAACATAACTATTTGGTACACCATAGCTCTTATACACGTGGGAAAGGGTAGAGTATACATGTTCATACTTTAAATCGGGGATTGTCCCGCCATTATCAGTGCATATCGATAAAATTTTTCTGTTTTGAAATTCTCCATTATACCGTACATTAGATAATAAAAATACATGAGGCTAAAAAAAAGAAAATTCGGCACACCTGCTTTAAAAGAAGGTTTTAATGGTTAAGTATGCACTCGTGATTACATAAAGAAAATTCGGCGTACAAAAGTAAAAGGATTTTAATAATTAAGCATGAATTCGTAATTAGGAGAAAGTTTAAACGGAAAGTTTCGTTGCTTGTCTGTTATGGTTATTGATCACTATTGGCAATATCACAAAGTTCGCTTGAGTTCACTGGGACAATTACGTAAACGCTAAAGAATTTGAGCCATGTACCGCGGCAATTACGTTTGTGTAAAATACCACACAAGTCATTGATTTGGTAGGGACGCTAAATAAATAATGTTTGGGGATCTAAATGAATCTGCAGGGATATCGTTTTGAATATACGAGTACTTAAAAATACCCGTATGATTGCTAATAATCATTTCTTAACCCTTTTCGCGCATGGGATATAGCTGTTATCCCATGCGCGAAAAGTGTAGAACTAGATCAACCAGCACATCCATACCGTCTGATTAGGCTCTACATTGTTTGTTGTAAGGTACATTAGGTTATTACTGACCAAGAAGCGACCAGTGTAGATCCCGATCTGACGGCACAGATGTACCGCTGATATGAATCTACAGATGTGCACTCGGGTAAGACTCGTATGTAACGACTAAAAGGTTAAATTAACAACTCCAGTTTGTTTTACAATATTTTACAATATTTATAATGAACACAAAAATAGGCAGAGATTTTTTTCTCCGACCATTTTAAAGGTCCTCATATTTAAGCGTGGCTGCTTGTAGGTTTTAGGGGACATTAGTAAGTTTAATTTAGTCTTAACTTAAAAAAAACTTACAATAAAGACCAGTCTCAGATATTTTAGTCTTAACGTAAAAAAAACTTACAATAAAGACCAGTCTCAGATATAAGCAATCTGAACGGCTAAGTATTATAAAACTGAGAAAGAGAACAGTCTCAGAGCTCAGCATGGCCCAAGATTATAAAACTGAGAATGGAAACCTGTCTCAAATCTCATGCATCTGATTATCTGAAGGGTTGCTTGCTTGATGGATTGATTGATTGAAATTGAGCACAGTCTCAGAACTGACAAGTGAGAAACTTGTGGTATTCGTTCTCATTTTAATGACCTTGTAGCCATATTTCAACATCAGGAAATGAGATAATTGCATAATACACATCCATATAGTAAATCATAAGTGCAAACAACTGAAGCGTCACGAGAAACTAAAAGCTTACGTTGTTACATTGTAGGAAAATTACTTCAAAAGAACAGAAGAGATCTTTATTTGCAACTGCGGCTATTTTTGCTTCATGATCTACGTACGTCTTTTTGGTAGTGACATATTAAAGGCCTAAGAGAGGGTCGCTTGTCAGTTCTAAATGGCAAATGGTCAGTTTGAGGTCATTTTCCCTTAAAAAACGAAGTTTTTGTCATTTATCACTTTCTAAATACAATTACTTACACAAGCCTCCGAATCTCGAGGTCATTTTTATTTTTTAGTTGGGAAGTGTGTGTTTGTGTGTGTGTGTGGGGGGGGGGGGGGCGGTAATCCTGCCGATTAAAAGTCTAAAATATAATACACAGGAAAATTTACCACCTTAATTAAAAAAATCAGTGGCGTGCGGAACTGTAAAGCTTCGTTAGGAATCGGGTTTTTTTCTGTCTTTTTTTACTGAGTGATGGAATATAATAACATCAGCACAGTGCAGTCTGTGGGTTCGCATCTTGCGAGTTGCGCTTGCTGTTCCGGAAGCCCCCTTTAACTGTTTGACTCGGTCCTGTATTGGCGATTATAATCGAATTTGATTGATACAGGCTGCAGTCTTCAATTGTCTAATAAATGTTACGAAATAATAATACAAACTACAAATTGATTGTTTATCTTACCGTTCACAAATTGATTGTTTATCTTACCGTTCTGAGGGGCCCGCATAAAAGTGCGAAAAGTTCATTCGACTTCACAAAAAGCCAACACCAATTCCTGTTTTCATCCGATTGTTCAACGCAAACGGATTAGACCTTCGCTATATTTTCTACAAGCTTCTGACTTTTCGCCAATGCCAAAATTTTCCCGAAATTTTTTTCATTCCATTGTGCTTAGTTTGCCTTCTCCCGTATTATATTATTATTTACGAGCAATGGGTATACACAGTGCAGGTGGCCGCAATTATGTAACGGATTAAAGATTAAATTTTATTCCTACTTAAACATTAAAGAAATCACTTTAACGTTAAGTTCCAAAAGATTAATATTCATTTATTTTAGCAATTCAGCGTTGTAACTGTTGAACCACAAATGACATGCAAAAATAACAAAATACGATAACACATTATCTACTAACACAAGAATACGAATGAAGGTTTAAAAATTCTTCACACAATCTACATATTATTACAAACCTCGAAAATGCAGTTAACCGAAAAACACGCAATTATATGCCCACAAATTTAAGCGCATCAACGATACAAGCAAATCGCCCCTTCATTTCTTAGAGCAGCATATACTTGAGAAAACTGCATAAATCTTGGGAACGTTTTCAATAAGTTATTCTACAAACTATACTATATAACTCGTTAAAAGTGTTAATTTCTAAAGCACTGAGCATGAAAGCAGATATTCACTTCCCTCTTTAAAATGCAAAAATATACAACCAGTTACCATACTAAAATCATACATATAAACTCTTTTAAAAATGAGTTATGACCTATACAATAATTTCCAAAATACTTCAATTATTCAAAGTTTAAATTTCAATTCAAGGTCATTATTGAAAAGTCTAATCTGGTCACCAAGTTAGAATTGATTTTTTTTTCAAAAAAAATATTCTAACATGTGTTCGGTCATAAAAGTTTTAGAAAAAACTATTAGCCAGATTTTTGTCCAATTTACTTATTAAACATTTTCAAAACGCTAAAATACATCTGGTTATGAGTATTCGTTAACCACTCTTGATGCACTTGCATTCGTGGACATAAACATTCGTGGTTTTCGGTTAAATGGCATTTCATAGGTTCCTTGTCGATTCGTGGTTTTCGGTTAAGCCGCATTTGCGTGGGTTCCTTGATTAGTGGTTTTCAGTTCATGAAATATTTATAACTTTAATTCTATTTTTCGTGGTGGTTTTGAATTGGTCTATCCACGAAAACCGCGAAAATATGTTTCAAGTAAATCTTCGCGTTTAAATGTTCGATTACGCGTTATTTTAACTACAAAAAACCAACAACGACAGAAAGAATAACGAAACATCTTCAGAGTAGTCATGCCTTAAAATCAACGGATTTTCAATGATAAAAAAAGTTTAGACAGGCCTGTCAAACAGCGAATCTAACCCTAAGACACTCATTTACTGCTGTTGCTTATCAATTTTGTGAATACCATTGTATAGGTAATACTCTGAAAGTTCATGGTTCGTTTGGTTAAAGACTGCAGTGCCGAAATGATATCAACATTTGCAATTTCTTAAATTTTATAAAACAACTTAAAAAACGACCGACACCAGTCAAACGGTGTGCACGTAAAAATCATAATATTGTGAAACTTTAAATTACCGCAATCGTCTTTAAAACGGAGTTTCGAATATACCGATCCATTGGAGTCCATGCAAGTCTTTGTATTGGCGAACGCCCAGCAATCAAAACACTGCACTTGTCAAAAATGACCAATCTGTACAATGCGTTTTGTGAATTTTAAGACGAAAACGCGAAATAGCTCGGGTGGTGGGATTTAGCGGCTGACAACGGTAGCTTTTAATTGCAAGATACGGAAGCGAAATCGTGAGTTTATCAGGAGGTACTTGAAACTTGTTGTTTAAGAGCCGGAAGCCCCGCGTTTAACCCGATATTCGTAGAATTTATCAGACTTTAATTACAGTAACTTAAACGTTTCTAGAAACACTGTTAGTCAATGGGTTTAGAAATTCTGGGAATCGCCTTGAAATTGAAATCGCTTTTCCAAATGAACTTAATAAATCAAATTCTTAAACTATTTTTAATGCTTAAGAGAAACTTTAATCGCGTGGCACCGCCAAGAAATGATGTCTTGGAAACTTGTTATATAAATTATGGTACGCCAATACCGTTAAAATCTGACTTGAAGCAGTGTATTGTGGGCATACCATTACGGGGCTTTCGCTTCAACAGCATTTTCGTGGGTTCCTAAGTTCGAGGTTTTCTATTTATAACTCTTATTTCTTTATTACGTGGTCCTTTTAAATTTGTAAATTGCTTTGTCCACGAAAAATTTGATCCCTGCAGAAATGAATGAATTCGCAGTTTTATCCTTTGTTTTTTAAAAAAAGACGTGTGAATATAAGTTCCGCCACTACAATAAAAAAATCACATTATACGGTGAAGGAAACGTTTCTTTTTGTTATAATTGTTTTTGTATTTTCAGTTTTACTTTCTAAACACTCCCTGCTCGCAACAGGAATTTAATGACTTTATAATCACTTTCGCATTTATCTTACTGTTGTATCATTTAATTTCGCGGTGATCAAATTTCACGCAAATGACAAAAGGGACATTTTCGCGAGGGCTGAAATTTCGCGCACTTCTATTTTTCTAAGAAGACTAGATATTCAGTCGTTTGATTTCGCTGGAGTTTGATTTCGCACATTTACCATAGCGCGAAATACGCGAAAATTAAACCACCGCGAAATATAATGATACCACAGTAACGGTGCCAGGCCATGTATCAGGACGAATCTATTAAATATTATCAAAATAACAAAATATTATATATAACTTGTACTGTAAAGGACCTGTAAACAACGTAAATGGGACGTAATATGTACTAAATAGTCCAAACATTTCGGAGAAATTCGCTCCTGTTCGGTCATTGATAGGCATTACTTAAACATTTCGGAGAAATTCGACCCTGTTCGGTCGTTGATGGGCATTACTTAAACATTTCGGAGAAATTCGCTCCTGTTCGGTCGTTTTTAGGCATTACTTTAGCATTTCGGAGAAATTCGCTCCTGTTCGTTCATTGATTAGTAGGACATTTTTTAGTAGTTCAATTTATAATAACTACCTCTACTTGGGTGAAAGTTTTCATGATTATGCCTGAAATTCAGGAATCTTTGTGTCTAAAAATGGTTGATTTTCTGTAAAAAATAAATTGATAAATTTTCATAAAGGTTTTCATTATTTCTAACTTTCACCCATGCCTCTAACACATTGATGTTTTCCACCCTGAATTGCATTAAGGCAGCTTTAACTATTTATTTGCCGTGACACTTTGGCCATTGACAGCCAGGGTAGGGTTCAAGAATAGGCTGTAAAGCAATTTATAGCACGATTATAAAAGGCCACAGATAATCCTTATTTTCTATTCTACTTAGCAAGTGACCGTATGACCACTTCTACCCTTGCTTGACCTTTAAATAAATTCTTAAAGCAAATCAAACAATACATCATCGTTACGTTTGTGAACTGAAAGAATAATTTTCATATTTTAGGAGTTCCAGCTTGAATAAAATAACAGATAAAGTGCAAAAGTGTATTATTTGATCAGCCGCACCCGCGACTTAATTTTAAAATGATTGTTGACAAACAGTAACCGACTTCTAATATGGTTGAAATTATATTTGGTTAATCAATTCACTTGCTGGGTTAATCATTCAGTGATGCGTAAGTACTAATTTATAGAAATTCATTTCCCTAAAATTTGAAAAAAGCAATTTCAATGTACAAAATATAATTTTAACCAGTAAAAGAAATAAACTTCACCATAATTAAAGTTAAAAAATAATGCAAATCCGATAGACAATTCTGCAAATCCAATGGACGAATTATGATTTGGGCCACTGAGGACTAAATTGAGATATTTGGGTTCATCTGTATAAGAGAAACATTTAAGTTTCATATGTGCGAAGCCCGAATTTGTTTTTTATACAGCACGTTCTAACATCATTCTACTGTTCAAGCATAGAAATTGTTCGGTAATATTGTATCAGATTGTATTCATTGACCATACCTGATCTGCTACAAAGACTGTTCTGCTGGTTCGCTTGTCATGATGACATCATACTAATCAATAAATTTCTTTATCACTTGTCAATTAATGTCATGATACCAATCAATTAATCTTATGTAACCGATGTGTGGATTAGCTAAAATTATTACGTGTTTTGTTACAAAAAATAAAAGTAAGATTAGACAAGTGCACAATTTGAAGACAGGCCGCTTTCTTATAAGTACAGATGTTTCATCTTGGTGTTCTCCAAAATTTTCCTTCAATCAGTTTGCCGGAAGTTCTTATACACTGCACATCTTATCTGTCAAAACCATTCGCTTTAAGCACTAGATTATTAAGACATTGTCAGTTAAGTATGGAATATTTATAAAGTTATGACGTCATGGGTGATCTGATAATTGTAAGACAAAATTGTTCCAAACGCTAAGTTATTTATTGTTCATTAAAAGAAGGCGAACAGTTAAGTTACGTTACCTCAAGGGTTCTTTATTATTAAACTTAACTTTACTTTATTTACAAATTATCCTACGAAAATTATTTAGCAAAATATGGAACTAATTACCAAGTTTAAACGCGACGTGGAGCACCCGTTAGATTTCCTTATTTACTACAATACTATTATACTAGTAAATGATCTCTCTTTGCTGGTTACATCAGGGGACATTTCACACTAGTCTGATCATTTCTCAACTAAATTTTTCTAAATTCATCTAAACAGTCGGTGTTTGTTGAGATGTCTTTAAACCGTTTCTCATTCCCCAGGAGATATTTACTTCGTTACTTATCACAACAGCTAACTCGTATATATTATCGGTCTGTTGCCATGGTAGTTATGTAATGTAAATGATGATGGTAGGAAATGTAGGAAATAACAATAGTATAAAGTCGGCATCGGCTATGGAACACCGAAGCACTCAGTGATTATTACTTGACAAGAATATTTTTGTTCATTTTCCAAGCCAGTATATTCGGCATATTTACTTTGTCTTTTGTTTTGGACGACGACCGAGTAACTGTAGATATTTCATATAAATGCTGTATCTTAGCGGCGCCCGGTAGCTTTCTTTTGCTTTTGCGTTAATATGCAGCGTTACTGTTAGACGAAGTAGTCGTTGCGCTAGAGTTTCCGTTATGAAAATCATTCACAAGTCGGTTATGTCTAACTTTTCGATTCCTCACAGTGGTTCCTGTAAGGGGAAGTTACCGTTGGGATGAGTTTGGCGGCGCTTGAGTAAGGGGAAGTGACCGCTGCGAGAGTTGGGCGGTGCACGAGTAAGGGGGAGTAACCCAACCGCAGCGAGGAGTTTAGCGGCGCTTTTGTAGCTTCTGATGGAAACTATTCAGTGGTCGGGTAAATCTAACTATTTTATTTCTCACAGCGGTTACTAAAACTGTACTATAAGGGGATGTAACCGCTGCCTGCGATGTGTTTGGCAGCACTTGAGTAGCCCCAGATTGGTTGCCCATAACTATTCGATTCCTCGCAGAAGTTGTTTCCTCTCAACGGCCGAAGTACTGTAAGGGAAAGTAACCGCTATGAGAAATTATTGCGGCGCTTGAGTAATATTCAAATGTCTGGTTTATCTTACTATCCTATTTTTCACATATTTACTTCTTCTTACACAAACATTACTGTAAAAGAAGTAACCGCTGCGAGAAGCTAGCTTGTTCACCGAATACTTGAATGATTTCTCTGCCACAGTCTGCACAAAGCAGCGATCGGAACTATGAACTTGTAGAACCTATAGAATGGTCATATAGAATGGCGTGGTGGGCGGTTAATCCACGTCAGGATTAAAAAGTTATGTAGAAAAAGCGTCTTGGACTTTAATGAGGGCACAGCTATGATTAGTAAAATTCGAGAGAATGGCACTCCCACATCCACGTCTATAATTATAGAAGTGTTTTTCAAATTAAATTAAATTATACGGATACATTCTTCGTCACAAACGATCGATATCATCAAAATAAAATCATTATCCTCACACAACACCCGAAGTTTGACCGCTTGACAAACCCGATCAGATAGTCACAAAAAATTATAAAATATATACGAAGTTGTTGTACGTATACATACTAACTTGGTCGTAGTTTTTAACTCGCAAAGTGGACATATGAATATCGGACGGACGATACATCAATATCGGATTGACGATTTATCAATACTAGTATAGGATGGACGATATATCAATATCGGATGTACGATATATCAATATCGGATGGACGACAATTTATGTCAGTATCGGATCTTCCGAACACATTCACAAAAATATATATCTGATGATTTACAGGGGTCAAAATTTTCAGGATTATTCCTAAATTCAGGATTCTGTGTTCCAAAAAATGGTTGATTTTCCTTATTTTCCCTATATAAATTGACAAATTTTCAGGATTTCAGGATTTTCAGAATTTCTAACTTTCACCCCAGGACTTATTAACTTTTCATCTCGAAATTCATTACTGAATTTTATTGATGCACTCGGACCCGATGCATAATAAAAACCATCAGTAGTGACGAGCAGAATGATAATATTTAAACGCCATACTGAATCAAGTAAATATATATTTCCAGACGGAAATTGAAATGCCGCTCAAACCTGGCGCGCCATCGATAATGAACAGCCAGTTATCCATGCAGCCCTCGGTTATTAGCGAGGGAGAAGAAGAGGTCAGCGAAAAAGAACCCGACGAGCCAGAACGGGCTACCTGGGGAGGCCAGCTCGAGTTCTTGCTTACCTGTATAGGTTATGCCGTCGGATTAGGGAACGTGTGGCGTTTTCCATTTTTATGTTACAAAAATGGTGGAGGTGATTATCTGGATTTTTTAAATATCAATTCTTAATTAAATATTTTATGATGTTAAAAAGAAATACTTGTCTGAATTATTTCATTAGCGAAACATAGAGTTTAAACATTAAGTATGCATGAATGACGTTGATAAATAAGTCAAAATTCCAAATAGAGACGGATATTTTAACTACTCCATACATACACCTTTATGGCATGGCCAAACATTGTAGATCCAGATCAGCACATCCCTGCCGTCTGATCAAGATATGCACTGTTCTCTTTTTGATTTATTAGATTATTTTTGACCAAGTTGTGCCAGGTGATCTGGTTCTACACTGGTCTCAGATGATAAAATGCGTATCTACGGATTCAATAGTTAATCCGCCTTTAAAAAAAACAACGTATTTTCTGTTACTTTGCTTTTGATGGAATGCATTTTTAGCTCACCTGAGCCATAGGCTCATGGTGAGCTATTGTGACCCGTCTTTGTCCGTCGTCCGTCGTCCGTCAACAATTTCCTTTAAACAACATCTCCTCTGAAACCACTTGATGGATTTTAACCAAATTTGTCCTGAAGCATCCTGGCACTGATGTCTAGAAAAGTTGTTCAAATCATGACCACAGGGTCAAGGTCAAGGTCACTGCTGCTAAAAATAGAAATTCAGTCTTTGCTCAATTACTTGAGTTTGCTTAGGGTTATTGACTCCAAACTTGGTGTATGGTTAGCTTATATCAAACGGCAGCTTGGGGTTGCTACCCAGGTGTCTGTGATCAAGGTCAAGGTCACTGTTGCTAAAAATAGAAATTCAGTCTTTGCTCAATTACTTGAGTTTGCTTAGGCCTATTGACTCCAAACTTGGTGTATGGGTAGCTTATATCAAACGGCAGCTTGGGGTTGCTACCCAGGTGTCTGTGATCAAGGTCAAGGTCACTATTACTTGAGTTTGCTTAAGCCTATTGACTCCAAACTTGGTGTATGGGTAGCTTATATCAAAAGGCAGCTTTGGGGTTGCTACCCAGGTGTCTGTGATCAAGGTCAAGGTCACTGTTGCTAAAAATAGAAATTCGGTCTTTGCTCAATTACTTGAGTTTGCTTAGGCCTATTGACTCCAAACTTGGTATATGGGTAGTTTATATCAAAAGGCAGCTTGGGGTTGCTTCTCAGATGTCTGTGATCAAGGTCAAGGTCACTGTTGCTAAAAATAGAATTTCAGTTTCTGCTTAATAACTTGAGTTTGCTTTGGCATATTTACTCCAAACTTGATGTATGGGTAGCTTATATCAAAAGGCAGCTTGGAGTTGCTACCCAGTTGTCTGTGATTAAGGTCAAGGTCACTGTTACTAAAAATAAAAATGCAGTTTCTACTTAATTACTTGAGATTGCTTTGGCCTATTGACTCCAAACTTGGTATATGGATAGCTTAAATTAAGAGGCAACTTGGGAAAGCTACCTACGTGTCTGTCGTCAAGGTCACTGTTGCTAAAAGTAGAAATTCAGTTTCCACTTAATAACTTGAGTTTGCTTTGGTTTTTACTCCACACTTGGTGTATGAGTAGCTTATATCAAACGGCAGCTTGGGATTGATACCCAGGTGTCTGTGATCAAGGTTAAGGTCACAGTTGCTAAAAATAGAAATTCAGTTTCCACTTAATAACTTGAGTTTGCTTTGGCATATTGACTCCAAACTTGGTATATGGGTAGCTTATAACAAGAGACAAATTGGGATTGCTACCCACGTGTCTGTGATCAAGGTCAAGGTCACTGTTGCTAAAATAAAAATTCAGTTTCTGGTTAATAACTTGAGTTTCATACTCAGGTGAGCGATTCAGGGCCATCATGGCCCTCTTGTTGGAAAAGGCGCTTGGATGACTTTGGTTTTGAATGATTGACGTTGCTCCAGCGGGAGGGTTGTGGTTTGCGCAAACACTGAGGACATGCTAGTGCATTTCTCTTAAGATACACTATTAAAAGAAAAAAAAACAACACTTTTTTTATGACAATCACATTTAAATATACTTCAAGGTTACACAACGCTTTTTCAACCATTTTCTGTGGCCACCGTATAATTGAGTTTACGATATGATAGACACATTCTTAATTTTATGGAAAGCGGGGAGTCTAATGTAATGATGTAGACATATATTTCAAATAAGTAACAGAAAGTGAATGTGTATTATTTCTGTTTGACAAAACAAATAAAATGTTTTACCCGTGTGACAGCTCTTTCAAGGCGAACATGACATATTCCCGGATATTCTAGTACCCGGATGCACGTTTAAGGCGCCGAGACAGACGTGGCACAAATCTCTTGTTCGAATGATTTAAGCTATTGAAAAGTGCAAGGCTAGTGAAATACGTACTAGTATTTTATTACAAACTGAATAATCCTTTACTTCATAGACATCTAAAATCCAATGGGCGACCGTGTTACAAGATCATAAACCTGACTTTGGATACCAGTCTTAAATCTCTCTTGATTGGCTGAAATGGCGACTAGTCAGAGATTCGAGAGTGGTCTTCAGTTTTAGTTTTATGATCTTCGGCCCAGTCTTGTTCCAGAGCAGTCAGCTTATCCGTACACTTTGATCAAACATTGGTCGCTTAAAGATTTATTATGTTATTTATGAACAAGAAGCGAACAGTGCAGATCCAGATCAGGCTAATCTTGATCTACACTGTTCGCCCCTGAGATAAAGGCAGTATCTAAGAAGTAAAAGTGTTATTAGGATACAGTTACCATCCAGAAAACAGACTTGGGTTTTCGGCCGGGAAAAATAGGATGTAATGGTTATAGAAAATATATCATGACACCAAATATCGTTGAGGTTTTTGTGTAGAAGGGAAAATAGAAACTTCGTTTTTTTCTCTAAATGTAATAAATTGTTGCATTTTTCTCTAAAACTCGACTTAAACTTGGTGCTTTTTATTCACATTTCATTTACCTTTCGAAGAACAATCCGCCTATTTATCCCCAGATTTGAGGACACGACTCAGTCTCATAGCAATGCAGTGTCCAAGGTTACTTGTTTTCCATGGTTTCACTGTAATGTAAAGTGTAACGCTTTAAATAGTTTTGAAACATATTGTTTATAGTAAGTGACTCACTTATGCTACAAATATATTTCCGATCTTTAAGCAGTTTTAAAGCAGTTAAAAGGAAGAAAATATGCAAAAATGTTACATGACTGCACAAGTAGAGTTGGCTACACTCAGATTTCGTTAAACCGATACCCATTTAAGGAGATTTCCAGAAAGGGGATACGTTTGGAGCATTCTTGGGGTACATGTAGCTACATGACTAGCTCCAACTTTCTGGCCAAAATCCAATCTCCTTATCTAAAAATTCTTGAAAAACGACACAAAATTCTTTTTCCTGATCCGACCCCATTCCGTCAAATGGTGATTAACATTCCCCCTTGTATCTCTTCATCCATCTTAGAATTTATAAAAACCGACACAAAAATCCCATGTCTGAACCGAGCCAATTTCCGTCAAATGGTGATTAATTTTCACTTAAGCGCTGGCGTGCTAATTCTTATGTTAGTTTTCTATATTACCTGAAAGCAAATCCGTATTTTCTCATCGATTTCTCAAAGACGGAAATATGAACGAGGTCATTGTCTCAGAAAAGACCACGATTTTTCATTTACACGATGTATATTTAATAGATTGTAATTGATTCATATTTACTGTAAACACAGGTGTACCGTTTCACAGTATAAATACATGTATATCAACTCTTTTCACGCCATATTATGTGGGTTTTATCACACGTGCAATCATTGTAGATCCAGATCAGCCGGCAAATCCGTGCCGTCTGATCTCGCTTCTTGGTCAGAAATAACATTATAAATCTAACTGAACAGTGTAGATTCAGATCAGGTGGCTAGGATTTTCTGGCTTATCTGGATCGGCACTTTTCGCCCATGGGACAGAAAAAAGGGTTGATAAAAAGGAATTTCTTGAAACATATACACTAACATAGAATCAACATTTTCTGATTTGCCACATATACTGGAAATGAAATAATAAAATGTTATCTTGTCAAAGTAACACTGTCAAAACTCAGAATTAGACAGGTGAAGATCGTTTTTTTATATTTTTTATGACGTCACACCTGTAAACAGTATAGTCATCATAATGTAATAACATATTAAAACAACATAATTTGTAAAGAAACTAATGTAACCCCCTAGGCTTTATATTGCTGATAAGCCACATTTTAATGTACTCGTTTGTCACATGACTATCTATTGCTGATAAGCAACATTTTAATATACTCGTTAGTCACGTGACTATCTGTTGCTGGTACGCCACATTTTAATGAACTCGTTTGTCACGTGACTATCTATTGCTGATAAGCCACATTTTAATGAACTTGTTTGTCACGTGACTATCTATTGCTAATAAGCCACATTTTAATAAACTCGTTTGTAACGTGACTATCTATTGTTGATAAGCCACATTGTAATGTACTCGTTAGTCACGTGACTATCTGTTGCTGTACGCCACATTTTAATGAACTCGTTTGTCACGTGACTATCTATTGCAGATAAGCCACATTTGTATGTAGTCGTTTTCACGTGACTATCTATTGCTGTTAACCACAGTTTTATGAACTCTTTTGTCACGTTACTATCTATTGCTGATAAGCCACATTTTAATGTACTCGTTTTCACGTGGCTATTGCAGATAAGCCTCATATGTATGTAGTCGTTTTCACGTGACTATCTATTGCTGATAAGCCATATTTAAATGTACTCGTTTGTCACGTGACTATCTATTGCTGATAAGCCATATTTTAATGTACTCGTTTGTCACGTGACTATCTACTGCTGATAAGCCACATTTTAATTTACTCGTTTTTCACGTGACTATCTGTTGCTGATAAGCCACATTTTAATGTACTCGTTTTTCACGTGACTATCTTTTGCTGATAAGCCACATTTTAATCTACTCGTTTGACACATGACTTTCTAGTTATTAAAAACGTACTATACGAATGCATTATTATAAACAATAAAATAAGATTAATCTAATAGAATGTCTTGCTTTCTCGTTTTAGGTGCTTTCTTGATACCCTACTGTATAATGTTGGCTGTGGTCGGCCTACCATTGTTTTATATGGAACTGTCTCTGGGGCAATTTGCGTCGTTAGGACCAATTACTATATGGAAGTTTAACCCGTTGTTTAAAGGTAAGTAGTCTGAAAATATCTACTTCATTTTATACCATTTTTATCAAAATCTTAAAACCACGAGACTTGTGACTGAACTCACCATACTGTTAAAAATTTACTATTTATAGACGATCGCGGTAGTTTTTAAGTTTTCACAAGGTTATGAATTTTACATGTTCACCATTTGTATGACACAATCTAAACTGGTTGACTGTTTCACTGCGCAAGTCCCTACTTAAGTAGACAATTTATAAATAACGACTATGACAAACTCAGTCGTTGAACAGAGTTGGTTCACATGTATTATTAAAGAAAAGGGTCTCTCACTAGCCAAATAAAATTTCCTCGAAACAAAACAACCCTACAAAGAACGTAAAATATGCAAACGGTGCTGATTTAAAAGTCATAAAATGTGAAAATGAAAAAATACCGCATTGGTCTTTAATCTTTAATTTAACAAATAATAAACTAAACACTCCTGAGAGTGGGTATATTAATGGGTATTGTCCCCAAACTTTAGGAAAAACACAGGTCCTATTAAATATTTAAGTTAAAATGTTTTCTAAATAGTTTATGAAATCTCTCGTTAAACCATTGGATTTCATACAGTTACTCGAAATGGAATATTTCTGAGTGTTTAGTACAAAGGAACTTGGATGCAATTTCACTGCTATTTTTCTGACAAAAAATCAGACATTGATTAATGCAGTTTAAAGACGGTCTGCACTAGTTTAGCCTTACCAAGAATAGAGCAGATAAAACCAGTTTATTTCAAGATTTCGTGCGAACGCGGATTTAAATTAAAAACTTATTTTAAGATATTACAGTTATTTGAATGAAATAGCAGAATTAGAATAAACTAATTTGATCCTAAACTTTTGTGATTTAAAATTGACAAGCAATAAATCCTGAATTTAAGAAAGTTTGCATGTGCATTTAAATATGCAACCGTTGACTGCAGTGTTGCTTTATTTGTTAAAGACGTATGCGGTAGTAGCAAGATTTCACGTTATGCATTTTGCATGCACACCGTTTGCAAAATACGATCGCATTTAGCACACTTGGTCGTTGACTCGATTCCGACTTAAGTTGATTCAGAAGTATTTTTTACAAAGAAAGTCGCTCCCGTGCAAACTGACAGTTACAAGTTTTTTTAATTAAAGATTCCACCATTTAAACGGTGCACACGTAAAATTTATAACGTTGTGAAACCGAAAACTACCACAATCGTCTTTAAGTTTGATCAATGAAGCGATCGAATGGGATAAAATATTGAACCCGCCTATTAAAATTTTGGAACACTCGGACATTATCGGCAAAATCTATTTGTATGACAACTTTATTGTATAGGGGATACTGTCGGGGTATACTCATAGCCATGTTTCATGGTTTATATGTTTTGTGAATACATGTAATTCGAACGTTCGAATGCAAACTGATTCGAACATTCGAATGGTAAAATAGGTAAAAATTGCCATCCCTAGTTAAAATAGATGATATTGAAAACTGGCTAAGAAATAAAGTGAATTTATATTTGAAAATAACGTCTTTCGATACGCCAAGTTATATCTATGTTATTATTTACGAGAATAGTGTAGCAGACACGATTTTCCTGCGGTAATGTATTTGGGGAATCTCTCTGATGAGTCTTACATGATCCTATTTCTTTGATGTTATTGAAGCAGTATTCGAATTTTTTTATCAACAATATTGAAAGCTGTCAATAATAATGTCGCGTTTACATTACGGTCGATCGAGATTGATGATCTTGATTTGAACCGAATTATATTAATCCGATTAGCGTGCACATCGTATTATACATTAAACTTGTGTCGGTTTAATTTAGTTCACATCGCTTCTATGAACAAAGGCTTATCCTTAAAAGTCTGGATTGCGTCTAGTCTCATTCTTTTGGAGCTTTTCTTGTACACTGAGATGCTAAAGTATTAAATCGAAGCTTCGAGTGATCCGGGCTTAACACACCATAAGCAACCCAAATGTTTTCGACACCCAACACCCCAATGAACACAAATATCGATTCAAACTACAGTAACAGCTGTATTACAGATTACTCATCTTGCTTTACTCATGTTAATCCCCACATGTCATTGACCGTCACCGGTAATTACCTATGTTTTAAGTGTACAATACCTATTTTAAAAGACACAAGAAAGAATACCGCTTTAAATTGAATCAAAGTAAAGTTCTTGGTAATTGTTGGAACCAAAATTTTATCAGTCGCGATGGTTCTAACGTTAAAGTGTAAAAACTTATTTAAGCGATCGCAAACGACCTTATTTCTTGCCATGCAAACAACATCAGTTTTATGAATTTAGTTAGAATATTAGTACGAAAAATGCTTTTTATGTTTCCTGTATATAATATGATATGTTTGCTTTTGGCACCACCTGGAAATTTCATTAAAGCAAATGAACAACGCAGAACAGATAAATAATCTAACGTATATGATCTTGTTTTCGTACAGGTATATTGTATGATCTTGAAAACAATGCAAAGCTCAAGTACAAAAAGTTATCAACCTCAAGCTGGCATTTCCGCGAGTTAGATGGTTTTCATGATAACATTTCATTAACCCAACAGTTTCGTTAACTTGTACTTGAAAGTCATTAGTTTTCGCGAGTTACTAACTTTCGTGGTTTTCTTGCACAACGAGTTCAAAATAGCACGAAATATAGAAATAAAGTTTTAAATAATTCAGAAAAAAAGAAATTCTTTCAGTCATTATAACGTTTATCAGGGCTATCCGATCCGCCCTTTGGTGTTGTCCCGGCTAGCTCCGTCGGTAGGGTTGTCGGAATTGCATGGCTAAGCGCTGTCGCCGTGATGGTTCAGGTTCGCTCTCAAGTACAGGTTATATTATTTTTCATTCGACCCTGTTTGACATCTAGTTAAATTTCTTAGTGTTTGGGTTTTTTTGTTAGGGATATATCAAGTTTTGCAGATATTCATCAAGTTTTGCAGTCACCCTTTTTTAACAAATTTCAAAACTTCTTTTGTTTCAGGTGTGGGATATGCGTCTGTGATCGTAAACGCGATGATAGCTCTGTATTACAACGTTGTTGTCGCACAGTGTATATTTTACTTTTTTGCTTCAATGACCAGCGAGCTACCATGGTCGAATTGTAATAATACGTGGAATTCACTGAACTGCACGTTTGATAGTAAGTTTACTCACACATTTTATGTTATTGTAAGTTATCGGTAAATATAGAATCACGTGATATGCACATTACAGGGGCGGATTCCGAAGGGTTCAGTAGGATAGCGCGAACAAACGTTTTTGGGCAGCAATATTTAATAAATTTTCATGGGGATTCAGGCCAGAAAGTTGGAAATTTACGTATAACTACCAAAAGACTGCCCCAAATGAACTCCCTTTGTTGAAATCATGCATCCGACCTTGCATTCATTTTTAATAGTAAATAAGTAAACAAAAAACTTTAATTTTGTTATTTTAATGATTCAGCTGTAAAAATTGCTCATGAAAAACATATAATATAGCAATTCTTATTTAAGAGCACTTTTAGTTTTCAATGTATAAGCTATCACGTGACTTTCTAGTTATCTACAATGAGTTATACATAAGACAGCTCCAGAAATTGTCCTGTCAATTTTCCTATGAAATAATTCGATCTACTAGTCTAAGTTCTGACCAATGTCAGATCGATAACTCTACTTGTAACAAAGCTAGGTGGCTGACTAAATGTAGCAATCGTCCTGTAGTTGTTTTGGTTAAATGTAGTATAAAATGATAAATATTTATCGCTATCGCCAACAATTTTATTTGTCCGATCGAGAAAATCAAATCGGAGAATAATCATTAATGTTTTTTGGGTCTTAGAATAGAATCCCATGTCGATAACAGAATATTTGAAATGTTAGAACCTATCAATAACTTATTGACTGCAGCTACGTGTATATTGAATTTGACAGTGTTAACTGGGTGAAACTATAAAATAGTTCAACAACAATGGAAACTATTAAAAAAGTATTTGGTTTAAATAATATTTATTCAGAAATTTTATTCAGAATATGCGCGTCATAAGCAGATGTAACTCATAAATTATAGTGAAAATTTAATGGATTAAAAACAAGTGATAAGCTTATGTGAAATTTTTCCAATATATTTTGACCTTCTACATGTAATTAGCCCCACATGCAGTCCATTCTATTAAGTAACCAATCCCTAAACATTACAGATGCAACCCGAATGGCAGCCAAAGCTCTCAACTTGACAGAAACTACCCCAACCCAGGAGTATTACAGGTTTGTACAGAAATTGTTAAAAAGGACATTGAAAGGGCGGCCTTTGATAAAGGTGGTCCGAATTTTGGGGCGGTTTTTAGTAATAAGTGTTACTGTATCTCAACTCTCAGATTCCAAAGCACCATTCATTTTATATAGGCGCTGTCGTCGTATGGGTCGGGTTCGATTCCCGGTTTAGACAAAATCATTTGGAATTCACAATAGCGTTAGTGAAGTGTTGCGGCGGTCTCCCCGGTCGTAAAAAGTCGCCCCGCACTTCAAATCAGTGTTATTATTATTACTCTTACAATGAGATCACGAAGGTTCTCCGGTTTAAAGTAAAGAAATGGGTCTATGGTACATTTTTATGGTGTTAAATGTTTGTATTTCATCAGTCATAGTAAATAACATGTACTTCGGAATATACGGCAAGTTACAGTGTAGAGATTTCGTGTTTCTCTCTTAATATTTCTTCCAATAAAACTCTTATAAAATCTGCTTATTTAAAACCGAGTAATTTAATAGTTGTCTTTGAAAGTCCTTGAACTTGTTCTTCGCTTCTTTGAAAAACATTGAACATATACATGTACTTCGCGTCTGTTTGCTTGTATACTTTATAAATCTCGGAACGCTGAGTAGAACGTCGATTTCTTTTTATGTATAGAAAGTTGTAAATAGAGTTATTGATTGTGGTTTAGTAGATCTTCTTTTGATGACGAGAAACAAGCATCTGCGCTATTCTAGGAGCCAATATTTCCAGCAATAAAATCTGCTTTGCATCGTTATATAACAGAGAAGTGTCTGTTGTTCTTCAGAGTTTTTCTTATGATACGAGCGAAAACTGATGGCTTCGATCTTTAACTCGACGATTTTATAATAGATTTTATTGGCATTAAGGGATTGCCACACTCCTCCCAACTTTATTCATCGATAAAAAGAAAATTATCAAAATCTCAATAATGGCAAAATGCCGTTCAATAAAACTTTGCACAATTGAATGTTACTACTGAATCTTTATTTTGCATACAGTAGGACTCGTTAGAAAAGTAAAGAAAAAAAGCTTGACCTAAAAATTCCTTAAAATTCTATTTACATAAATTCACAATAACTAAGCGATACAAAACATAATTTTAAATTCCCACGAGAGCGCAATGATACTGACAAGAAAATGTTGTATACTTTGTAAAAAAAAATTCAACTACTAAAAGAGAAATCAGTGATTGTCATCGGTTTACGCGACCAGGAAGCGACCAGAACAATGAAGGTCAAACACACTTTTACTAATATCTCCTAAAGTTTACATATGTAAGTCACGAGGACACAATAAATTGTTGTCAGTATCATATTACTCATGTGGGCATTTAAAATGATGTTTTGTGTTGTTTAGTTTTTGTGAATTTATGTAAACAGAAATTTAGGGAATTTTCAGATCTCGCTATTTTCCTTGACTTTTCTAACGTGTCTTACCACCTGCAAAATAAAGATACATTAATAACATACATTTGTGCAAAGTTTTGTTTAACGGCATTTTGCCGTTATTGAGATTTTGATAATTTTCTTTTTATCGACGAACAAAGTTGGGAGGAGTGTGGCAATCCCTTAAACGCGTACTAATTAGATTTATTCTTGACCACACCTGGGTAACAGTTCTTAACGTTTACACATGAATGAAAGTTAACTAACTCATCTAATAGATAATACAGAAAGTTTAAAAGTAGCTACCTGTCGGGAATGCTTTCACAAAATCGGACAACGATCAGCGGAGGGCTTGACAGGTCATGTCGACCCCGCGTTTTGCGTCGCCGTAAAGTGTCGCAAAATGTCGGATACTGTTTACTATTGTAAATGTGTAATACTTCATGTAGCAGTAGCGCAGTTTGTTAGAGTGTTCTGATAATTGAGGCGCGTCATAGGGAAATATTTCTTCGGAAACGTTATTCCTTGAAATGACGTCATAAATGACGTCATAAAGTTAAGCAGACGACATTCATTTTTATGCGTTTCGCGATAAAAATTTTACGTTGTCAAAATGTTTAACAAAATCTTCTATTAGTAATGAAAATGTAATAGAATCGTGAAATCTTTCGAAACATGGTAAAATCTAAAATGTCAAGAATATCACCTAAGACTTTTTTCCCGTGACGTGCCCCATAATGTGATGGTGCATGTTCGGTTCTGTGTCCACATCAATAATTGTGAAATTTGGCTTGTGTTCCAGTTTAAATCGTAATACGTGTATTGCAAATTCAAATTTAAACGCATTTTCGTTCTTTGAAAAGAGGTTTAGAATGAAAACTGCCATATTTTGCTTTGAAAAATATAATTTATGATTGGCGCATTTCCTGAGGTTTCATTATAGATGCAAGTGATTTATTTTGGATTATGTACAGTGGTGTCAAAACAAGAATACTTGATAATAAATAATCAAATATTAATTCTTGCATACCAGATCAGGTCATCCGGTGTTTTCACTCGTGTAGGAAATTTCGATTCTACACCCCCCCCCCCCATGTAGAATGAGTCACGTGAGTGACGTCATATATTCAAGTTGTTGACGTCATTTATAAAAATGGTTTGCGTTAATGTCAATATTTCAGCATAAGGAAAATAAAAAAGTATGTATACATACATAGAAATGTTATAAATAATAAAAGGTATGCAAGAAAAAGTATCTTGCATGAGACAATCGGTAAAGATAGAAAAATCTGTCGCCTCGGGTGAACTGTTTTGGCGGGAACTCGGCAGAGCCTCGTTCCCGCAAAACAGTTAACCCTCGGTGACAGATTTTTCCATCTTCACCTCACACTCATGCATGATTATAAGTATCATGCATGAGTGTGAGGTGAAGATGGAAAAATCTGTCACCGAGGGTTAACTGTTTTGCGGGAACGAGGCTCTGCCGAGTTCCCGCCAAAACAGTTCACCCGAGGTGACAGATTTTTCTATCTTAACCGAATGTCTCATGCAAGATACTTTTTCTTGCATACCTTTTATTATTTATAACATTTCTGTGTAAGTATACAAACTTATTTATTTTCATTATGCTGAAATATTGACGTTAAAGCAAATTTTAAAAAAAATGACGTCACTAACTAGAATATATTACGTCAGATACTTGAAGACGTGACGTCACTTACGTGACTCATTCTACATGGGGGATGTAGGATCGAAATTTCCTACACGGGTGAAAACACCGGATGACCTGATCTGGTATGCAAGAAACTTATATTCCAAACATATTTCAAGTCTCAGACAGTCTCAAAACTGCATAAATTCGCTTGACTTGTGTATATTTTTGCATTAGATTATGGGCAGACAACTTTGCAAAAAAAGCAAGACAGGCGTTATTATGTTGCACTATGCAATTTTTTTACTTAAATGACGATTTTATTTGTATTAAGGCCTGATACTTCTAAACTGTGTTTCACACACTGTGAGAGCCTTTTCATTAATTGTGGTGTCAAATAATATACGCGGAAATCAAAAATCGTGCAGAAGAAACTACGATTTTTTTCGCGGGCATAAATTCGTGCAGTTGTTTTTTCCAAAAAATTAAATTTTATTGGTATGATTGTGCTGGGGTTTGATTTCGCGCACTTGCACTAGCGAAATACGCGAAAATCTAACCCCGCGAAATATAATAATACTACAATACTTTCACTTTTTAGAAATGCATTTTTGATTTCATCAAAATTACAGTACAAAAATTTTCCGCAACAGAAGAATTGAGATTTTGGAAAACAAGAAAACAAACTACAAAGTAAAATTTACATTAATCATTAACATTGTTATGAGTCTTAGAAAGCATTTTATTTTGATCAATATTTGACACAGAATTTAAATAATAAAGGCTTAGTGTCTTGTTTTCGAGAAGAAATGGAGTATAATGACATTTCAATGTCATTTCGTTTGCAGGGTTATTAGTAAGACTTGTTTTGCCAGACTTTAAGAACATTTAGTTAGGTTTTGGATATTTTATACGGCGATAACATAACCGTTGTTTTCTGCTTTGTCCGATAACTTTATCGCTTTGTGAAATATATACTTGTTTTATTGCATGTGCGAACAGTGTAGATCCAGATCAGCGGGCACTTCCGTGACATCTGATTAGGAGCTTTACGTTTCGCTTCTTGCCTTGGTCAGAAATAACCTAATGCATCAAAAAGCGCACCGTGTAGATCCTGATCAGACCTCACGGATGTGTCGGCTGATCTAGATCTTCATTGTTTGTTTATTGATAAGAGCCTGGGCTATACTCCATGGAGTAAAGGGTTCAATAATGATTAGGGGTGAAGAGACTTTATTGTCTGTCGTCAAAATGAATTGTCTGTCGTCAAAATGAAGCAAATCTTAAACTATTGCGGGAATTGAACTAACGACCTCAAAATTGAAGTACCGCTTTGATTAGGTTTTCTTGTTACGATCCAGTTTTCCTTTACAAAGCATCGATCTTATTAAAATGATGAATCATCAAGTGCAATTCTGAGTAAAACAATACAATATTAACCCATTTAATCAAACGGCTGATATATTAGTGTTATTGATTTCCGCGACCTTGACAGTTTTGAAGATGAAAAGTTCATGACATTGACCAGAAGTCGGAAGAAGATTTCTGGAAATATTTCTAATACAATTGTTACACTCTCAGCATTTCGTGTTTTTCTCTGCTCAGCGGTTTGTTGGCAAATATCATGGATAGACAGATTGTATTATTTCAGTTACAAGACAGTTAATGGAAAACAATCCGTTCGCAAACTATTTTTTATATCGATTTGTTATACTCTTAACCCTTTTTCTTACTACACCAGTCATATTATTTAATTTCTCACCGTCGATTCGGAGTATACTCTTCAAATTGAAACATCGATAGATACATTATTTTTACTTCTTTTTATGAAATTGTCATTTACAATTTAAGCCTTAGGTGTCGGTCAAATATCTTAAAATGACGCAATGCTCTGGTCTCGTTAAGATTATTGAGTACCCGCCCTTTGGCTTTGCAATGCTATTATTAGCTTCTTTTGTTTTATATGCTTGTGTGCTTCTGCATGCAACATTGTTGAGCCGATGGGTGGGTTGGAGTTATTTCACCAAGACAATTTGTACTTGTTTTGTGAGATGAGAACCTGTTGGGGCAAGCGTGAGGTTGGTCACCATGGAGAGGTTAGTTATTGTATGAATTACATGTTATTGTGATCTAATACTTATCTTTTGCGATAGATAACAATCAAGCGATGTCCTAGCCTTCCTCTCATATCCATACATTTGGAATCCGCCTTCAGATAAAGTAAAACAAAGGAAAATGATCACGCAACATTCCAGATTTCTACAAAAAAACTACGTATTATGCCCATTTAAAATAAATTGAAACAAGTTTTTTTTTGTAAACGACACTGCTGTTATCAAAGCCCAAAGATCGACAATCAATATGCCACCCAGCTTTAGCCAGTATTATAAGTATATTCCTTAACAAACATCTTTTTTCTGAGGCACCTGAAGCAAATTGGATATTAGGGATTCGCCTAGAAAAAGTGAATGGATAACGTAACTTCTTGACTGGATAATGGTATAGTTTCCCTTATTTCAACCTTAATACTATTTATTCTATTCTTTTTTGCATTTTCCATCTCTTTCCGCAAACTGCTATCTTTATGAAACAATACCACCAGCTCTAGTGACAAGATAAATGACCCATTTACCTTAATGATCTCCCGAAATAGCATAATTTCTTTCTGTCCCGAAGGCATCAACTAAGAACTAACCCAAAGCCTCTTAATACCCGGGTTAAGCGAATCTGTATTTTTTGGTGATAAATACATTAGTTAATTACTATAACTATTATGGTCTAAGATACGTGTTCACGTAAAGGAAGCCAACCGTTATACATAAGAACGCTTTTGAGAGTGGCGTGCTTTGCCAATTGGGTAGTTACTGTTAAAAACTGTATCAATTAAGTAGCATGATTTAGTTGTGGTTTATATTTTTTGTGCCAATATGCAAAACTTAGGCCTATAATTATATTCGCGAGATACTACGATATTCAATTGAGGACATCGTTGTTTCTCCTTTCGACCTCTTGAGCAAGATCACGACTCAACGATGCTAGATCGCTTTGGCGATGCGTGGTCGCGAAAATACGATTCGAGGTCGCGAAAGAACGAGGACGCGATGATAATATAATAGCGTGTTTTTGTGGTTTTGACGGCCTAAGGGCTGGACATCAAAAATGTGAAAAAGCAGGCGAGAACGCTATACATCGATGCTTAGTCGCAGAAAGTAAGCTGCCAAGACCCGATTTAAATATCGCGTTCTCGCATCGTACTTTCGCGACCGCGCATCGTGTTTTCGCGATCTCGCATCGTTGTTTCGTGTTCTCGCCTAATATGTCGACAGCGACAGTGCTAAACAACGATGGTCTCAACGGAACACCGTACAATACGATTTGTCATTGTAACGTTTTAATTTGATTTTAAAGCTAAGACCAAAAACGTCATAAATACAATGAAAAGATGCATATGTTTTGTAATGATCACAGTGGATAGCAAAAAAAAGGACAATATACAAGAGTTATTAAATAATATAATTTTATCTGAACATTTCAATTAGGAGAAACACTAAAACTCCACCATTATCCATTTCATGAATATTTGCCATTATCAACCGAGCGAATCCCCATTATCCAATTTGCTTCATTATCAATATAATTATTCTCACAATCTATCATTATCCGCGATTCTCATTATCTGGGTACATACCGTGTGTACTTTCTATCCAATTCAAAAGCATCTGATTATTTGTGGGAATGATAATTAAATGGTTAGAACGTATTTTTTTATTTAAATATTAAGTTGCTTTCAACCCTGGCTAGACCGCATTGGCAGTAATATGCAGTTCCATCACTGCACATGAACAGGCTCAATCAAACCGAGACCGCAATATTTCCAAATTTCTTGTTATAGATCGCTTTTAAAGGTCCCTTCTCATCTATTAGAAATTGTATTATGTAATACTTCAATGTAACAGACTCGGTGAAACTGAGTCTGCACGATTGTTATATTTGTCGTGTTCAGTGCCAATTAAGGATCCATGTGAAAATCCACCTGATACATTATTGATTAGTTGTTGATTTCAACTCAAAATTAAGACAAAACCATCAATTTAATTCAAAGCGGAGTTAAAACATTACCATAATTATTGTTTCGTTAGAACATAACTATAATTATTGTTTCCCTATGTAGTTGCTCATTAGAAAAATGTTTGTTAATAATTTCCTGGTTGTTTATTAGAAGTATTTCTATGTTGATTTCGCTTCCTTGTCGGTCTTTATTTTCCTATTTTATGCGATATGTCGACTAACCTTAACAACGACAATTGGGGACTCAAAAATTTTTCTACCGGGTTCTTGATACTTCCTTAATCAGCTGATATAACCTAAAATGGTATTAGATGTTACACAACTTTAAAGCGCGTCACGAAGATTTTACAACGTGATAATATGTAAACATTGATCAGTAAATCCATGTAAAAGCCCTTGAATAAGGGGGGTTTATCCCCCTGAAACGTTGGGATTAAATTTGTGTCTTAGTGAACAGTTTTTAAATTGTGTCTCTTGAGAACTTTATTTTATCTTCGCGAAGTTGGCGTCATATCTTAAAATGGCTTCATAAAGTTGATCAGATAACAGCGCTTTTAACCATTTTATTAAATGATTTTTTGTCTTTGATCTATTTGTTCTTGGGTTTTGATCCTTAGTTATTTAAGTAAGATAAAATACAAGACTAAAACTCATCACCCACATTCTGGTGTATTTCTTTTTTACTTCAGACCATTCATAATAATGGCCTTCTATTATTTTCGGAAAAAAATCTTGTTTATAAAACCATGTTTACAAAATTGAGTATGAATGTTATAATACATGTACACTACACAGAAATGCATGTGATAAGTATGCTAAAGTGGAAAGTGGTGTGTGTGTGGGGAGGTGGGGGGGGGGGGGTAGGTTAGCGGGCATTAGTGTCATGTTGTCACAGTCTAGTAATAAAATATATGTCTTTATCGGTTTCCAGGCACTCATAATATATACACATTTTTTAGTATTTCATCAGTCCATGTTTCTAAATTAAAAAGTTGTAATTCCTATGTACCCCAATTGTGAAGATTACAGACCCGTCACTTGAGAGACGATACCAAAATCCCTGTTCATTACACTACACACAACTATAATAATTATTGCGAGGACTGCAGATCTCTCACAGGAAACTCCGTTCCAAAATCACTACAGTCTTCTCAATAATTATTGAATTCTCCCCACCCTTACCTATTTTACAGAAACTACGTGTTGGAGCAGTCTGATTCTATTGAAGATTTTGGTTGGCCCAGATGGAAGTTGGCCCTGTGCCTTCTGCTTGCTTGGGTCATCGTGTGGCTCGTCTTGCTCAAAGGAATTCAGAGTCTTGGAAAGGTCTGGATAGTTTTTTTTATTGTTACTGTTAAATCTAATTATTATTATATGTCTTTATGTTAAATTAACCTCGAATTTTGTTATGAACTGCTTGAAGTAAGAAATCGGAGCCTATCAGTTAAGAATTTGACATATGAATTAAATTCATACCAACTACTTCTAAATTATTAATTAGTTTCCTGTCTGATTGAAGCTGATTCATATTAAAATCTGCTTGGAATAAGAGCGAGGTTAATGCACCTTAGATTCTGGTTTAAACCTCCCCTATACTGCAAGTTGTTCCGCAACTAATCAATTTCAAATACTTGTATGACAAGACAAACAATTAACGAAAGACAGAACCTGAACGGTTACCACATTGGAACGGTCAGTTGCAGAACAATGTGGATTTATTAACCTATGCACTGTTTGCCTCTCAGCTTTATGGCTGTGTGGAGAGGCTCTGCTTTCGGAATGTGGTTCAGCTTTATGGCTGTGTGGAGAGAATGTGCTTTCCGAGTGTGGCTCTTCCTGATAATCATTTTTTACTTTTCTGTTATTTAGGTTGTGTATTTCACTGCACTGTTTCCCTACTTGATGATGACCATATTGTTGATTCGTGGAGTCACCTTAGATGGAGCAATAGATGGCATATTATTTTACTTGACACCCAAATTCGAGAAATTGTTAGATCCAAGGGTATGTATTGCTTGATCACAATTACAAGGATAACATATAATAGTCAACACCACTTTCAGCTGTTGCAAACATCAGTTTTAAGTTAAAACATATGTTATGATGCATAAAAAGTAATGATTTCTTGCACGAAAAAATAGAACAGATCATCAATTAGAACACGTTTTTATCGTATGCGTTCTACAGGACTTGAACAGCCTCTTTTGTGCCAGTTTTTTATCTTCCAGTTTCTATCATTTTCGCATCAGTCCTATTTCTCACCGATATTTTGTCTGAAAAAAAGATATGTTATTAAAACTTGTAATTGCTTGAACGTGTTATGTGTTAAAAAAAACGTGAACTTTTCTATTTCATAAGGTATGGTCAGATGCAGCTACACAGATTTTCTACTCTCTGAGTGCCTGTACTGGTGGGATGGTTGCCATGGCTAGCTATAATAAGTTCGACAACAACTGCTACAGGGATTCTATGATCGTCGCGTTTGTAAATTGCGGCACTAGCATATTCGCCGGATTTGTGATTTTCTCTATTCTTGGATTTATTGCGAATGAAAAAGGAGTTAGTGTTGCAGAAGTCGCAACTGACGGTAATAACTTATGTCATAATTTACGAAATGTACCGTAATTTCATTTCGATCGAAATTGTAATATTTACTGGTTTATACTATTTACTGTTGTAAATATTGAGTTGCGCTCAACCCGTGGCTATGAGGTGTGGGTAATATCATTATGCATTTCGATTTCTGCCCATGAACATACTTAATCAAACCGAGCCAGCAATATTTTATTTATGTCGTGTTCGGAGGCTTTCAAAGTTTCCTCTTCATCTATTTTGTAATCCAATATCAATTCTATTCTTTACGCTTTACTGCAAATAAATCCTTTAGCAAAACTCTTAAGAATAAGAAATCTTCAGACTAGAGAGATAAAGTACTGGAGGACTTTGAGTAAACTTGTCTTAGTTGTCTGTAAATGTCTTCCTGTAATTAAAGAAAACATACTTGCGTTTTCCCATTACATAATTGAACAGTAAACGTCGTCACAATAGTGCAAGAATGGTAAACATGTAACTATTTCTTATTTTAATGTGTAACAGTATTGCACAAAGGTGACGACATGGTACATCATTCCAAAACATTAGTGTGCATAGGCGGTGTCTATGCTAGTTCAAACCCTCAACTACCTAGAATCACATATAAGGAATTACAAGATAATTATCTCTTTATAAAATAATTGGATTACACTTTTATTCGATAAAAAATCGTTGAAACTAAAGTTCAAGCTCTACTTTAGACCACCTGTGGATAAAGACCACCGTTTTATTTGTTCCCCTAAATGATTTAAAGAAGAACTTCACCTGTAAATAAACAACACCTGCCTTAAGACACCACTTTTAGTTTTTCATCAGAGTGTTCTTTGCATACAGTTCGACTTTATATTAAATTTACAGATAAACTAGGAACTTTTAAATAAGAGTGCAAATATCGCAACAAATGTTGATGTTTCATTGCGAAATAACATTTAAGGACACATTTCCTGAGCAACATTTCTGAAAAGGAATAAGATAAAGACTTACTGTACAACTAAAAAGAGGGAAATTGTCACTCGAGATTACTATAACTTTTATAAAACACCTATCCCTTATTTACAAAACAAACCAATAAAACGATTGCCATTGTTGACAAATGATAAATTGCACGTTCTCCGTTTTTCACTGTGTGCAAAAAATGCAATGCAGCAATATATATCTCTTTAAACTTGCTTGTATATCTGTTAAGTTTAATGAAGTGAAGCCATTTCAATGAAATCATCTCGTTTCTTGAAACAATATTTTAGACTTGTGTGACTTAATTAAACATCAGTGTAAACAAGGCCACGCAGCATAAATTTGAAATATGCTATAAGGTTAACCTCACTAAAGAGAGCGTAAGAATACGACACCAAGAAACTATCGACAAAACGGATGACATTTTGTTCAACTAAACAGATGCTGTTTAAACACATTGTGTTCGTATGCAATAACAATATGATAAAAAAAAACAACAGAAAATGTCTTATTCTCGAAAACGAATACAGAATACTTACAGCTTTCGGCCAGTTTTAGATGGGCGGCCAGTACATTTATAGCTTGTACATAGATACGTGTACCTCCTGTTTTGACTTTTGCGTTTTATGTAATACGTATGATTTGCAGTCTCAGATTGTTTTCTCGTTTCAGGTCCGGGTTTGGCTTTTGAAGTATACCCAGAAGCTTTGGCTCAGATGCCTGTAGCCCCAATGTGGTCAGTGTTCTTCTTTTTAATGATGTTAACGCTAGGATTTGGTTCGGAGGTAAGTGAAATATTATATAATTATTTGATGAAAGTGAAATAAATTTTGAATTTTGCATTTCGGTCTTATTTAACAATATCTTTAAATTATTTGAGTTAAATTAATATCTCATATTGACACTCTACAATAAAATGGTAGAATATTACGAAGAAGAGATATATAAGCGTTTTTTCTTCAATCCATAGCATTACATGTGGTTTATTGTAGTATGCCATTCAATGTGCATTTCTTTGAATAAATAATGTTTTAACCAAAGGTTGGAATTTGTCTTAAAAGCCGGTTTAATAAAATTTACTCTTGAAATATGAAAGTTCATATAATTTTGTGCTTTATAAGTTGCCATTTTATGCTGAAATGTCTTCTTCATTTGTGTCAAATGTACTTAATAGCATTAGTCTAGTAACAGCTTAGGCAGATGTTTTACAAATTAAATCGAAATGAAGCCAACAATTTATTGACATTTGATGTTAGGTTAACATGATCTTATTTTATCTTATGTCCTCTTTTGTCCTCTCTACTTGCTGGCTGTGAGGGAAGGCTGTGTTTCTGGATGTTGCCATTCCTGATATGCATATTTTACTCTTTTTTTATATGATTCTATTTCATCTATGTCAATTATTGTACAGATCACGATTTTTTTTCCAGTTTTCAATGGTTGAATGTCTCCTGAGTGCCTTTGCAGATGAGTATCCAGGTTGGTTTACCAGCACAAGACTGAGATCTTTCCTTTACAGAACAACTGTAATCATCATCTGCTTCGTGCTAGGTCTTCCAATGACCACAAATGTAAGCAATACAAGACTAAGATCTTTCCTTTACAGAACAACTGTTATCATTATCTGCTTCGTGTTAGGTCTTCCAATGACCACAAATGTAAGCAATACAAGACTAAGATCTTTCGTTTACAGAACAACTGTAATCATTATCTGCTTTGTGCTAGGTCTTCCAATGACCACAGATGTAAGCAATACAAGACTAAGATCTTTCCTTTACAGAACAACTGTAATCAGTATCTGCTTTGTGCTAGGTCTTCCAATGACCACAAATGTAAGCAATACAAGACTAAGATCTTTCCTTTACAGAACAACTGTAATCATTATCTGCTTTGTGCTAGGTCTTCCAATGACCACAAATGTAAGCAATACAAGACTAAGATCTTTCCTTTACAGAACAACTGTAATCATTGTCTGTTTCGTGCTAGGTCTTCCAATGACCACAAATGTAAGCAATACAAGACTAAGATCTTTCCTTTATAGAACAACTGTAATCATTATCTGCTTTGTGCTAGGTCTTCCAATGACCACAAATGTAAGATTTAAAATAGTTCAAAAATAACCAAGGTGATGCTACCTTTATAATTATGCCTTTAGAAAGGTATATTATATTTTGCTTTAAATAGAAAGTTTATATGATTGTCAGCTAGTAATGCATTTGAAAAGCTATGTAGTCAAGAGCCTTTTTTCGATTTAAAGCAAATATAAGGTTGACTGATTCTCGGGTGACTGTAGTTTGAGTTTGGGAGCTTTGGTTCACTGTTACATTGTCAACAATCAAGATTAGAATATTTGAAAATGACTTGACCTATCATCAACATTATGATGATAAACGAATTTCGGAAAATTAATAACCTTGATAAAATTTGCCATCTGATATTACAACCGCCATCGGAACTGGAAAAAATTGGTCCTAATAGTGAGTTGGTCTTTATTTAAGGGTAGAATTTAGTGCGAATCTGTAAAACGAGATATATTGAAATGAGTTATCTTACTTTCTTAAATTCACGATGGTCTTTATGTTGGGTTTTACTGTGTTTAAATTTGCCTTTTAACATTTCAGGGCGGCATGTGGCTTTTGAATTTGGTCGATTATAGTGTCAGTGGGTTTCCCCTCCTATTTGTTGGATTGCTTGAATGTATTGCTCTGTGCTACATATATCGTAAGTTTCTATCCTATCTTAAAGTCCTCCTTTTATTTTCAAATATGTATTATGGTCTGTATGTTTAATGAGTGGTACTACTAATTAGTTAGGAAACAGGTATTCAGGTGTTTAGTACTAATGATCGGTAGAAAAAAATTGGAGTTTTTTTTTTAAATTATGCCGATTTAACCAGTATACGCCTTTCCAATAATTCGATGATTTTTTTTGTTACCTCCCCTGTCCAGTCACGTGACTGCTCTACGGGAAAAATATCTAACAAATAGTGAAAATAAAAAAGTCTGGCTAATATAACAGACCAGCAACTTATTTTTTAACCGCCGGTGACGAACGCAGACCTTCAATATGTTGGATAATGTTAGCTATTATGTGCTTAAGCCATAGTCCGATCGTTCAGCACCTTCCCGCAGAGCCTCGTTTTGAATTGATTTTCGGTCACGGGAAGTAACTCGTACAGGACTGCGAAACTGTTTATTGGAAAGGCGTATAGTGACATTTCATCGATGTCAGTGTGCAGGTACAGCCCGCACAAATATAACAATATTTTTCAATTTTTATTTAACCAAGAAAACGTGTACTTTGTTGATATGAGAACCTGTTGGGGCAAGTGTAAGGTTGGTGCACCCTAGAACCTGGTTTAAACCCCCAGTGGTAAATTATTTATCCCACTGACCGTTCCAAGGCGGTAACCCCAAGGTTACTCATTTTCGTTAAGGGCTGTTCCAGGAAAAAAGGAGTGAGGGGGTGGAACTGAAATTAATTAAAATTTGATGGGTGGGGGGTGGGGGTGATTCCTGGAAGCAAATGTGTTGTTTGAAAACAATGGTACCCCCATTTTTAAGTTCCGTTCCACCCCCCTCCCCCACTCCTTTTTTCCTGGAACAGCCCTAATTGCTTGTGGTGTCTTATTTGAATTTGACATACTAATAACTCGTGCTCTCTCTCCCTCTCTTCTTTTTCGCTGCGTGGGGAGGCTGTGAGTGTGGCGATTCCTGATATGCATATTTCATTTTTTTCTTTTTCAGACTTCGATAGATTCCAGGAAGATATTGAGATGATGTTGGGTTATAAGCCTGGATTTTATTGGAAATTGACCTGGAAATTCGTTACTCCTTTTATAATTTTTGTGAGTGCATTGTTTATTGATATTTGAAGATAAGTTTGTTTAATTTTGGGATGCGTCACTTGAAAAGGTACATTCGTACAGTTGACGTCAATTCTTGAAATGACATCATAAATTGAGATGACGACATCGCTTTCAATGTATTTCACGCTTACAAAAACATTTTGTTGTTAAAAAACTTTACAAATATCTCCAATTAGAAGTGAAAAATAATAAGATATGTTTAAGTTTCTTTAAAATAATATTGTTTCAACTTAAATTTGACCGAAGACACTCTTGCTCTTGGCGTGTCGCATTTGGGGCGCGCCACGGGAAAAGGTACATGCGGATAGTTGACGTCAATCTTTGAAATGACGTCATAAAGTTGAGAAGACGACATTAATTATTATGTATTGCGCGTTAAAAATACCATTTAATTGTCTAAATGTGTAACAAAATCACATTTTAGTTATAAGAAATTGATTTATAGTTGTAAGTTCTTTCTAAATTTAGTGAAAACTAAAATATCACTAAAAATGTCCGAAGGTACCTTTTCCCGTGACGTGCCCCATTTAAGACTGGATTGAAAGACAAAACCTTACTGTTTCAATGTCATACATGTAGATAATGAGCATAGTTAAATTTTTTGCCCTGTCAGGAAATAATGACATTGATGTGATATTTTCTGTAATTACATATAAAAGAGAAATATGCATATTTTAATATGAATATCACAATTGGAATACACATCCGCGGTTTATACTCTTAACAAAATATTGTCGAGTGTGTGACATTAAGTTTGAACCACGCATCTATTAAAGGTCCCTGATTTTCAAATGCATGACTGTATTGAAATGGTTATAACATTGGTTAAGTGTATTTGCAAGCTAAATTTATGTAAAGAAATGGAGTATCCCAAGGTTTTATTTACGTTTAAATGCAAAATTTATACGAAGAATATTTACTTATATCTGGGGTAAAATATCGCATCTTTTATATTTTAACCCAGCTTATATATAGCACACGTAATAAAAAGATTTAAGAAATACTGTTTGCACCATAACTCTACTGTAAGAACGTCTTTAAACTACTTAAAACTAATAATGAATTCATCTACAGCATCTTATTTCATTTGTCAAAATTATAATATAAGGGCGCGTTACGGGAAAAGGTACCTTTGGACAGTTGTCGTCAATCTTTGAAATGACGTCTTAAATTTGAGCAGACGACATTATTTATTATGCATTTAGCGGTAAAAATACCATTTTATTGCCAAAATGTGTAACAAAATCAAATTTTAGTTATAAGAAATTAATATATAATTATAAGTTCTTTCTAAATTTAGTAAAATCTAAATTATCACAAAAAATGACCGAAGGTACCTTTATCCGTGACGCGCCCCATATCAGGCTTTTGCCTGTTGATTAACATAAATGGAAACGCTTGTTACAGTTAACGTTGCTTAGCTTACTTATATTACGTATCGTGTTCAACGGTAAATGGTAAATGATAACAGCACTGATTACAAGTATATGCACCGATCAAAAAGATAAGCATTTAAACTTGAAACCATTTTTTTAACTTTGGATCATTTGGGATCATAGTTGAAGTTCGTGTGTTGATAAAAGCCGTTTTCGAAATGCCAAACAGTTGTAATTTTCTCAACCTGAAACATATTCCTGTCAAAATATTGAACACAACTGCCTGACAATTTATTGACATTAAAATTTTACTTAGTCTGTTTTACAAATCTATTTTATTCATCTCAAACAGTTGGAGATTGAGATGTCATTTTTATACGAGAGTAAAAAATCATTATCTTGTTATTTTAAAACAATACTAGTATTCAATACCATAGGTAACACTAAGTGCTGCCATATATTGGTAAAAACAATCCAAGGGCTCTTCCAAAGAGCAATGAAAATTTAGCATGCAATTGCTCATGATAAGACTGCATGTATGATTAACTTTTTGATTCTTTGTTTTTGGATGGTACATGTAAGTTTAGCCCTGGTTTGTTTTTCTATTTACAAAATGTTGAAAACTGTTTTTCTTTTTCAGGTGGTGATATTAATGAATGTGATTTTCTTCAAAGAACCTGATCTTGATGGAGTAACATACCCCATTTCAGCTGTAGTTGTGTCATGGTTGATTGCAATGTTCCCAATTTCACTGATGGTCGGAGTTTTCTTTTGGGAGTTTTGCGTTCGAGGAGGTGGTTACGAGGTAAGACAAATTTTCCACAAAAGGGTCTAAAGCACAATCCTTCTATCTGTGCAACATTTAATTCCTTTATTCCTCGTTCCGTTTCACTCATAAATAATTTGGCGTGTTTTTCTGAGCGTAGATATTCTTTAACTCGGGTGATTTAAACAACAAATTCAAAGTTTTAATGCCTGCATGTTGTTAACATAATGTCTCATTTGTGTAGACATCGAGTTTATTAAGAGAGAAAAATGTCAAGATGAAGGCTACCAAAACATGAAAAATTAACGTATATAATTCAGATTGAAGATTTTACATTTTATGTTTATATCTAAGTTGAACTTGTCTTCTTGAACAGTTGATGAAAATGAAAATGCAGCCTACAAGTGATTGGGGACCGGCGAATTCTGAAGACAGACAACGACACATGCGCTATCACGGAGACTTCCTACCTCTTTTATGTATGGACCCAACACTTCTTGGTAAATTAATGGGCAGTAATCTGTCTAACTTGGACAATATTGATGAAAAAGAGATGACTAGAAGATTAGGTGGTCTTACAACGGCTCAGTCTGAAGCAGTTTTACAAATACTGGCCAGTACGACCAGTTTGGCAGGAAAAGATCAATCGAACTTAACACCAGCTGCTTCTCTGCTAGCCATTGCAAGATCGAATGGAAGTTTTGCAAATTTACAGAATGCTTACAAAAGACGGAGGCAACATACAGAAAGTGAATGCTCAGAAGTATAAAGATGTCTTCATATCAAATGTCATTGTCATCCAGAATGTCGTCAACGGACCGATTGAGTATAACGCTGGTGCTAGGGGGCGTGGGAAGGTTGACGCATTCTATTTCTTCCCATGTATGGACTCAAGTAACCGAGACCACTGTTCTCCTAGTTTGGTTGGGTTCTTTGTTTTTAAAGAATCATCGTGTACAGAAAGCACCGGCATTTATCATGTTAGCAAATGCTTTTTCTTGTGCTTTCCGTTGCTTCATCTGTACACAGTTCTTTAAAACCAAGGAGCACAGCCAGCGTTGAAAACAGAGTTCCGCTTAAGCCTGATGTCGGGGTTTATAGACCATGTCACTTATGTAAATATCAATGTTTTCATGCAGAAATGTAATCTGCACTGGTTTTATGTGTCCCCCATAACATAAGGCGATTGCTAAACGTGTAAATACTTTCTACAATATAAATCCTAGATCTGACTCAAGAATAAGTATTATAGTTGATTTTACACGTTACTGCAATGACAGTGTGGCTTAAAACGTGAAGATGGAAAAGCAAATGTGTTGCACCTTGACAAAATGAGGCTTTTGGCTTATGCGACCAGTGTAGACCCAGATCGGAATCCGCGCAGTATCAACAGAGTCAACATTCTTCGCCAATAAGTCAGAGAAACGTTCTTAATTTATTTGGAAAAAAGTTTAGATCGTTTTCGAACCATTTAAGCCCGCTATTCGGTCAAGAACGACACTTATCGCAAAGTCGATAGGCCTTGTTTTCTCACTGTGCCTCACTAATTTGAGACAATTACCCATAATGGTTTTATAATTTGCATCTTAATGTTAGAAGCAGATTTTAGTAAACCTATGGGTTACAACAGGGGTTTTCCTAGCCTTTCTGAGGGTCCGGAAAAGTTATATTCCTCTTTATATGTTTTTTTGGCGACAAGTCAGGAGAAATACTTCATCCGAGTCTCTTCAGCGTGTAGCAAAGCAGTGCAAGCTTAATCGTTAGGTTATTTTTAGATTTTGTTCAGTTAAGTTCAAACATATTCAGTTTCTTAAGGAATCATACGAGCCGCCTGTCTTTGGGTAGTTGAAATAATAAACTACAATGAGCAGAAATGCGTTAACCAGGAATGGCCATATCCAGAAGACACAACATCCCTACACAGCCAAAATGCAGAAAGAAAAAAGAGCATATGTTTATAAAATGATCAATTTCAAAAAAGACACCCTAAATTGAGAACCCGAGGGTTCATTTTTCTTTGGAACGGTCAGTAGCAAAATATTGCCACTGGGGTTTTAAAAAAAGGTGAAATATGCATATCAGGAATCGCCACATTCAGAAAACAACAGCCTCCCAACACAGTCAAGAAGAAGAGAGGGAGAGAGAGCATGGTTAATAAAATGATCAGTTTCAAAAGAGACACCACCAACAATTAACAAAAATTAAGAACCCTAGGGGTTACCGCCTTGGAACGGTCAGTGGCAAATCAAATTGCCACTGGGGGTTTAAACCAGGTTCTAGGGTGCACCAACCTCACACTTGCTTCAACATGTTATCATATTACAAAACAAATACAAGTTGTCTTGGTGAAACCACTCCAACCCACTTATCGGCTCAACAATGTTGAAACCAGGTTCTAGAGTGCACCAGCCTCACACTTACCTATACATATTCTCATATGAACAAACAAGCACACATTGTTTGGTGTATCAGAACCAACCCATCCCCCCACAATGTTGTATGCAAAAAGCACACACACACACACACACACACAAAAAACATGAGAAGATTATGACATTGTCTACCAAAGAAGGTGGATAGTAAGTTGTATTCCAAAATTCCAAAAAGTCTACAACCAAAAATGTTAAAATGTAACTTACTTGTATTGACACCTTTTACTAATAAAATGCAAACGTATGGACACACTAGCCACGTTAAGAAAGCTGATGGGAGATAACGAACTTTCATTGTATAGCACATATCTGCTCAGTGATAATGAGCTAATAACATGCCATAGTGTTCCATCTATGTTGCCATCATAGTTATTTATTGACATTTTTATTTATTAATATTTAAAACAGATCGCGGGTTGCATGCACAACTGTTGTAAATACATTAAAGTAAATATGGAGTTTAACGACAGAATTGTGTGCTTCCATCGAGATGTTTGTTTCATATCTTCATCATTCTTGCCACATGAAATGAGGGACCTTTGCTTGAAATATTAAGATCGATACACTACTTGCAGTCGCGTCCCTTGATTATAAAACGTTTTTCAAGCTCTACACAATTTGAGCACGAACATTTAATGGCCTTTTTTCTGTTTATTTGATAAAATTGAACATGTTAAAATAAAACATAGTTACTCCAAATAACAACTGTTTAACAGACAGTTATTTCTTATTTATGAAGACTGTTAATGTTCTAGACATTTAATGATTTTAGGTTTGAGCACAGAATTGAGTTGAGCGTGAAAAAAGTTTTATAATCACAAGATAAGGCATGCTTCTAATCAGTTAGCTAATATTATTTTTTTATTGCTTATCTTGTTGACAATTGGACATGTTTTGTTGACAAAACTAAGAATGTAAACCAGTCTCAAATCTCATGCATCTGATTGGCTGAAATGGCGACTGGTCGCCATTTCAGTCAATCAGATGCTTGAGATTTGAGACTGGTTTCAAATCTCAGTTTTATTATCTTCATACTAGGTACTCATTTACGCGCTCATATCACTGTATGTTTTTATCAATAAGTTGTTTGCAGTGAATGTAGTTAAGAAATATCTTCATAGAGTACTAGTATGTCTGCCATTGGTGTTGGTTTGTAAAAACGTTATGTTCACATTTATGCATTAAATTCTGACAGGATTAAGATTTTTTGCAATAAACAATAGGGAAAATAATATTTATAGCATTTACTTTAAATATATTTTCGCTCAGAACCGAGACTGGAATGTGGATCTATAAGCTATTAAATACAGGGTATCACTATGTATTGAAACGTTTAACTCAAATGGTGTGCATTGTTTTTGTTTGAGTGTTTATTGCACAAGTCTTAATATAATACATACTTTTACTAACCTTAAAAAACACTCTTTATTTTAACCCATCGGCCTTACGGCCTTTATCAAATTGTACAAATTGCATTAATGTCTTCATCTTGTACACATATACCATTACCGGATTAATGTCTACATCTTGTACACGTATACCATTACCGGATTAATGTCTACATCTTGTACACATATACCATTACCGGATTAATGTCTACATCTTGTACACATATACCATTACTGGATTAATGTCTACATCTTGTACACATATACCATTACCGGATTATATGTCTACATCTTGTACACAGATACCATTACCGGATTAATGTCTACATCTTGTACACATATACCATTACCGGATTAATGTCTACATCTTGTACACATATACCATTACCAGATTAATGTCTACATCTTGTACACATATACCATTACCGGATTAATGTCTACATCTTGTACACATACACGTGTGCAAGATATAGACATTTATGAGATTTGTACAATTTGATGTTTGTTTTTATTATGGTTTTGCAAAATTAGAGTATTATGTTTAGTAAATTAGATGAAAAATACCTAATAAACAAAGAATATATTGCTGATACTTTTGAAAAGTCCAATTCTTAACCATTAATTGTTTGACACAAAACTATTATTTAATAATTCATTTGTTCGAATGCCAGTTCATAAGTTTTGTATTAACACTGGATTATAATCAATTTAATTGTACAAGCAATATAGATCGACACATAACAAGATGGGATATCTTTAAAAATTGAATATAAAAGTGGATATGTGTGGTTGTTTGTTTGCTTAGTATGCATGTAAAGTTGAAATCATTGTGAATGTCCTTTGTTGAAATTAATCCAGATCTCGACTAGGCTGACCAAGTTGATTGTATATGTTTTTGTTTACATTTTATTTATTCTTTCATGCACACAAATGTCATTATCAATTCACAGTTTTCGTTTTTGTGTTTAAAAAGATGTTTATGTATTTAAAACTACTTATTTAATAAAATGGTTAATGCTTAAAGGTGGAAAATCTGTTTTGATTAAAATGCAAAAAAAACTCTGTCTTAGTTTAATATCGTAGGCTTTGAAATGAAATAAAAAGACTCTATTACCATTTTATTCCTTTTAAAAAAATCAATGTGTACCTGTGATCAAAATTATTTTAAAAAAGGTCATCCATTATTTTTTATGTTTAGGAGTTTATGTTTTGTTATTTAAATGGGAATGACGTCATTTTTATGATAAGGTGGGAGTTATGTCATTACTGTTTATGATCATGTGGGAGTGATGTCATTACTATTTATGACAATGAGGGAGTGACGTCATAACTAATTATGATAATGTGGGAGTAATGTTATAAAAAGATATATGGGGGTGATGTTATTACTATTTATGATAATGTGGAAGTGATGTCATTACTATTTATGATAATTTGGGAGTGGTTTCATAACTAATAATGTGGGAGTGATGTCATTACTAATTATGATAATGTGGCAGTGATGTCACTACTTATTATGTGGAGGTAATGTAATTACTAATTATTATGATAATGTGGGAGTGATGTCATTACTAATTATGATAATGTGGGTGTGATGTGATAATGTAGGAGTGCCAACATCACTATTACAAACCATTGCTTATCTCACTGATAACAAATTACTCGTTATTAAAAGTGAAATCAAACAGATTTTCCACATTTAAGTTATAAAAGTGTTCATGGTTTTGTTATTGTTTTACATAAATATTTACACATATATTTTTGGTAGCTTTACTGAACACCTGTGTTTTTTACCATTCTTAACATGTTCTTTGAAGAATCTCTGATGTTGATTATGATTTTACTTATTTATACCGATTTAATTGTTGACCATTCTGAAGCAGACTATGCTTATGGCTTGTGTGATTCTGTGGGAATAGGGTAAAAATAAACTGGGGTAGTTTGAAATAGTGAGTCAGAATTGTGAAGAGAAGAATTTGTGAGAACGGAAGAAAATTTACCTGGGTTTAAATCTTTAGCACCTTGTCACAATGCGCAGCTTAAATGAGGCAACACAGAGTGCTCTCCCAAACTCGACTGGTTCAGTTACCTCTAATATTTCTTTTAAAATCGGTAAAACTTTAAAGAAATATGAAATAAAGTTAATGTAAGAATATGCGTATCACATTTTTTTAATTATTTCGAAAATCCACAACTATATCTCGGCAAAACAGTTGCGTTTAATTCAGCCTTTTAGCTTGATCTCACGTCACAATTATCAAATGATTAACCCGGTGTGCTGTATTTTTTTTGCATTTGAAAAATGCTTTAGAAAAAAAAGTTTTTGTTTTCTTGTTGCATTATGTAATGTTGTTGTGACAGAAGTGAAAGTTTAAGAGTCATCACATGACCGGAGGACCGAAATAATAATTAGGATATGCGGAGAGCAAAATCACAGTAAAAAAACACAATTCTAGATACACCAGAAAGAGAATCTCTTTAATAAAAATCTGACGACAAGGAACAAGAATCTCATACTTGGGCCATTTTTTCTTATAAATCACCAAGCGTGCTTGGGTTGAAGAATATCTTATTTTATGCTTTTCAGTGAGTTTTAGAATTTTCCCGGTGAAATAAAAGTCGTATTTCACTGTTTCCAAACAGTGGAATATCATTTTTATTTTCACTGCTTTTTTTTCACGTTGACCAGTACCCAAACGCATATAACATACCTAATGAGAACGTTTATAAAACGGGCTCAAATTTGTATATTTAACGCCATGACGTCATGTCATAAACAAGCGGTTTTGGCGACATTTCTTGCAATTTTTCTGTCAAATTTACACGAATTGGGAACAAAAAGCATAAAACAAAAAGAAAATTTGTTTTTACCAGTGAAAAATAGAAATATATTTCACTCGTGAACTCCGGAATTGTGTATTTTCACTCGTGGCTTCGCCACTTGTGAATATACGAATTCCGAAGCTCACTCGGTGAAATATATTTCTATCTTACACAGGTAAAAACAGATATCCTCTATTTCTTGCATAGCAGAACAGGTCATGGGGTGTTTTCACCAATGTATGAAATTTCGATCCCCATGAAGAATGAGTCACGCGCCTTATTTGACGTCACGACGTCTTACGCAGTTATGAATGAACGAAGGAATGTCTTGTATATCACTCCGCTACTATAAAAATAAGTACTGCAAAGAAAAATTTACAGGAAAATACCCCACAATGCTCAAAATAAATACGGTATGCAAGAAAAAGTATCATTAACTTATGTTGGGTAAAGATCGCGTGATCCGGCCCTCATGAAATATGCACTTAGGCGGTAACTCGGCAGAGCCTCGTTACCGCCCTTGTGCATATTTCACTCGGGCCAGATCACACTATCTTTACCCAACACACGTGAATGCTACTTATAATGTTGATAGCATTTTCGTTTTGACTTAGCAGATTTTTTTTACTAATAAGTAGTGATACATGTATGACCTGTTATTTTGGTCAATTATGCGTACATTGAAATCTTTAACATGATCCTTGCTTTTGAAAAGCGAACAATAGAACCCAGTAAGATGACTGTATAACGCAGAACATAATCAACAAGTTGAATATTAACGATATTAAAATCAAAATTGCCTCTTTTATTATGTATTTTACGAAAGTTGGGTCAACTGGAACCCGTAAACTGCTTCAGTTTTAGTGAATCTCAAGTGTGATAGTTGGTGTATGAAATCGTTGTTCGTAATCTGACTGAGATTGTCCCCTAGTCTACATGCTTAGCTTTGAACTAGTCATCAACGTATCGCCGCTTTAATTGACTTATTTCATATGCTTTTTACCTTTTTTTCTGACAGGTTTGTGCATTGTTTATTTATTTTGCTGGCATCGCTTTTATGTTTATTTTTTGGCAATTTTTTGTAGCATCTTGTGCCACCTTGGAATGGCATAATTCTACTTCCACTTCTATTATTATGCTACTATTAAATACTTTTGAAAAGTGTTGTTTAATGAATAACTACTTAAAAAAAACTGAAATATATTCTTTGATGGTTATACGGTTATATAATCATACTTTATGAACGTATCTTGTAAAACAACATATTATGAGATTAGTCCAGTTTTTATTAATACTGATGACATTGATCGATCTCGTCTGCAACTCAAATGTGATTCCTTTTATGTTTATAGTCATTTTACATGCATTGGTGAAAGTTTTCATAAAACTCGTATACTACTATTCTATCAAACTATATGATTACAGTGGAGAATGGGTCTTAGTTTTAGACAATGTTTCATAGAATGTATAAAATGTTATGTTAAAAGTTTTTCTGATAACTATTGGTCTCACTTCTCTATATATGTATGTAAAATATACTGAGCCAAATTGAAAACTTGAATCTTCAGAAATTTCTTTTTGTGATGCTGTATTTTATCCTTTTTTAAGATGCGTTTATTGGCATCATGAATCCAGGGTAAGGTATAATCTAATAGTGATAAGTCTATTTTCCAATCGGTTCTTAAAGAGATGAATAAAAAAACTTCGAGATTCTCCGAACACATAACAATAAACATATTGCAGGCTTGGTTTGATTGAGCCTGTTCACGGGCATTAATTGAAATGCACATTAATTTCCGTTTTGCCTTTCTCCGTGTTGAACGCAACTCATTATTTAAACAAATATATGTTTCTTGCTTAACAGCATTCAAATTGATAGCATCACTTATTGAATATACGGGGAGACTTTTTATACCCGCCATACGGCAAATACAACGCTGCTATGATAATTTATGAAGTGATATCCATATCTCAAGCAAGAACAAAAATACGCAATAGTTTCAACATGTTTGGATTAGAGTTACTATACGAATATAGTTTAATGTTTTCTGATTAGTATCAACATCATTTTGTTAAATTTATGTTATCACCTGGTCTGTCATAATTGTCAAAAATATAGATGAAAAGAGAATTTTGAAAGCCATCGAACAAGACAAATATGAAAATATTGCAGGCTCGGTTTGATTGAGCCTGTTCATGGACAGTAATGGAAATGCATATTACTGCAATTGAAAAAGATAACGTAAGATGGAATATATGGGGCACGCCACGGGAAAAGGTACCTTCGGTCATATTTTGTGACACTTAAGTTGTTACTATATTTAGAAAGAACTTACAATAATAGTTTATTTTCTCATAACTAAAACGTGATTTTGTTATACATTTTGTTAATGAAATGGTGTTTTTACCGCGAAATGCATAATAATAAATGTCGTCTGCTCAACTTTATGACGTCATTTCAAGGATTGACGTCAACCGTCCAGAAATACCTTTTCCCGTGACGCGAGCGACCCATATATGAAATTTCTAGCACAGGTCCAAGCGTTGTTATAGCTCGTTTTACTTTTTTTACAGCTGCGTATAATTGTTGTTTCATCCATAGTTTATACATATTTTACTTTTTTCTGAAAAAAAATTTCTCTTGTTTTTATTCCGTATCTCTCACATATCATTTCATTCTTCCACGTATTATCTGTGTGTTGCTTGGCTTATCATTGAACAAAGCACAGTTATTTTTAAGTGTATTAATAATTTAGTCATCGTGGTTATGAAATGTCGGAAATGTGTTTTTATTTTAAAATAATAGTTTAGCTTAAGACTACTGGAATGATTAATTGAAGAGCTTATGTCAAATTCTAAAATATATTTTATTCCAAAAGAAAGTGTGCACTTTGTTTTCCGTGATTTTTCATTAACTTTCAAAAATCTACGGTAAAACTAATTGTAATCTAATCTTAATTTTGATACCGTTAATGAAAAATAACCGTTAACAATGTGCACACGTTCGTTTGGAAAAGAGTATATTTGGATGAAAGCATCATTTTAGTTGATTAAACTGTGAGTGCGCGTGCGTGTGTTTAGTTGCGTGCGTGTTAGTTAAAAATGGCTTCCTTCCCCAAATGAAAAGGCTATTGGTATCTTGATATGGGGCACGCCACGGAAAAATGTACCTTAGGTCATTTTTAGTGATAATTTTTACTAAATTTAGAAAGAAGTTACAATTATAAATCAATTTCTTATAACTAAAATGCGATTTTGTAACACATTTTGACAATAAAATGTTATTTTTACCGCGAAATGCATAATAAATAATGTCGTCTGCTCAAATTTACGACGTCATTTCAAGAATTGACGTCAAATGCCCGAATGTACTTTTTCCCGTGACGCGCCCCATATATAAGTTTATAATCAGGAGAAAAGTAAAAGAATTACATACAAGTCAAAGAATTCATAATTAAGTAAATCATGGTGTTGATTTAGACATTTTGTGATGTGTTTGTGTTTGGTATTATTTTTGTATATATATATCATCAATAAAATAAAACTGATAATGATGTATGTTTTTTGTTTTGTGTCGTTCACTTTAGAAAAAAAACACGGACGTGTAGGGTCGGATGTACGATTTCCCGATGGGGGTGTGTTTGGGTCAGTCTTGGTAAAGCTACATATACATGATAATGTCCAACTTTCAGACCAAAATGCCCATGCGAATTAAAAATTGCTGCACAAACATAGGATTCGAGAAACCCTACTGATTCCACGTAGCAGTGAATGTAGATTAAGTGACTCATAGCGCGGAATTATTTGATACAATACTCTATAATCTTACCGAGATCAACAGGAACACGATGGCAGAAATACAACTTTGATGGTAGTTTGAGATTATTGTAATTAAAACCTAACCATGTTGCATATGTTTTTCTGATAAGAATTAATTTTGATCACGTGTTTCTTAGGGTGTCGGTGTTCGATACTTTTGAGTTCGGTCTTAAAACTGGCCATTCACACGCCAGTATTTTCAATGACCATTCTCTTGTGGCTAATTGGCTAAATTCTGAAATAAGTCGTTTAACTTGCCATCACAAGCCAGTATTTCCAGTGACCATTCTCGTGTAGCTAATTGGCTGAAGTCTGAAATCAGTCGTATGACTTGTCAATCGCAAGCCAGTGTTTCCAGTGACCGGTCTCGTGTAGCTAATTCGCTAAAGTCTGAAATCAGTCGTATAACTTTCCAATCACAAGCCAGTATTTCCAGTGACCATTCTCGTGTAGCTAATTGGCTAAAATCTGAAATCGGTCGTATAACTTGCCAATCACAAGCCAGTACTTTCAATGACCATTCTCGTATAGCTCATTTGCTAAAATCTGAAATCGGTGTTATAACTGGCCAATCGCAAGCCAGAATTTTCAATGACCATTCTCGTGTAGCTAATTGGTTAAAATCTTATATCAGAATTATAACTGGCCAATCGCAAGCCAGTATGTTTAATGACCATTCTCAGGTAGCTAATTGGTTAAAATCTGAAATCGGTATTATAACTGGCCAATTGCAAGCAAGAATTTTCAATGACCATTCTCGTGTAGCTAATTTGCTAAAATCTGAAATAAGAATTATAACTGGCCAATCGCAAGCCAGTATGTTTAATGACCATTCTTAGGTAGCTAATTTGCTAAAATCTGAAATCGGTATTTAGTACGCAACCTAATTTTCAGAAAGGGCCTAGAAATGTGATTTCGTTGCACCCGGGGGGGGGGGGGGAGGGAACAAAGGTTGACTGGTACCGTTGGAAAGCTTAGGATGTCTGCAATAAGAATTCACTTGTTAGACATTTATAAAGTGGTGCATAACCATGGCAACCAGGTTTACATGACCACACCCATAGAAACAACTGTTTTTACACACCACATAGCAACTTGCCTATATCATTTACATAACACAAACAAATGTTCTTTTTATTTGTTGCAATTGTATTATAATGAAAAGAAAACATGTTTGAGTGATTTCAGCAGCAGTTACTTCCCTTGTTTTGTAAGTATCCCATGTATGTTTTATCAGTTATTTCTCTTATTTGTTGTTTACGCCATTGCTGTTTATCTTCTTTTCTGTAACAGTAAAGTTATTAATGTCCTTTTAACATTTTTCAAATTCAAAATGGTAAGTTAAAATGATATACAACCAATTTGCTAGTTATTTCTGGACCAAATATGTTATATTTAGCTGCTTATGAGATAAAGAATTAATGCAATTAATGACATCATGGTTTTGTAGAACCATACTCTTTGAACACATGTTTACGTGTAGTGATAAATTTACACCTTTTATTATGAAAATATAGATCTAAATAACAAACCATTATTATCATCATCATCATCATCATCATTATTATTATTACATGAAGACTTTTTATTACCATAATCTAATATGTTACCCTATTGCTAATTCAATCATAATATTCATGTTTTGAGATGAACAAGCATAAAATATAGTGTTTAATCGAATAATTGTGCTTGATAACTGTAAGTGTTTTTGAAACTTGCATGACTTCAAATTTTCAACATACATAACATATGTTACTCATTAAAATAAGGCTTGTTTTCTTGTTTTTATTTGTTTTAAATAATAGTGTTAGCTTATATCTATTTGAAGAAAATAATTATGTGTGCTCTTTGCAATGTCCTGATGTTTGTTAGTCCTGTGTAGATTTCTAATTACATTGACAGTCGTTTTTTAACTAATATTACTGATTTAATAAAGTATTTTCTCTAAAACTGATATTGTTGTACAAAGAACTGAACACATTTACAAAACTGTATCACAACTATGCAATAATTTTAGATTAAACTATAAAATAATAATAGTAAGTGGTTCATAGTATATACTTTGTTATGTTACGTGGTTAAAATGTAAAAGTATACAAATATTGCTTTGAAAAGTGTTACAAACAAAACTAATTAAAAAAATATATATATTTTACCTAATTATTTAAGTAATGATTTAAGAAAGATGACTTAGAATAAAGAAAACAAATTTCTAAACCGTGTTATAGTTTGTATCTAGATTACCGAAGAGTCACTCATAATGTGAATATGAACTTTTTTTAAACTATATTTACTAAAACCAAAGTTGAAAGCACCAGTTCTGGTCTTTTAGAACAATAATAACTGATATCACTGTTAAATCAAACATGTGAAATAAGAAAAATAAGTTGTCCTAAATGAAACATTATTTTTTCCATTGTTCAAAGAAAGCAGAATTTGTTAAGAATTCCTTAAGATCTTTGTAGAATGTTATTTTTCTTAAAGACGAAGAATTGTTAAAGAGAAACATCCTAATTTGAAAGACAATCTGTGTAATGCAGGTGATGGTAAGCTAATAAACAAACTTATGTATAATAATTTTTTTAGGTAAAAATTCTTTTACTTGAGTTAAAAAATTGCCTTATAATGCTCATGCTGTTTCAATGTTTTACAAATTCTACACTGAACCTTAGTATTTAAGATGAATAAAACTACTTTTAAAAACATTTCTAACATCAGATAATTTAATCAGCTAATTGATGCTATATTAGTATTGCGCCTTTACATCTTAATTTCACGACCTCGCATCGTTTTCTCGGGACAACGAGACCACGAAAACGCGAAACACAATGCGAGATCGCGAAATGACAACCGGCCTCTATTTCAGCCAATCAATTTCTTGAGATTTGAGACGTCTCCGGTTTTAGTTTCTGGTCTTGGGTCCTAGTGAAAAAGGGAACAGTAACGCAAAAAGAGTGCTACTCTTTATTACTTATCGTCAGTGTTATCTGAACAATGCCACGAATTGTAAAGGCAATTGTCGCGAAACCGATTAAAATTTAAAATTAAGCAACGTCCAAGATTACAAAAGAAAAAATGGAAAACATTCGCAGATCTTATGTTTCCAATTTTTGAGACAGTGCTCATTTCCAACCAAGGCTGGTCCAAGATTATAGAACTGAGTCTCAAATCGCAAGGATTTCATTGGCTAAAAATGGAGATTCATCTCCATTTCAGACAATCAGATGCTTCAGATTTAAGATTGGTTTCCAATCTAAGTTTTAAGATCATCAACCCTGAGACTGGTCTCCGTTCTCAGTTTTAGAACATGCGAACCAGATGAACAATTATGAGTCGGTTCAAGCAACTCTTTGTAGCCAAAAGGTTAAATCGTACTGAACACTTATGTAGGGTTCAGTGTGTGCATCGAGCCCCAGATAGTTTATTTTGCACCAAGTCCTTTATAGTTCATTTTTGCACCGAGCCCTCGATAGTTCACTTTTGCATTGAGTTTTTGATAGTTCATTTTTAATGCACCAAGCCTTTGATACTTCATTTTAGCACTAAGCCTTGTAAGTTCGTTTTTGCATTGAGCCTTGTTAGTTCGGGTTTGCACTGAACCTTCGATCGTTCAATTTTGAACTGAGTCCTTGATAGTTCATTTCTGCACTGAGCCTTGATAGATCATTTTTGCAATGAGCCTTAATAGTTGATTTTTGCACTGAGCCTCGATCGTTCATTTTAGCACTAAGCCTTGTTAGTTCGTTTTTGCATTGAGCCTTGTTAGTTCGGGTTTGCACTGAACCTTCGATCGTTCAATTTTGAACTGAGTCCTTGATAGTTCATTTCTGCACTGAGCCTTGATAGATCATTTTTGCAATGAGCCTTATTAGTTGATTTTTGGACTGAGCCTCGATAGTTCATTTTTGCACTGAGTCTTTGATAGTTCATTTTTGCACTGAGCCTTGATAGTTCATTTTTGCACCGTGCCTTGATAGTTCATTTTTGCACTGAGTTCTTGATAGTTCATTTTTGCAGTAAGCCCTTGATAGTTCAATTATTGCTCAGAGCCTTGATAGTTCATTTTTGAACTGAGCCTTGATAATTCATTTTTGCACTGAGTTCTTGATAGTTCATTATTGCACTAAGCCCTTGATAGTTCATTTTTGCACTGAGTCCTTGATATTTCATTATTGCACTCAATCCTTGATAGATCATAATTGCATTCAGCCCTTGATAGTTCATTTTTGCACTGAGCCCTTGATAGTTCATTTTTGCACTAAGCCCTTGATAGTTCATTTTTGCACTGAGCCTTGATAGTTCATTTTTGCATTGAGCCTTGATAGTTCATTTTTGCACTGAGTTCTTGATAGTCCATATTTCATTATTACACTAAGCCCTTGATAGACCATTTTTGCACAGAGTCCTTGATATTTCATTATTGAAATCAGGCATTGATAGATCATTATTGCATTTAGACCTAGTTAGTTCATTTTTGCACTGAGTTCTTGATAGTGCATTATTGCACTAAGCCCTTGATAGTTCTTTTTTGCACTAAGCCCTTGATAGTTCTTTTTTTGCACTGAGTCCTTGATAGTTCATTTTTGCACTCAGCCCTTGATATTCATTTTGCACTGAGTTCTTAATACTTCATTATTGCAGCAAGTGTTGCACGATTTGTAGAAGTGTGGACAATCAGATAGTTATAAAATAAACAAGTCAGGTGACTTCTCTAAAATAAAATGATTGTATATTAATGTTTAAGTTTTAAAGGTGCAGGGTCGATTATCGGGACAAAAATATAGCGTTTTTAAATATCAAAATTTATAATATAATCTGTAGAAAACCTGTAAAGAAAGCAAATGTGCGTTTTAGTGTTCTTACACAGTCAATGTTCCAGTGAATATGAATAAAACGTAAGTTTTAGTAGTGTCACTAACGCAGAAGTTTTCTCACAACAAATCCTAAAAAGTACCGATAAGTCCGATATTTCGGTTTACAAAATTTCTGCACACTTATTTATACGAGTCGGTATAAAATATAAACCATATCTCAGATAGAAAGAGTAAGTTGCAACAAGATTAACAATTTATCACATGTTATTAATTTGTGTAATAATTATTAAAACTGATAAATAGTCTTTACAATGTTGATCATAACTAGAATAATTTAATCTAATTAACTTGTGTTTGCATCATTAAATGCTGTTGATTATATTTAATCGCTTCTTTAATCATGTTTGATATTTCTTTGATAATTTAAGATTAAAGAAGATTTGTTTGAAATTGGTAAAATGTGTTCAAATCATTAAGTCAAACCGTTATGCTAATTAGTAAACAATAAATCGGCTGGGGCTTTAAATATCCTGTCACATTTCATCCAAGCCACACACTGCTAATCAGCAAATCTGACTACACACCCAAGCCAGCAAGCTATACTGTTGAGAAGTTCTTGTCAAAGCTATTATAACAAAAGAAAACAGCATCATGGATGTGATGACGGCTGCTGTGAATCTAAGAAAAGAATTGATTGCGTTACACAACAGTGAGGTTCTTCTCAACAGACTTGGTGAGTTATCACTTCATTCCAGTACCTACATTTGGGTATCACATACTGGAATACTGAATAAGGATTATCGTGAATATGAATACTTTATTTATTAATCTGTTAATATCAGTTCCTTTTAATGGATATCAAATGCCCGTCTCCCGAATTATTGTTGTTATAGTTTGAATGATGAACTGAAATCCACGCACATGTTTACTGTAACATATTCAGTTAAAACATTTTTATAATGTTTGTGAACTGAGATGAAATACGGTATTCTAGAATAGTAAATTTGTATAATAAATAATGATTATAACCAAATAAAATAAATTTGCTATCACCATTATTTTTAATACAATTTTATTGTATAGTATTTTTTTTAGAGTTTTCATGATCATATTTATTCTTGATTTCAGATTCTGAGATAACCAGTCTTGGTCGACGGTCACTGATGTCGGCAATGGAAGACAACCAGTCTCGACATTTACGTATGCTGCTGCGTCTGTCTGTCAACGAAGGCGTACATCACATGTACAAGCAGTACACGACCAGAAAGTGGGCTCAGGTAGGCACAGAACTTAAACACCTAAAATGCGTGTCTTATACATCGAAATGTTCACAAAGTCCTCGACTAATTATAATTAGGTTTACTATCAGTTGTTTTTTTTAAATTTATCTAGCAGATATAATTTAAATATATTTAAAGGCATAACAATGCATAAATTCAATGATCGTTTAATTATAGTGTAATTATCCCCGCGTCCTGGTCAAATCATGCTCATAAAATAATTCCACATGGGTTGCACAAAGGTTTATCATAACACTCTCTCTTTCAGGTTCAGACCACAGCCAGGTCAATCAAAGCAACCCTGGAATCAGACGACACTTATCAGACACACGATCTGATGACATCACCAGTGACTTCAACACCTGCAGGTGGCAGCACCAGTCCTGACAAAGCTGCTGAACAGTGGACTACTGTGTTCTGTGAACTGTTCCGACACGAGTGATACATGTATCTGCAACAAACGTTGAAACACAACTACAATGACATATGCGATTGAGTTATCACGATTTGGCTACAGGAACAGACCCGTGTAAACCACAGAGAAACATAATGAACAGAACTATCCGCACTGAATTACCATTAAAAACCACAATACTAAATCGTTATACGCAGATGACGTAGACAATTGTAAACGTGCTTGCAAGTGTAGTGCTTTAATTTTTATATATGTGCAATAAAATGTGCTTTATCATATTATTATATCAATCCCTAATATTGTTGTTAATGTCTTTTGTTAATAAATATTAAAATATTTCTGTCTTATAAATACTGGATATTGTGTCAGCGCATATTCTGATACTTTGATCAGAGGTTAATTGATTCCTCAAATCAGACATAAATGAGCTGACTGATCTGGATCTACACTGGCTGCGATAAAACCCGTAACTTTGATGGAGTGCTGAAGCCTAGTCAGCTTCGACTGATGTCGGCCGACGGGTAACAGTAATACACAATAAATTTGCAAATTTGTAATGCATCGAACATGAGACGGCTATATAGTGTAGAGGTTATAGTGACTGTCTCGCAATCCTGAGGTCCGAGGTTCGAATCCAGGGCTAGGACACTTTCTTGCATCCCGATGCCTTTTTAATATTTTGGCGTCAAAACAATCGTATAACTTTCCAATCACAAGCCAGTATTTCCAGTGACCATTCTCGTGTAGCTAATTGGCTAAAATCTGAAATCAGTCGTATAACTTGCCAATCACAAGCCAGTACTTTCAATGACCATTCTCGTATAGCTCATTGGCTAAAATCTGAAATCGGTATTATAACAGGCCAATCGCAAGCCAGAATTTTCAATGACCATTCTCGTGTAGCTAATTGGTTAAAATCTTATATCAGAATTATAACTGGCCAATCGCAAGCCAGTATGTTTAATGACCATTCTCAGGTAGCTAATTGGTTAAAATCTGAAATCGGTATTATAACTGGCCAATTGCAAGCCAGAATTTTCATTGACCATTCTCGTGTAGCTAATTTGCTAAAATCTGAAATAAGAATTATAACTGGCCAATCGCAAGCCAGTATGTTTAATAACCATTCTCAGGTAGCTAATTTGCTAAAATCTGAAATTGGTATTTGGTACGCAACCTAATTTTCAGAAAGGGCCTAGAAATGTGATTTCGTTGCACCGGGGGGGGGGGGGGGGGGGAGGGGGCAAAGGTTGACTGGTACCGTTGGAAAGCTTAGGATGTCTGCAATAAGAATTCACTTGTTAGACATTTATAAAGTGGTGCATAACATGACCACACCAATAGAAACAACTGTTTTTACACACCACATATCAACTTGCCTATATCATTTACATAACACAAACAAATGTTTTTTTTATTTGTTGCAATTGTATTATAATGAAAAGAAAACATGTTTGAGTGATTTCAGCAGCAGTTACTTCCCTTGTTTTGTAAGTATCCCATGTATGTTTTATCAGTTATTTCTCTTATTTGTAGTTACGCCATTGCTGTTTATCTTCTTTTCTGTAACAGTAAAGTTATTAATGTCCTTTTAACATTTTTCAAATTCAAAATGGTAAGTTAAAATGATATACAACCAATTTGCTAGTTATTTCTGGACCAAATATGTTATATTTAGCTGCTTATGAGATAAAGAATTAATGCAATTAATGACATCATGGTTTTGTAGAACCATACTCTTTGAACACATGTTTACGTGTAGTGATAAATTTACACCTTTTATTATGAAAATATAGATCTAAATAACAAACCATTATTATCATCATAATCATCATCATCATCATCATTATTATTATTACATGAAGACTTTTTATTACCATAATCTAATATGTTACCCTAATGCTAATTAAATCATAATATTCATGTTTTGAGATGAACAAGCATAAAATATAGTGTTTAATCGAATTGTGCTTGATAACTGTAAGTGTTTTTGAAACTTGCATGACTTCAAATTTTCAACATACATAACATATGTTACTCATTAAAATAAGACTTGTTTTCTTGTTTTTATTTGTTTTAAATAATAGTGTTAGCTTATATCTATTTGAAGAAAATAATTATGTGTGCTCTTTGCAATGTCCTGATGTTTGTTAGTCCTGTGTAGATTTCTAATTACATTGACAGTCGTTTTTTAACTAATATTACTGATTTAATAAAGTATTTTCTCTAAAACTGATATTGTTGTACAAAGAACTGAACACATTTACAAAACTGTATCACAACTATGCAATAATTTTAGATTAAACTATAAAATAATAATAGTAAGTGGTTCATAGTATATACTTTGTTATGTTACGTGGTTAAAATGTAAAAGTATACAAATATTGCTTTGAAAAGTGTTACAAACAAAACTAATTAAAATTAATTATATGTTACCTAATTATTTAAGTAATGTTTATAGAAAGATGACTTAGAATAAAGAAAACAAATTTCTAAACCGTGTTATAGTTTGTATCTAGATTACCGAAGAGTCACTCATAATGTGAATATGAACTTTCTTTTAACTATATTTACTAAAACCAAAGTTGAAAGCACCAGTTCTGGTCTTTTAGAACAATAATAACCGCATTAAGCCCTTGATAGTTCTTTTTTGCACTAAGCCCTTGATAGTTCTTTTTTTGCACTGAGTCCTTGATAGTTCATTTTTGCACTCAGCCCTTGATATTCATTTTGCACTGAGTTCTTAATACTTCATTATTGCAGCAAGTGTTGCAAGTAAGGCACGATTTGTAGAAGTGTGGACAATCAGATAGTTATAAAATAAATAAGTCAGGTGACTTCTCTAAAATGAAATGATTGTATATTAATGTTTAAGTTTTAAAGGTGCAGGGTCGATTATCGGGACAAAAATATAGCGTTTTTAAATATCAAAATTTATAATATAATCTGTAGAAAACCTGTAAAGAAAGCAAATGTGCGTTTTAGTGTTCTTACACAGTCAACGTTCGAGTGAATATGAATAAAACGTAAGTTTTAGTAGTGTCACTTACGCAGAAGTTTTCTCACAACAAATCCTAAAAAGTACCGATAAGTCCGATATTTCGGTTTACAAAATTTCTGCACACTTATTTATACGAGTCGGTATAAAATATAAACCATATCTCAGATAGAAAGAGTAAGTTGCAACAAGATTAACAATTTATCACATGTTATTAATTTGTGTAATAATTATTAAAACTGATAAATAGTCTTTACAGTGTTGATCATAACTAGAATAATTTAATCTAATTAACTTGTGTTTGCATCATTAAATGCTGTTGATTATATTTAATCGCTTCTTTAATCATGTTTGATATTTCTTTGATAATTTAAGATTAAAGAAGATTTGTTTGAAATTGGTAAAATGTGTTCAAATCATTAAGTCAAACCGTTATGCTAATTAGTAAACAATAAATCGGCTGGGGCTTTAAATATCCTGTCACATTTCATCCAAGCCACACACTGCTAATCAGCAAATCTGACTACACACCCAAGCCAGCAAGCTATACTGTTGAGAAGTTCTTGTCAAAGCTATTATAACAAAAGAAAACAGCATCATGGATGTGATGACGGCTGCTGTGAATCTAAGAAAAGAATTGATTGCGTTACACAACAGTGAGGTTCTTCTCAACAGACTTGGTGAGTTATCACTTCATTCCAGTACCTACATTTGGGTATCACATACTGGAATACTGAATAAGGATTATCGTGAATATGAATACTTTATTTATTAATCTGTTAATATCAGTTCCTTTTAATGGATATCAAATGCCCGACTCCCGAATTATTGTTGTTATAGTTTGAATGATGAACTGAAATCCACGCACATGTTTACTGTAACATATTCTGTTAAAACATTTTTATAATGTTTGTGAACTGAGATGAAATACGGTATTCTAGAATAGTAAATTTGTATAATAAATAATGATTATAACCAAATAAAATAAATTTGCCATCACCATTATTTTTAATACAATTTTATTGTATAGTATTTTTTTTAGAGTTTTCATGATCATATTTATTCTTGATTTCAGATTCTGAGATAACCAGTCTTGGTCGACGGTCACTGATGTCGGCAATGGAAGACAACCAGTCTCGACATTTACGTATGCTGCTGCGTCTGTCTGTCAACGAAGGCGTACATCACATGTACAAGCAGTACACGACCAGAAAGTGGGCTCAGGTAGGCACAGAACTTAAACACCTAAAATGCGTGTCTTATACATCGAAATGTTCACAAAGTCCTCGACTAATTATAATTAGGTTTACTATCAGTTGTTTTTTTTTAAATTTATCTAGCAGATATAATTTAAATATATTTAAAGGCATAACAATGCATAAATTCAATGATCGTTTAATTATAGTGTAATTATCCCCGCGTCCTGGTCAAATCATGCTCATAAAATAATTCCACATGGGTTGCACAAAGGTTTATCATAACACTCTCTCTTTCAGGTTCAGACCACAGCCAGGTCAATCAAAGCAACCCTGGAATCAGACGACACTTATCAGACACACGATCTGATGACATCACCAGTGACTTCAACACCTGCAGGTGGCAGCACCAGTCCTGACAAAGCTGCTGAACAGTGGACTACTGTGTTCTGTGAACTGTTCCGACACGAGTGATACATGTATCTGCAACAAACGTTGAAACACAACTACAATGACATATGCGATTAAGTTATCACGATTTGGCTACAGGACCAGACCCGTGTAAACCACAGAGAAACATAATGAACAGAACTATCCGCACTGAATTACCATTAAAAACCACAATACTAAATCGTTATACGCAGATGACGTAGACAATTGTAAACGTGCTTGCAAGTGTAGTGCTTTAATTTTTGTATATGTGCTATAAAATGTGCTTTATCATATTATTATATCAATGGCCTAATATTGTTGTTAATGTCTTTTGTTAATAAATATTAAAATATTTCTGTCTTATAAATACTGGATATTGTGTCAGCGCATATTCTGATACTTTGATCAGAGGTTAATTGATTCCTCAAATCAGACATAAATGAGCTGATTGATCTGGATCTACACTGGCTGCGATAAAACCCGTAACTTTGATGGAGTGCTGAAGCCTAGTCAGCTTCGACTGATGTCGGCCGACGGGTAACAGTAATACACAATAAATTTGAAAATTTGTAATGCATCGAACATGAGACGGCTATATAGTGTAGAGGTTATAGTGACTGTCTCGCAATCCTGAGGTCCGAGGTTCGAATCCAGGGCTAGGACACTTTCTTGCATCCCGATGCCTTTTTAATATTTTGGCGCCAAAACAATCGTATAACTTTCCAATCACAAGCCAGTATTTCCAGTGACCATTCTCGTGTAGCTAATTGGCTAAAATCTGAAATCAGTCGTATAACTTGCCAATCACAAGCCAGTACTTTCAATGACCATTCTCGTATAGCTCATTGGCTAAAATCTGAAATCGGTATTATAACAGGCCAATCGCAAGCCAGAATTTTCAATGACCATTCTCGTGTAGCTAATTGGTTAAAATCTTATATCAGAATTATAACTGGCCAATCGCAAGCCAGTATGTTTAATGACCATTCTCAGGTAGCTAATTGGTTAAAATCTGAAATCGGTATTATAACTGGCCAATTGCAAGCCAGAATTTTCATTGACCATTCTCGTGTAGCTAATTTGCTAAAATCTGAAATAAGAATTGTAACTGGCCAATCGCAAGCCAGTATGTTTAATAACCATTCTCAGGTAATAAGAATCTGCAATAAGAATTCACTTGTTAGACATTTATAAAGTGGTGCATAACATGACCACACCAATAGAAACAACTGTTTTTACACACCACATAGCAACTTGCCTATATCATTTACATAACACAAACAAATGTTTTTTTTATTTGTTGCAATTGTATTATAATGAAAAGAAAACATGTTTGAGTGATTTCAGCAGCAGTTACTTCCCTTGTTTTGTAAGTATCCCATGTATGTTTTATCAGTTATTTCTCTTATTTGTAGTTACGCCATTGCTGTTTATCTTCTTTTCTGTAACAGTAAAGTTATTAATGTCCTTTTAACATTTTTCAAATTCAAAATGGTAAGTTAAAATGATATACAACCAATTTGCTAGTTATTTCTGGACCAAATATGTTATATTTAGCTGCTTATGAGATAAAGAATTAATGCAATTAATGACATCATGGTTTTGTAGAACCATACTCTTTGAACACATGTTTACGTGTAGTGATAAATTTACACCTTTTATTATGAAAATATAGATCTAAATAACAAACCATTATTATCATCATAATCATCATCATCATCATCATCATCATTATTATTATTACATGAAGACTCTTATTACCATAATCTAATATGTTACCCTATTGCTAATTCAATCATAATATTCATGTTTTGAGATGAACAAGCATAAAATATAGTGTTTAATTGAATAATTGTGCTTGATAACTGTAAGTGTTTTTGAAACTTGCATGACTTCAAATTTTCAACATACATAACATATGTTACTCATTAAAATAAGGCTTGTTTTCTTGTTTTTATTTGTTTTAAATAATAGTGTTAGCTTATATCTATTTGAAGAAAATAATTATGTGTGCTCTTTGTAATGTCCTGATGTTTGTTAGTCCTGTGTAGATTTCTAATTACATTGACAGTCGTTTTTTAACTAATATTACTGATTTAATAAAGTATTTTCTCTAAAACTGATATTGTTGTACAAAGAACTGAACACATTTACAAAACTGTACCACAACTATGCAATATTTTTAGATTAAACTATAAAATAATAATAGTAAGTGGTTCATAGTATATACTTTGTTATGTTACGTGGTTAAAATGTAAAAGTATACAAATATTGCTTTGAAAAGTGTTACAAACAAAACTAATTAAAATTAATTATATGTTACCTAATTATTTAAGTAATGTTTATAGAAAGATGACTTAGAATAAAGAAAACAAAATTTCTAAACCGTGTTATAGTTTGTATCTAGATTACCGAAGAGTCACTCATAATGTGAATATGAACTTTCTTTTAACTATATTTACTAAAACCAAAGTTGAAAGCACCAGTTCTGGTCTTTTAGAACAATAATAACTGATATCACTGTTAAATCAAACATGTAAAATAAGAAAAGTAAGTTGTCCTAAATGAAACATTATTTTTTCCATTGTTCAAAGAAAGCAGAATTTGTTAAGAATTCCTTAAGATCTTTGTAGAATGTTATTTTTCTTAAAGACAAAGAATTGTTAAAGAGAAACATCCTGATTTGAAAGACAATCTGTGTAATGCAGTTGATGGTAAGCTAATAAACAAACTTATGTTTAATAACTTTTTTAGGTAAAAATTCTTTTAATTGAGTTAAAATAATTGCCATATAATGCTCATGCTGTTTCAATGTTTTACAAATTCTACACTGAACCTTAGTATTTTAGATGAATAAAACTACTTTTAAAAACATTTCTAACATCAGATAATTTAATCAGCTAATTGATGCTATATTAGTATTGCGCCTTTACATCTTAATTTCACGACCTCGCATCGTTTTCTCGGGACAACGAGACCACGAAAACGCGAAACACAATGCGAGATCGCGAAATGACAACCGGCCTCTATTTCAGCCAATCAATTTCTTGAGATTTGAGACGTCTCCGGTTTTAGTTTCTGGTCTTGGGTCCTTGAGTCCTTGATAGTTCATTTTTGCACTGAACCTTGATAGTTCATTTTGCACTGAGTTCTTGATAGTTCATTATTGTACTAAGCCCTTGCTAGACAATTTTTGCACCGAGTCCTTGATAGTTCATTTTTGTACTCAGCCCTTGATAGTTCATTTTTGCACTCAGCGCTTGAATTTTTATTTTTGCACTGAGTTCTTGATAGTGCATTATTGCACTAAGCCCTTGATAGTTCTTTTTTGCACTAAGCCCTTGATAGTTCTTTTTTTGCACTGAGTCCTTGATAGTTCATTTTTGCACTCAGCCCTTGATATTCATTTTGCACTGAGTTCTTAATACTTCATTATTGCAGCAAGTGTTGCAACTAAGGCACGATTTGTAGAAGTGTGGACAATCAGATAGTTATAAAATAAACAAGTCAGGTGACTTCTCTAAAATGAAATGATTGTATATTAATGTTTAAGTTTTAAAGGTGCAGGGTCGATTATCGGGACAAAAATATAGCGTTTTTAAATATCAAAATTTATAATATAATCTGTAGAAAACCTGTAAAGAAAGCAAATGTGCGTTTTAGTGTTCTTACACAGTCAACGTTCGAGTGAATATGAATAAAACGTAAGTTTTAGTAGTGTCACTAACGCAGAAGTTTTCTCACAACAAATCCTAAAAAGTACCGATAAGTCCGATATTTCGGTTTACAAAATTTCTGCACACTTATTTATACGAGTCGGTATAAAATATAAACCATATCTCAGATAGAAAGAGTAAGTTGCAACAAGATTAACAATTTATCACATGTTATTAATTTGTGTAATAATTATTAAAACTGATAAATAGTCTTTACAGTGTTGATCATAACTAGAATAATTTAATCGAATTAACTTGTGTTTGCATCATTAAATGCTGTTGATTATATTTAATCGCTTCTTTAATCATGTTTGATATTTCTTTGATAATTTAAGATTAAAGAAGATTTGTTTGAAATTGGTAAAATGTGTTCAAATCATTAAGTCAAACCGTTATGCTAATTAGTAAACAATAAATCGGCTGGGGCTTTAAATATCCTGTCACATTTCATCCAAGCCACACACTGCTAATCAGCAAATCTGACTACACACCCAAGCCAGCAAGCTATACTGTTGAGAAGTTCTTGTCAAAGCTATTATAACAAAAGAAAACAGCATCATGGATGTGATGACGGCTGCTGTGAATCTAAGAAAAGAATTGATTGCGTTACACAACAGTGAGGTTCTTCTCAACAGACTTGGTGAGTTATCACTTCATTCCAGTACCTACATTTGGGTATCACATACTGGAATACTGAATAAGGATTATCGTGAATATGAATACTTTATTTATTAATCTGTTAATATCAGTTCCTTTTAATGGATATCAAATGCCCGACTCCCGAATTATTGTTGTTATAGTTTGAATGATGAACTGAAATCCACGCACATGTTTACTGTAACATATTCAGTTAAAACATTTTTATAATGTTTGTGAACTGAGATGAAATACGGTATTCTAGAATAGTAAATTTGTATAATAAATAATGATTATAACCAAATAAAATAAATTTGCCATCACCATTATTTTTAATACAATTTTATTGTATAGTATTTTTTTAGAGTTTTCATGATCATATTTATTCTTGATTTCAGATTCTGAGATAACTAGTCTTGGTCGACGGTCACTGATGTCGGCAATGGAAGACAACCAGTCTCGACATTTACGTATGCTGCTGCGTCTGTCTGTCAACGAAGGCGTACATCACATGTACAAGCAGTACACGACCAGAAAGTGGGCTCAGGTAGGCACAGAACTTAAACACTTAAAATGCGTGTCTTATACATCGAAATGTTCACAAAGTCCTCGACTAATTATAATTAGGTTTACTATCAGTTGTTTTTTTTTTAATTTATCTAGCAGATATAATTTAAATATATTTAAAGGCATAACAATGCATAAATTCAATGATCGTTTAATTATAGTGTAATTATCCCCGCGTCCTGGTCAAATCATGCTCATAAAATAATTCCACATGGGTTGCACAAAGGTTTATCATAACACTCTCTCTTTCAGGTTCAGACCACAGCCAGGTCAATCAAAGCAACCCTGGAATCAGACGACACTTATCAGACACACGATCTGATGACATCACCAGTGACTTCAACACCTGCAGGTGGCAGCACCAGTCCTGACAAAGCTGCTGAACAGTGGACTACTGTGTTCTGTGAACTGTTCCGACACGAGTGATACATGTATCTGCAACAAACGTTGAAACACAACTACAATGACATATGCGATTAAGTTATCACGATTTGGCTACAGGACCAGACCCGTGTAAACCACAGAGAAACATAATGAACAGAACTATCCGCACTGAATTACCATTAAAAACCACAATACTAAATCGTTATACGCAGATGACGTAGACAATTGTAAACGTGCTTGCAAGTGTAGTGCTTTAATTTTTGTATATGTGCTATAAAATGTGCTTTATCATATTATTATATCAATGGCCTAATATTGTTGTTAATGTCTTTTGTTAATAAATATTAAAATATTTCTGTCTTATAAATACTGGATATTGTGTCAGCGCATATTCTGATACTTTGATCAGAGGTTAATTGATTCCTCAAATCAGACATAAATGAGCTGATTGATCTGGATCTACACTGGCTGCGATAAAACCCGTAACTTTGATGGAGTGCTGAAGCCTAGTCAGCTTCGACTGATGTCGGCCGACGGGTAACAGTAATACACAATAAATTTGAAAATTTGTAATGCATCGAACATGAGACAGCTATATAGTGTAGAGGTTATAGTGACTGTCTCGCAATCCTGAGGTCCGAGGTTCGAATCCAGGGCTAGGACACTTTCTTGCATCCCGATGCCTTTTTAATATTTTGGCGTCAAAACAATCGTATAACTTTCCAATCACAAGCCAGTATTTCCAGTGACCATTCTCGTGTAGCTAATTGGCTAAAATCTGAAATCAGTCGTATAACTTGCCAATCACAAGCCAGTACTTTCAATGACCATTCTCGTATAGCTCATTGGCTAAAATCTGAAATCGGTATTATAACAGGCCAATCGCAAGCCAGAATTTTCAATGACCATTCTCGTGTAGCTAATTGGTTAAAATCTTATATCAGAATTATAACTGGCCAATCGCAAGCCAGTATGTTTAATGACCATTCTCAGGTAGCTAATTGGTTAAAATCTGAAATCGGTATTATAACTGGCCAATTGCAAGCCAGAATTTTCATTGACCATTCTCGTGTAGCTAATTTGCTAAAATCTGAAATAAGAATTGTAACTGGCCAATCGCAAGCCAGTATGTTTAATAACCATTCTCAGGTAGCTAATTTGCTAAAATCTGAAATTGGTATTTGGTACGCAACTTAATTTTCAGAAAGGGCCTAGAAATGTGATTTCGTTGCACCGGGGGGGGGGGGGGGAGGGGGCAAAGGTTGACTGGTACCGTTGGAAAGCTTAGGATGTCTGCAATAAGAATTCACTTGTTAGACATTTATAAAGTGGTGCATAACATGACCACACCAATAGAAACAACTGTTTTTTCACACCACATAGCAACTTGCCTATATCATTTACATAACACAAACAAATGTTCTTTTTATTTGTTGCAATTGTATTATAATGAAAAGAAAACATGTTTGAGTGATTTCAGCAGCAGTTACTTCCCTTGTTTTGTTAGTATCCCATGTATGTTTTATCAGTTATTTCTCTTATTTGTAGTTACGCCATTGCTGTTTATCTTCTTTTCTGTAACAGTAAAGTTATTAATGTCCTTTTAATATTTTTCAAATTCAAAATGGTAAGTTAAAATGATATACAACCAATTTGCTAGTTATTTCTGGACCAAATATGTTATATTTAGCTGCTTATGAGATAAAGAATTAATGCAATTAATGACATCATGGTTTTGTAGAACCATACTCTTTGAACACATGTTTACGTGTAGTGATAAATTTACACCTTTTATTATGAAAATATAGATCTAAATAACAAACCATTATTATCATCATAATCATCATCATCATCATCATCATCATCATTATTATTATTACATGAAGACTTTTTATTACCATAATCTAATATGTTGCCCTATTGCTAATTCAATCATAATATTCATGTTTTGAGATGAACAAGCATAAAATATAGTGTTTAATTGAATAATTGTGCTTGATAACTGTAAGTGTTTTTGAAACTTGCATGACTTCAAATTTTCAACATACATAACATATGTTACTCATTAAAATAAGGCTTGTTTTCTTGTTTTTATTTGTTTTAAATAATAGTGTTAGCTTATATCTATTTGAAGAAAATAATTATGTGTGCTCTTTGTAATGTCCTGATGTTTGTTAGTCCTGTGTAGATTTCTAATTACATTGACAGTCGTTTTTTAACTAATATTACTGATTTAATAAAGTATTTTCTCTAAAACTGATATTGTTGTACAAAGAACTGAACACATTTACAAAACTGTATCACAACTATGCAATATTTTTAGATTAAACTATAAAATAATAATAGTAAGTGGTTCATAGTATATACTTTGTTATGTTACGTGGTTAAAATGTAAAAGTATACAAATATTGCTTTGAAAAGTGTTACAAACAAAACTAATTAAAATTAATTATATGTTACCTAATTATTTAAGTAATGTTTATAGAAAGATGACTTAGAATAAAGAAAACAAAATTTCTAAACCGTGTTATAGTTTGTATCTAGATTACCGAAGAGTCACTCATAATGTGAATATGAACTTTCTTTTTACTATATTTACTAAAACCAAAGTTGAAAGCACCAGTTCTGGTCTTTTAGAACAATAATAACTGATATCACTGTTAAATCAAACATGTAAAATAAGAAAAGTAAGTTGTCCTAAATGAAACATTATTTTTTCCATTGTTCAAAGAAAGCAGAATTTGTTAAGAATTCCTTAAGATCTTTGTAGAATGTTATTTTTCTTAAAGACAAAGAATTGTTAAAGAGAAACATCCTGATTTGAAAGACAATCTGTGTAATGCAGTTGATGGTAAGCTAATAAACAAACTTATGTTTAATAACTTTTTTAGGTAAAAATTCTTTTAATTGAGTTAAAAAAATTGCCATATAATGCTCATGCTGTTTCAATGTTTTACAAATTCTACACTGAACCTTAGTATTTTAGATGAATAAAACTACTTTTAAAAACATTTCTAACATCAGATAATTTAATCAGCTAATTGATGCTATATTAGTATTGCGCCTTTACATCTTAATTTCACGACCTCGCATCGTTTTCTCGGGACAACGAGACCACGAAAACGCGAAACACAATGCGAGATCGCGAAATGACAACCGGCCTCTATTTCAGCCAATCAATTTCTTGAGATTTGAGACGTCTCCGGTTTTAGTTTCTGGTCTTGGGTCCTTGAGTCCTTGATAGTTCATTTTTGCACTGAACCTTGATAGTTCATTTTGCACTGAGTTCTTGATAGTTCATTATTGTACTAAGCCCTTGCTAGACAATTTTTGCACCGAGTCCTTGATAGTTCATTTTTGTACTCAGCCCTTGATAGTTCATTTTTGCACTCAGCCCTTGAATTTTTATTTTTGCACTGAGTTCTTGATAGTGCATTATTGCACTAAGCCCTTGATAGTTCTTTTTTGCACTAAGCCCTTGATAGTTCTTTTTTTGCACTGAGTCCTTGATAGTTCATTTTTGCACTCAGCCCTTGATATTCATTTTGCACTGAGTTCTTAATACTTCATTATTGCAGCAAGTGTTGCAACTAAGGCACGATTTGTAGAAGTGTGGACAATCAGATAGTTATAAAATAAACAAGTCAGGTGACTTCTCTAAAATAAAATGATTGTATATTAATGTTTAAGTTTTAAAGGTGCAGGGTCGATTATCGGGACAAAAATATAGCGTTTTTAAATATCAAAATTTATAATATAATCTGTAGAAAACCTGTAAAGAAAGCAAATGTGCGTTTTAGTGTTCTTACACAGTCAACGTTCGAGTGAATATGAATAAAACGTAAGTTTTAGTAGTGTCACTAACGCAGAAGTTTTCTCACAACAAATCCTAAAAAGTACCGATAAGTCCGATATTTCGGTTTACAAAATTTCTGCACACTTATTTATACGAGTCGGTATAAAATATAAACCATATCTCAGATAGAAAGAGTAAGTTGCAACAAGATTAACAATTTATCACATGTTATTAATTTGTGTAATAATTATTAAAACTGATAAATAGTCTTTACAGTGTTGATCATAACTAGAATAATTTAATCTAATTAACTTGTGTTTGCATCATTAAATGCTGTTGATTATATTTAATCGCTTCTTTAATCATGTTTGATATTTCTTTGATAATTTAAGATTAAAGAAGATTTGTTTGAAATTGGTAAAATGTGTTCAAATCATTAAGTCAAACCGTTATGCTAATTAGTAAACAATAAATCGGCTGGGGCTTTAAATATCCTGTCACATTTCATCCAAGCCACACACTGCTAATCAGCAAATCTGACTACACACCCAAGCCAGCAAGCTATACTGTTGAGAAGTTCTTGTCAAAGCTATTATAACAAAAGAAAACAGCATCATGGATGTGATGACGGCTGCTATGAATCTAAGAAAAGAATTGATTGCGTTACACAACAGTGAGGTTCTTCTCAACAGACTTGGTGAGTTATCACTTCATTCCAGTACCTACATTTGGGTATCACATACTGGAATACTGAATAAGGATTATCGTGAATATGAATACTTTATTTATTAATCTGTTAATATCAGTTCCTTTAAATGGATATCAAATGCCCGACTCCCGAATTATTGTTGTTATAGTTTGAATGATGAACTGAAATCCACGCACATGTTTACTGTAACATATTCAGTTAAAACATTTTTATAATGTTTGTGAACTGAGATGAAATACGGTATTCTAGAATAGTAAATTTGTATAATAAATAATGATTATAACCAAATAAAATAAATTTGCCATCACCATTATTTTTAATACAATTTTATTGTATAGTATTTTTTTAGAGTATTATGATCATATTTATTCTTGATTTCAGATTCTGAGATAACCAGTCTTGGTCGACGGTCACTGATGTCGGCAATGGAAGACAACCAGTCTCGACATTTACGTATGCTGCTGCGTCTGTCTGTCAACGAAGGCGTACATCACATGTACAAGCAGTACACGACCAGAAAGTGGGCTCAGGTAGGCACAGAACTTAAACACTTAAAATGCGTGTCTTATACATCGAAATGTTCACAAAGTCCTCGACTAATTATAATTAGGTTTACTATCAGTTGTTTTTTTTTAAATTTATCTAGCAGATATAATTTAAATATATTTAAAGGCATAACAATGCATAAATTCAATGATCGTTTAATTATAGTGTAATTATCCCCGCGTCCTGGTCAAATCATGCTCATAAAATAATTCCACATGGGTTGCACAAAGGTTTATCATAACACTCTCTCTTTCAGGTTCAGACCACAGCCAGGTCAATCAAAGCAACCCTGGAATCAGACGACACTTATCAGACACACGATCTGATGACATCACCAGTGACTTCAACACCTGCAGGTGGCAGCACCAGTCCTGTCAAAGCTGCTGAACAGTGGACTACTGTGTTCTGTGAACTGTTCCGACACGAGTGATACATGTATCTGCAACAAACGTTGAAACACAACTACAATGACATATGCGATTAAGTTATCACGATTTGGCTACAGGACCAGACCCGTGTAAACCACAGAGAAACATAATGAACAGAACTATCCGCACTGTATTACCATTAAAAACCACAATACTAAATCGTTATACGCAGATGACGTAGACAATTGCAAACGTGCTTGCAAGTGTAGTGCTTTAATTTTTGTATATGTGCTATAAAATGTGCTTTATCATATTATTATATCAATGCCCTAATATTGCTGTTAATGTCTTTTGTTAATAAATATTAAAATATTTCTGTCTTATAAATACTGGATATTGTGTCAGCGCATATTCTGATACTTTGATCAGAGGTTAATTGATTCCTCAAATCAGACATAAATGAGCTGATTGATCTGGATCTACACTGGCTGCGATAAAACCCGTAACTTTGATGGAGTGCTGAAGCCTAGTCAGCTTCGACTGATGTCGGCCGACGGGTAACAGTAATACACAATAAATTTGAAAATTTGTAATGCGTCGAACATGAGACGGCTATATAGTGTAGAGGTTATAGTGACTGTCTCGCAATCCTGAGGTCCGAGGTTCGAATCCAGGGCTAGGACACTTTCTTGCATCCCGATGCCTTTTTAATATTTTGGCGCCAAAACAATCGTATAACTTTCCAATCACAAGCCAGTATTTCCAGTGACCATTCTCGTGTAGCTAATTGGCTAAAATCTGAAATCAGTCGTATAACTTGCCAATCACAAGCCAGTACTTTCAATGACCATTCTCGTATAGCTCATTGGCTAAAATCTGAAATCGGTATTATAACAGGCCAATCGCAAGCCAGAATTTTCAATGACCATTCTCGTGTAGCTAATTGGTTAAAATCTTATATCAGAATTATAACTGGCCAATCGCAAGCCAGTATGTTTAATGACCATTCTCAGGTAGCTAATTGGTTAAAATCTGAAATCGGTATTATAACTGGCCAATTGCAAGCCAGAATTTTCATTGACCATTCTCGTGTAGCTAATTTGCTAAAATCTGAAATAAGAATTGTAACTGGCCAATCGCAAGCCAGTATGTTTAATAACCATTCTCAGGTAGCTAATTTGCTAAAATCTGAAATTGGTATTTGGTACGCAACCTAATTTTCAGAAAGGGCCTAGAAATGTGATTTCGTTGCACCGGGGGGGGGGGGAGGGGGCAAAGGTTGACTGGTACCGTTGGAAAGCTTAGGATGTCTGCAATAAGAATTCACTTGTTAGACATTTATAAAGTGGTGCATAACATGACCACACCAATAGAAACAACTGTTTTTTCACACCACATAGCAACTTGCCTATATCATTTACATAACACAAACAAATGTTCTTTTTATTTGTTGCAATTGTATTATAATGAAAAGAAAACATGTTTGAGTGATTTCAGCAGCAGTTACTTCCCTTGTTTTGTAAGTATCCCATGTATGTTTTATCAGTTATTTCTCTTATTTGTAGTTACGCCATTGCTGTTTATCTTCTTTTCTGTAACAGTAAAGTTATTAATGTCCTTTTAATATTTTTCAAATTCAAAATGGTAAGTTAAAATGATATACAACCAATTTGCTAGTTATTTCTGGACCAAATATGTTATATTTAGCTGCTAATGAGATAAAGAATTAATGCAATTAATGACATCATGGTTTTGTAGAACCATACTCTTTGAACACATGTTTACGTGTAGTGATAAATTTACACCTTTTATTATGAAAATATAGATCTAAATAACAAACCATTATTATCATCATAATCATCATCATCATCATCATCATCATCATTATTATTATTACATGAAGACTCTTATTACCATAATCTAATATGTTACCCTATTGCTAATTCAATCATAATATTCATGTTTTGAGATGAACAAGCATAAAATATAGTGTTTAATTGAATAATTGTGCTTGATAACTGTAAGTGTTTTTGAAACTTGCATGACTTCAAATTTTCAACATACATAACATATGTTACTCATTAAAATAAGGCTTGTTTTCTTGTTTTTATTTGTTTTAAATAATAGTGTTAGCTTATATCTATTTGAAGAAAATAATTATGTGTGCTCTTTGTAATGTCCTGATGTTTGTTAGTCCTGTGTAGATTTCTAATTACATTGACAGTCGTTTTTTAACTAATATTACTGATTTAATAAAGTATTTTCTCTAAAACTGATATTGTTGTACAAAGAACTGAACACATTTACAAAACTGTATCACAACTATGCAATATTTTTAGATTAAACTATAAAATAATAATAGTAAGTGGTTCATAGTATATACTTTGTTATGTTACGTGGTTAAAATGTAAAAGTATACAAATATTGCTTTGAAAAGTGTTACAAACAAAACTAATTAAAATTAATTATATGTTACCTAATTATTTAAGTAATGTTTATAGAAAGATGACTTAGAATAAAGAAAACAAAATTTCTAAACCGTGTTATAGTTTGTATCTAGATTACCGAAGAGTCACTCATAATGTGAATATGAACTTTCTTTTAACTATATTTACTAAAACCAAAGTTGAAAGCACAAGTTCTGGTCTTTTAGAACAATAATAACTGATATCACTGTTAAATCAAACATGTAAAATAAGAAAAGTAAGTTGTCCTAAATGAAACATTATTTTTTCCATTGTTCAAAGAAAGCAGAATTTGTTAAGAATTCCTTAAGATCTTTGTAGAATGTTATTTTTCTTAAAGACAAAGAATTGTTAAAGAGAAACATCCTGATTTGAAAGACAATCTGTGTAATGCAGTTGATGGTAAGCTAATAAACAAACTTATGTTTAATAACTTTTTTAGGTAAAAATTCTTTTAATTGAGTTAAAAAAATTGCCATATAATGCTCATGCTGTTTCAATGTTTTACAAATTCTACACTGAACCTTAGTATTTTAGATGAATAAAACTACTTTTAAAAACATTTCTAACATCAGATAATTTAATCAGCTAATTGATGCTATATTAGTATTGCGCCTTTACATCTTAATTTCACGACCTCGCATCGTTTTCTCGGGACAACGAGACCACGAAAACGCGAAACACAATGCGAGATCGCGAAATGACAACCGGCCTCTATTTCAGCCAATCAATTTCTTGAGATTTGAGACGTCTCCGGTTTTAGTTTCTGGTCTTGGGTCCTTGAGTCCTTGATAGTTCATTTTTGCACTGAACCTTGATAGTTCATTTTGCACTGAGTTCTTGATAGTTCATTATTGTACTAAGCCCTTGCTAGACAATTTTTGCACCGAGTCCTTGATAGTTCATTTTTGTACTCAGCCCTTGATAGTTCATTTTTGCACTCAGCCCTTGAATTTTTATTTTTGCACTGAGTTCTTGATAGTGCATTATTGCACTAAGCCCTTGATAGTTCTTTTTTGCACTAAGCCCTTGATAGTTCTTTTTTTGCACTGAGTCCTTGATAGTTCATTTTTGCACTCAGCCCTTGATATTCATTTTGCACTGAGTTCTTAATACTTCATTATTGCAGCAAGTGTTGCAACTAAGGCACGATTTGTAGAAGTGTGGACAATCAGATAGTTATAAAATAAACAAGTCAGGTGACTTCTCTAAAATAAAATGATTGTATATTAATGTTTAAGTTTTAAAGGTGCAGGGTAGATTATCGGGACAAAAATATAGCGTTTTTAAATATCAAAATTTATAATATAATCTGTAGAAAACCTGTAAAGAAAGCAAATGTGCGTTTTAGTGTTCTTACACAGTCAACGTTCGAGTGAATATGAATAAAACGTAAGTTTTAGTAGTGTCACTAACGCAGAAGTTTTCTCACAACAAATCCTAAAAAGTACCGATAAGTCCGATATTTCGGTTTACAAAATTTCTGCACACTTATTTATACGAGTCGGTATAAAATATAAACCATATCTCAGATAGAAAGAGTAAGTTGCAACAAGATTAACAATTTATCACATGTTATTAATTTGTGTAATAATTATTAAAACTGATAAATAGTCTTTACAGTGTTGATCATAACTAGAATAATTTAATCTAATTAACTTGTGTTTGCATCATTAAATGCTGTTGATTATATTTAATCGCTTCTTTAATCATGTTTGATATTTCTTTGATAATTTAAGATTAAAGAAGATTTGTTTGAAATTAGTAAAATGTGTTCAAATCATTAAGTCAAACCGTTATGCTAATTAGTAAACAATAAATCGGCTGGGGCTTTAAATATCCTGTCACATTTCATCCAAGCCACACACTGCTAATCAGCAAATCTGACTACACACCCAAGCCAGCAAGCTATACTGTTGAGAAGTTCTTGTCAAAGCTATTATAACAAAAGAAAACAGCATCATGGATGTGATGACGGCTGCTGTGAATCTAAGAAAAGAATTGATTGCGTTACACAACAGTGAGGTTCTTCTCAACAGACTTGGTGAGTTATCACTTCATTCCAGTACCTACATTTGGGTATCACATACTGGAATACTGAATAAGGATTATCGTGAATATGAATACTTTATTTATTAATCTGTTAATATCAGTTCCTTTAAATGGATATCAAATGCCCGACTCCCGAATTATTGTTGTTATAGTTTGAATGATGAACTGAAATCCACGCACATGTTTACTGTAACATATTCAGTTAAAACATTTTTATAATGTTTGTGAACTGAGATGAAATACGGTATTCTAGAATAGTAAATTTGTATAATAAATAATGATTATAACCAAATAAAATAAATTTGCCATCACCATTATTTTTAATACAATTTTATTGTATAGTATTTTTTTAGAGTTTTCATGATCATATTTATTCTTGATTTCAGATTCTGAGATAACCAGTCTTGGTCGACGGTCACTGATGTCGGCAATGGAAGACAACCAGTCTCGACATTTACGTATGCTGCTGCGTCTGTCTGTCAACGAAGGCGTACATCACATGTACAAGCAGTACACGACCAGAAAGTGGGCTCAGGTAGGCACAGAACTTAAACACTTAAAATGCGTGTCTTATACATCGAAATGTTCACAAAGTCCTCGACTAATTATAATTAGGTTTACTATCAGTTGTTTTTTTTTAAATTTATCTAGCAGATATAATTTAAATATATTTAAAGGCATAACAATGCATAAATTCAATGATCGTTTAATTATAGTGTAATTATCCCCGCGTCCTGGTCAAATCATGCTCATAAAATAATTCCACATGGGTTGCACAAAGGTTTATCATAACACTCTCTCTTTCAGGTTCAGACCACAGCCAGGTCAATCAAAGCAACCCTGGAATCAGACGACACTTATCAGACACACGATCTGATGACATCACCAGTGACTTCAACACCTGCAGGTGGCAGCACCAGTCCTGTCAAAGCTGCTGAACAGTGGACTACTGTGTTCTGTGAACTGTTCCGACACGAGTGATACATGTATCTGCAACAAACGTTGAAACACAACTACAATGACATATGCGATTAAGTTATCACGATTTGGCTACAGGACCAGACCCGTGTAAACCACAGAGAAACATAATGAACAGAACTATCCGCACTGTATTACCATTAAAAACCACAATACTAAATCGTTATACGCAGATGACGTAGACAATTGCAAACGTGCTTGCAAGTGTAGTGCTTTAATTTTTGTATATGTGCTATAAAATGTGCTTTATCATATTATTATATCAATGCCCTAATATTGCTGTTAATGTCTTTTGTTAATAAATATTAAAATATTTCTGTCTTATAAATACTGGATATTGTGTCAGCGCATATTCTGATACTTTGATCAGAGGTTAATTGATTCCTCAAATCAGACATAAATGAGCTGATTGATCTGGATCTACACTGGCTGCGATAAAACCCGTAACTTTGATGGAGTGCTGAAGCCTAGTCAGCTTCGACTGATGTCGGCCGACGGGTAACAGTAATACACAATAAATTTGAAAATTTGTAATGCGTCGAACATGAGACGGCTATATAGTGTAGAGGTTATAGTGACTGTCTCGCAATCCTGAGGTCCGAGGTTCGAATCCAGGGCTAGGACACTTTCTTGCATCCCGATGCCTTTTTAATATTTTGGCGCCAAAACAATCGTATAACTTTCCAATCACAAGCCAGTATTTCCAGTGACCATTCTCGTGTAGCTAATTGGCTAAAATCTGAAATCAGTCGTATAACTTGCCAATCACAAGCCAGTACTTTCAATGACCATTCTCGTATAGCTCATTGGCTAAAATCTGAAATCGGTATTATAACAGGCCAATCGCAAGCCAGAATTTTCAATGACCATTCTCGTGTAGCTAATTGGTTAAAATCTTATATCAGAATTATAACTGGCCAATCGCAAGCCAGTATGTTTAATGACCATTCTCAGGTAGCTAATTGGTTAAAATCTGAAATCGGTATTATAACTGGCCAATTGCAAGCCAGAATTTTCATTGACCATTCTCGTGTAGCTAATTTGCTAAAATCTGAAATAAGAATTGTAACTGGCCAATCGCAAGCCAGTATGTTTAATAACCATTCTCAGGTAGCTAATTTGCTAAAATCTGAAATTGGTATTTGGTACGCAACCTAATTTTCAGAAAGGGCCTAGAAATGTGATTTCGTTGCACCGGGGGGGGGGGGGGGGGGCAAAGGTTGACTGGTACCGTTGGAAAGCTTAGGATGTCTGCAATAAGAATTCACTTGTTAGACATTTATAAAGTGGTGCATAACATGACCACACCAATAGAAACAACTGTTTTTTCACACCACATAGCAACTTGCCTATATCATTTACATAACACAAACAAATGTTCTTTTTATTTGTTGCAATTGTATTATAATGAAAAGAAAACATGTTTGAGTGATTTCAGCAGCAGTTACTTCCCTTGTTTTGTAAGTATCCCATGTATGTTTTATCAGTTATTTCTCTTATTTGTAGTTACGCCATTGCTGTTTATCTTCTTTTCTGTAACAGTAAAGTTATTAATGTCCTTTTAATATTTTTCAAATTCAAAATGGTAAGTTAAAATGATATACAACCAATTTGCTAGTTATTTCTGGACCAAATATGTTATATTTAGCTGCTAATGAGATAAAGAATTAATGCAATTAATGACATCATGGTTTTGTAGAACCATACTCTTTGAACACATGTTTACGTGTAGTGATAAATTTACACCTTTTATTATGAAAATATAGATCTAAATAACAAACCATTATTATCATCATAATCATCATCATCATCATCATCATCATCATTATTATTATTACATGAAGACTCTTATTACCATAATCTAATATGTTACCCTATTGCTAATTCAATCATAATATTCATGTTTTGAGATGAACAAGCATAAAATATAGTGTTTAATTGAATAATTGTGCTTGATAACTGTAAGTGTTTTTGAAACTTGCATGACTTCAAATTTTCAACATACATAACATATGTTACTCATTAAAATAAGGCTTGTTTTCTTGTTTTTATTTGTTTTAAATAATAGTGTTAGCTTATATCTATTTGAAGAAAATAATTATGTGTGCTCTTTGTAATGTCCTGATGTTTGTTAGTCCTGTGTAGATTTCTAATTACATTGACAGTCGTTTTTTAACTAATATTACTGATTTAATAAAGTATTTTCTCTAAAACTGATATTGTTGTACAAAGAACTGAACACATTTACAAAACTGTATCACAACTATGCAATATTTTTAGATTAAACTATAAAATAATAATAGTAAGTGGTTCATAGTATATACTTTGTTATGTTACGTGGTTAAAATGTAAAAGTATACAAATATTGCTTTGAAAAGTGTTACAAACAAAACTAATTAAAATTAATTATATGTTACCTAATTATTTAAGTAATGTTTATAGAAAGATGACTTAGAATAAAGAAAACAAAATTTCTAAACCGTGTTATAGTTTGTATCTAGATTACCGAAGAGTCACTCATAATGTGAATATGAACTTTCTTTTAACTATATTTACTAAAACCAAAGTTGAAAGCACAAGTTCTGGTCTTTTAGAACAATAATAACTGATATCACTGTTAAATCAAACATGTAAAATAAGAAAAGTAAGTTGTCCTAAATGAAACATTATTTTTTCCATTGTTCAAAGAAAGCAGAATTTGTTAAGAATTCCTTAAGATCTTTGTAGAATGTTATTTTTCTTAAAGACAAAGAATTGTTAAAGAGAAACATCCTGATTTGAAAGACAATCTGTGTAATGCAGTTGATGGTAAGCTAATAAACAAACTTATGTTTAATAACTTTTTTAGGTAAAAATTCTTTTAATTGAGTTAAAAAAATTGCCATATAATGCTCATGCTGTTTCAATGTTTTACAAATTCTACACTGAACCTTAGTATTTTAGATGAATAAAACTACTTTTAAAAACATTTCTAACATCAGATAATTTAATCAGCTAATTGATGCTATATTAGTATTGCGCCTTTACATCTTAATTTCACGACCTCGCATCGTTTTCTCGGGACAACGAGACCACGAAAACGCGAAACACAATGCGAGATCGCGAAATGACAACCGGCCTCTATTTCAGCCAATCAATTTCTTGAGATTTGAGACGTCTCCGGTTTTAGTTTCTGGTCTTGGGTCCTTGAGTCCTTGATAGTTCATTTTTGCACTGAACCTTGATAGTTCATTTTGCACTGAGTTCTTGATAGTTCATTATTGTACTAAGCCCTTGCTAGACAATTTTTGCACCGAGTCCTTGATAGTTCATTTTTGTACTCAGCCCTTGATAGTTCATTTTTGCACTCAGCCCTTGAATTTTTATTTTTGCACTGAGTTCTTGATAGTGCATTATTGCACTAAGCCCTTGATAGTTCTTTTTTGCACTAAGCCCTTGATAGTTCTTTTTTTGCACTGAGTCCTTGATAGTTCATTTTTGCACTCAGCCCTTGATATTCATTTTGCACTGAGTTCTTAATACTTCATTATTGCAGCAAGTGTTGCAACTAAGGCACGATTTGTAGAAGTGTGGACAATCAGATAGTTATAAAATAAACAAGTCAGGTGACTTCTCTAAAATAAAATGATTGTATATTAATGTTTAAGTTTTAAAGGTGCAGGGTAGATTATCGGGACAAAAATATAGCGTTTTTAAATATCAAAATTTATAATATAATCTGTAGAAAACCTGTAAAGAAAGCAAATGTGCGTTTTAGTGTTCTTACACAGTCAACGTTCGAGTGAATATGAATAAAACGTAAGTTTTAGTAGTGTCACTAACGCAGAAGTTTTCTCACAACAAATCCTAAAAAGTACCGATAAGTCCGATATTTCGGTTTACAAAATTTCTGCACACTTATTTATACGAGTCGGTATAAAATATAAACCATATCTCAGATAGAAAGAGTAAGTTGCAACAAGATTAACAATTTATCACATGTTATTAATTTGTGTAATAATTATTAAAACTGATAAATAGTCTTTACAGTGTTGATCATAACTAGAATAATTTAATCTAATTAACTTGTGTTTGCATCATTAAATGCTGTTGATTATATTTAATCGCTTCTTTAATCATGTTTGATATTTCTTTGATAATTTAAGATTAAAGAAGATTTGTTTGAAATTGGTAAAATGTGTTCAAATCATTAAGTCAAACCGTTATGCTAATTAGTAAACAATAAATCGGCTGGGGCTTTAAATATCCTGTCACATTTCATCCAAGCCACACACTGCTAATCAGCAAATCTGACTACACACCCAAGCCAGCAAGCTATACTGTTGAGAAGTTCTTGTCAAAGCTATTATAACAAAAGAAAACAGCATCATGGATGTGATGACGGCTGCTGTGAATCTAAGAAAAGAATTGATTGCGTTACACAACAGTGAGGTTCTTCTCAACAGACTTGGTGAGTTATCACTTCATTCCAGTACCTACATTTGGGTATCACATACTGGAATACTGAATAAGGATTATCGTGAATATGAATACTTTATTTATTAATCTGTTAATATCAGTTCCTTTTAATGGATATCAAATGCCCGACTCCCGAATTATTGTTGTTATAGTTTGAATGATGAACTGAAATCCACGCACATGTTTACTGTAACATATTCAGTTAAAACATTTTTATAATGTTTGTGAACTGAGATGAAATACGGTATTCTAGAATAGTAAATTTGTATAATAAATAATGATTATAACCAAATAAAATAAATTTGCCATCACCATTATTTTTAATACAATTTTATTGTATAGTATTTTTTTAGAGTTTTCATGATCATATTTATTCTTGATTTCAGATTCTGAGATAACCAGTCTTGGTCGACGGTCACTGATGTCGGCAATGGAAGACAACCAGTCTCGACATTTACGTATGCTGCTGCGTCTGTCTGTCAACGAAGGCGTACATCACATGTACAAGCAGTACACGACCAGAAAGTGGGCTCAGGTAGGCACAGAACTTAAACACTTAAAATGCGTGTCTTATACATCGAAATGTTCACAAAGTCCTCGACTAATTATAATTAGGTTTACTATCAGTTGGTTTTTTTTTAATTTATCTAGCAGATATAATTTAAATATATTTAAAGGCATAACAATGCATAAATTCAATGATCGTTTAATTATAGTGTAATTATCCCCGCGTCCTGGTCAAATCATGCTCATAAAATAATTCCACATGGGTTGCACAAAGGTTTATCATAACACTCTCTCTTTCAGGTTCAGACCACAGCCAGGTCAATCAAAGCAACCCTGGAATCAGACGACACTTATCAGACACACGATCTGATGACATCACCAGTGACTTCAACACCTGCAGGTGGCAGCACCAGTCCTGACAAAGCTGCTGAACAGTGGACTACTGTGTTCTGTGAACTGTTCCGACACGAGTGATACATGTATCTGCAACAAACGTTGAAACACAACTACAATGACATATGCGATTAAGTTATCACGATTTGGCTACAGGACCAGACCCGTGTAAACCACAGAGAAACATAATGAACAGAACTATCCGCACTGAATTACCATTAAAAACCACAATACTAAATCGTTATACGCAGATGACGTAGACAATTGTAAACGTGCTTGCAAGTGTAGTGCTTTAATTTTTGTATATGTGCTATAAAATGTGCTTTATCATATTATTATATCAATGCCCTAATATTGCTGTTAATGTCTTTTGTTAATAAATATTAAAATATATCTGTCTTATAAATACTGGATATTGTGTCAGCGCATATTCTGATACTTTGATCAGAGGTTAATTGATTCCTCAAATCAGACATAAATGAGCTGATTGATCTGGATCTACACTGGCTGCGATAAAACCCGTAACTTTGATGGAGTGCTGAAGCCTAGTCAGCTTCGACTGATGTCGGCCGACGGGTAACAGTAATACACAATAAATTTGAAAATTTGTAATGCGTCGAACATGAGACGGCTATATAGTGTAGAGGTTATAGTGACTGTCTCGCAATCCTGAGGTCCGAGGTTCGAATCCAGGGCTAGGACACTTTCTTGCATCCCGATGCCTTTTTAATATTTTGGCGCCAAAACAATCGTATAACTTTCCAATCACAAGCCAGTATTTCCAGTGACCATTCTCGTGTAGCTAATTGGCTAAAATCTGAAATCTGTCGTATAACTTGCCAATCACAAGCCAGTACTTTCAATGACCATTCTCGTATAGCTCATTGGCTAAAATCTGAAATCGGTATTATAACAGGCCAATCGCAAGCCAGAATTTTCAATGACCATTCTCGTGTAGCTAATTGGTTAAAATCTTATATCAGAATTATAACTGGCCAATCGCAAGCCAGTATGTTTAATGACCATTCTCAGGTAGCTAATTGGTTAAAATCTGAAATCGGTATTATAACTGGCCAATTGCAAGCCAGAATTTTCATTGACCATTCTCGTGTAGCTAATTTGCTAAAATCTGAAATAAGAATTATAACTGGCCAATCGCAAGCCAGTATGTTTAATAACCATTCTCAGGTAGCTAATTTGCTAAAATCTGAAATTGGTATTTGGTACGCAACCTAATTTTCAGAAAGGGCCTAGAAATGTGATTTCGTTGCACCGGGGGTGGGGGGGAGGGGGCAAAGGTTGACTGGCACCGTTGGAAAGCTTAGGATGTCTGCAATAAGAATTCACTTGTTAGACATTTATAAAGTGGTGCATAACATGACCACACCAATAGAAACAACTGTTTTTACACACCACATAGCAACTTGCCTATATCATTTACATAACACAAACAAATGTTCTTTTTATTTGTTGCAATTGTATTATAATGAAAAGAAAACATGTTTGAGTGATTTCAGCAGCAGTTACTTCCCTTGTTTTGTAAGTATCCCATGTATGTTTTATCAGTTATTTCTCTTATTTGTAGTTACGCCATTGCTGTTTATCTTCTTTTCTGTAACAGTAAAGTTATTAATGTCCTTTTAATATTTTTCAAATTCAAAATGGTAAGTTAAAATGATATACAACCAATTTGCTAGTTATTTCTGGACCAAATATGTTATATTTAGCTGCTTATGAGATAAAGAATTAATGCAATTAATGACATCATGGTTTTGTAGAACCATACTCTTTGAACACATGTTTACGTGTAGTGATAAATTTACACCTTTTATTATGAAAATATAGATCTAAATAACAAACCATTATTATCATCATAATCATCATCATCATCATCATCATCATCATTATTATTATTACATGAAGACTCTTATTACCATAATCTAATGTTACCCTATTGCTAATTCAATCATAATATTCATGTTTTGAGATGAACAAGCATAAAATATAGTGTTTAATTGAATAATTGTGCTTGATAACTGTAAGTGTTTTTGAAACTTGCATGACTTCAAATTTTCAACATACATAACATATGTTACTCATTAAAATAAGGCTTGTTTTCTTGTTTTTATTTGTTTTAAATAATAGTGTTAGCTTATATCTATTTGAAGAAAATAATTATGTGTGCTCTTTGTAATGTCCTGATGTTTGTTAGTCCTGTGTAGATTTCTAATTACATTGACAGTCGTTTTTTAACTAATATTACTGATTTAATAAAGTATTTTCTCTAAAACTGATATTGTTGTACAAAGAACTGAACACATTTACAAAACTGTATCACAACTATGCAATATTTTTAGATTAAACTATAAAATAATAATAGTAAGTGGTTCATAGTATATACTTTGTTATGTTACGTGGTTAAAATGTAAAAGTATACAAATATTGCTTTGAAAAGTGTTACAAACAAAACTAATTAAAATTAATTATATGTTACCTAATTATTTAAGTAATGTTTATAGAAAGATGACTTAGAATAAAGAAAACAAAATTTCTAAACCGTGTTATAGTTTGTATCTAGATTACCGAAGAGTCACTCATAATGTGAATATGAACTTTCTTTTAACTATATTTACTAAAACCAAAGTTGAAAGCACAAGTTCTGGTCTTTTAGAACAATAATAACTGATATCACTGTTAAATCAAACATGTAAAATAAGAAAAGTAAGTTGTCCTAAATGAAACATTATTTTTTCCATTGTTCAAAGAAAGCAGAATTTGTTAAGAATTCCTTAAGATCTTTGTAGAATGTTATTTTTCTTAAAGACAAAGAATTGTTAAAGAGAAACATCCTGATTGGAAAGACAATCTGTGTAATGCAGTTGATGGTAAGCTAATAAACAAACTTATGTTTAATAACTTTTTTAGGTAAAAATTCTTTTAATTGAGTTAAAAAAATTGCCATATAATGCTCATGCTGTTTCAATGTTTTACAAATTCTACACTGAACCTTAGTATTTTAGATGAATAAAACTACTTTTAAAAACATTTCTAACATCAGATAATTTAATCAGCTAATTGATGCTATATTAGTATTGCGCCTTTACATCTTAATTTCACGACCTCGCATCGTTTTCTCGGGACAACGAGACCACGAAAACGCGAAACACAATGCGAGATCGCGAAATGACAACCGGCCTCTATTTCAGCCAATCAATTTCTTGAGATTTGAGACGTCTCCGGTTTTAGTTTCTGGTCTTGGGTCCTTGAGTCCTTGATAGTTCATTTTTGCACTGAACCTTGATAGTTCATTTTGCACTGAGTTCTTGATAGTTCATTATTGTACTAAGCCCTTGCTAGACAATTTTTGCACCGAGTCCTTGATAGTTCATTTTTGTACTCAGCCCTTGATAGTTCATTTTTGCACTCAGCCCTTGAATTTTTATTTTTGCACTGAGTTCTTGATAGTGCATTATTGCACTAAGCCCTTGATAGTTCTTTTTTGCACTAAGCCCTTGATAGTTCTTTTTTTGCACTGAGTCCTTGATAGTTCATTTTTGCACTCAGCCCTTGATATTCATTTTGCACTGAGTTCTTAATACTTCATTATTGCAGCAAGTGTTGCAACTAAGGCACGATTTGTAGAAGTGTGGACAATCAGATAGTTATAAAATAAACAAGTCAGGTGACTTCTCTAAAATAAAATGATTGTATATTAATGTTTAAGTTTTAAAGGTGCAGGGTCGATTATCGGGACAAAAATATAGCGTTTTTAAATATCAAAATTTATAATATAATCTGTAGAAAACCTGTAAAGAAAGCAAATGTGCGTTTTAGTGTTCTTACACAGTCAACGTTCGAGTGAATATGAATAAAACGTAAGTTTTAGTAGTGTCACTAACGCAGAAGTTTTCTCACAACAAATCCTAAAAAGTACCGATAAGTCCGATATTTCGGTTTACAAAATTTCTGCACACTTATTTATACGAGTCGGTATAAAATATAAACCATATCTCAGATAGAAAGAGTAAGTTGCAACAAGATTAACAATTTATCACATGTTATTAATTTGTGTAATAATTATTAAAACTGATAAATAGTCTTTACAGTGTTGATCATAACTAGAATAATTTAATCTAATTAACTTGTGTTTGAATCATTAAATGCTGTTGATTATATTTAATCGCTTCTTTAATCATGTTTGATATTTCTTTGATAATTTAAGATTAAAGAAGATTTGTTTGAAATTGGTAAAATGTGTTCAAATCATTAAGTCAAACCGTTATGCTAATTAGTAAACAATAAATCGGCTGGGGCTTTAAATATCCTGTCACATTTCATCCAAGCCACACACTGCTAATCAGCAAATCTGACTACACACCCAAGCCAGCAAGCTATACTGTTGAGAAGTTCTTGTCAAAGCTATTATAACAAAAGAAAACAGCATCATGGATGTGATGACGGCTGCTGTGAATCTAAGAAAAGAATTGATTGCGTTACACAACAGTGAGGTTCTTCTCAACAGACTTGGTGAGTTATCACTTCATTCCAGTACCTACATTTGGGTATCACATACTGGAATACTGAATAAGGATTATCGTGAATATGAATACTTTATTTATTAATCTGTTAATATCAGTTCCTTTTAATGGATATCAAATGCCCGTCTCCCGAATTATTGTTGTTATAGTTTGAATGATGAACTGAAATCCACGCACATGTTTACTGTAACATATTCAGTTAAAACATTTTTATAATGTTTGTGAACTGAGATGAAATACGGTATTCTAGAATAGTAAATTTGTATAATAAATAATGATTATAACCAAATAAAATAAATTTGCCATCACCATTATTTTTAATACAATTTTATTGTATAGTATTTTTTTAGAGTTTTCATGATCATATTTATTCTTGATTTCAGATTCTGAGATAACCAGTCTTGGTCGACGGTCACTGATGTCGGCAATGGAAGACAACCAGTCTCGACATTTACGTATGCTGCTGCGTCTGTCTGTCAACGAAGGCGTACATCACATGTACAAGCAGTACACGACCAGAAAGTGGGCTCAGGTAGGCACAGAACTTAAACACCTAAAATGCGTGTCTTATACATCGAAATGTTCACAAAGTCCTCGACTAATTATAATTAGGTTTACTATCAGTTGTTTTTTTTTAATTTATCTAGCAGATATAATTTAAATATATTTAAAGGCATAACAATGCATAAATTCAATGATCGTTTAATTATAGTGTAATTATCCCCGCGTCCTGGTCAAATCATGCTCATAAAATAATTCCACATGGGTTGCACAAAGGTTTATCATAACACTCTCTCTTTCAGGTTCAGACCACAGCCAGGTCAATCAAAGCAACCCTGGAATCAGACGACACTTATCAGACACACGATCTGATGACATCACCAGTGACTTCAACACCTGCAGGTGGCAGCACCAGTCCTGACAAAGCTGCTGAACAGTGGACTACTGTGTTCTGTGAACTGTTCCGACACGAGTGATACATGTATCTGCAACAAACGTTGAAACACAACTACAATGACATATGCGATTAAGTTATCACGATTTGGCTACAGGACCAGACCCGTGTAAACCACAGTGAAACATAATGAACAGAACTATCCGCACTGAATTACCATTAAAAACCACAATACTAAATCGTTATACGCAGATGACGTAGACAATTGTAAACGTGCTTGCAAGTGTAGTGCTTTAATTTTTGTATATGTGCTATAAAATGTGCTTTATCATATTATTATATCAATGGCCTAATATTGTTGTTAATGTCTTTTGTTAATAAATATTAAAATATTTCTGTCTTATAAATACTGGATATTGTGTCAGCGCATATTCTGATACTTTGATCAGAGGTTAATTGATTCCTCAAATCAGACATAAATGAGCTGACTGATCTGGATCTACACTGGCTGCGATAAAACCCGTAACTTTGATGGAGTGCTGAAGCCTAGTCAGCTTCGACTGATGTCGGCCGACGGGTAACAGTAATACACAATAAATTTGAAAATTTGTAATGCATCGAACATGAGACGGCTATATAGTGTAGAGGTTATAGTGACTGTCTCGCAATCCTGAGGTCCGAGGTTCGAATCCAGGGCTAGGACACTTTCTTGCATCCCGATGCCTTTTTAATATTTTGGCGCCAAAACAATCGTATAATTTTCCAATCACAAGCCAGTATTTCCAGTGACCATTCTCGTGTAGCTAATTGGCTAAAATCTGAAATCAGTCGTATAACTTGCCAATCACAAGCCAGTACTTTCAATGACCATTCTCGTATAGCTCATTGGCTAAAATCTGAAATCGGTATTATAACAGGCCAATCGCAAGCCAGAATTTTCAATGACCATTCTCGTGTAGCTAATTGGTTAAAATCTTATATCAGAATTATAACTGGCCAATCGCAAGCCAGTATGTTTAATGACCATTCTCAGGTAGCTAATTGGTTAAAATCTGAAATCGGTATTATAACTGGCCAATTGCAAGCCAGAATTTTCATTGACCATTCTCGTGTAGCTAATTTGCTAAAATCTGAAATAAGAATTATAACTGGCCAATCGCAAGCCAGTATGTTTAATAACCATTCTCAGGTAGCTAATTTGCTAAAATCTGAAATTGGTATTTGGTACGCAACCTAATTTTCAGAAAGGGCCTAGAAATGTGATTTCGTTGCACCGGGGGGGGGGGGGGGGGGGGGGAGGGGGCAAAGGTTGACTGGCACCGTTGGAAAGCTTAGGATGTCTGCAATAAGAATTCACTTGTTAGACATTTATAAAGTGGTGCATAACATGACCACACCAATAGAAACAACTGTTTTTACACACCACATAGCAACTTGCCTATATCATTTACATAACACAAACAAATGTTCTTTTTATTTGTTGCAATTGTATTATAATGAAAAGAAAACATGTTTGAGTGATTTCAGCAGCAGTTACTTCCCTTGTTTTGTAAGTATCCCATGTATGTTTTATCAGTTATTTCTCTTATTTGTAGTTACGCCATTGCTGTTTATCTTCTTTTCTGTAACAGTAAAGTTATTAATGTCCTTTTAATATTTTTCAAATTCAAAATGGTAAGTTAAAATGATATACAACCAATTTGCTAGTTATTTCTGGACCAAATATGTTATATTTAGCTGCTTATGAGATAAAGAATTAATGCAATTAATGACATCATGGTTTTGTAGAACCATACTCTTTGAACACATGTTTACGTGTAGTGATAAATTTACACCTTTTATTATGAAAATATAGATCTAAATAACAAACCATTATTATCATCATAATCATCATCATCATCATCATCATTATTATTATTACATGAAGACTTTTTATTACCATAATCTAATATGTTACCCTATTGCTAATTCAATCATAATATTCATGTTTTGAGATGAACAAGCATAAAATATAGTGTTTAATTGAATAATTGTGCTTGATAACTGTAAGTGTTTTTGAAACTTGCATGACTTCAAATTTTCAACATACATAACATATGTTACTCATTAAAATAAGGCTTGTTTTCTTGTTTTTATTTGTTTTAAATAATAGTGTTAGCTTATATCTATTTGAAGAAAATAATTATGTGTGCTCTTTGCAATGTCCTGATGTTTGTTAGTCCTGTGTAGATTTCTAATTACATTGACAGTCGTTTTTTAACTAATATTACTGATTTAATAAAGTATTTTCTCTAAAACTGATATTGTTGTACAAAGAACTGAACACATTTACAAAACTGTATCACAACTATGCAATAATTTTAGATTAAACTATAAAATAATAATAGTAAGTGGTTCATAGTATATACTTTGTTATGTTACGTGGTTAAAATGTAAAAGTATACAAATATTGCTTTGAAAAGTGTTACAAACAAAACTAATTAAAATTAATTATATGTAACCTAATTATTTAAGTAATGTTTATAGAAAGATGACTTAGAATAAAGAAAACAAAATTTCTAAACCGTGTTATAGTTTGTATCTAGATTACCGAAGAGTCACTCATAATGTGAATATGAACTTTCTTTTAACTATATTTACTAAAACCAAAGTTGAAAGCACCAGTTCTGGTCTTTTAGAACAATAATAACTGATATCACTGTTAAATCAAACATGTAAAATAAGAAAAGTAAGTTGTCCTAAATGAAACATTATTTTTTCCATTGTTCAAAGAAAGCAGAATTTGTTAAGAATTCCTTAAGATCTTTGTAGAATGTTATTTTTCTTAAAGACAAAGAATTGTTAAAGAGAAACATCCTGATTTGAAAGACAATCTGTGTAATGCAGGTGATGGTAAGCTAATAAACAAACTTATGTATAATAATTTTTTTAGGTAAAAATTCTTTTAATTGAGTTAAAAAATTGCCATATAATGCTCATGCTGTTTCAATGTTTTACAAATTCTACACTGAACCTTAGTATTTTAGATGAATAAAACTACTTTTAAAAACATTTCTAACATCAGATAATTTAATCAGCTAATTGATGCTATATTAGTATTGCGCCTTTACATCTTAATTTCACGACCTCGCATCGTTTTCTCGGGACAACGAGACCACGAAAACGCGAAACACAATGCGAGATCGCGAAATGACAACCGGCCTCTATTTCAGCCAATCAATTTCTTGAGATTTGAGACGTCTCCGGTTTTAGTTTCTGGTCTTGGGTCCTAGTGAAAAAAGGAACAGTAACGCAAAAAGAGTGCTACTCTTTATTACTTATCGTCAGTGTTACCTGAACAATGCCACGAATTGTAAAGGCAATTGTCGCGAAAACCGATTTAAATTTAATATTAAGCAACGTTCAAGATTATAAAAGAAAGAATGGAAAACATTCGCAGATCTTATGTTTCCAATTTTTGAGACAGTGCTCATTTCCAACCAAGGCTGGTCCAAGATTATAGAACTGAGTCTCAAATCGCAAGGATTTGATTGTCTAAAATGGAGATTCATCTCCATTTCAGACAATCAGATGCTTCAGATTTAAGATTGGTTTCCAATCTCAGTTTTAAGATCGTCAGCCCTGAGACTGGTCTCCGTTCTCAGTTTTAGAACATGCGAACCAGATGAACAATTATGAGTCGGTTCAAGCAACTCTTTGTAGCCAAAAGGTTGAATCGTACTGAACACTAATGTAGGGTTCAGTGTGTGCATCGAGCCCCAGATAGTTTATTTTTGCACCAAGTCCTTTATAGTTCATTTTTGCACCGAGCCCTCGATAGTTCACTTCTGCACTTAGTTTTTGATAGTTCATTTTTAATGCACCAAGCCCTTGATACTTCATTTTAGCACTAAGCATTGTTAGTTCGTTTTTGCATTGAGCCTTGTTAGTTCGGGTTTGAACTGAACCTTCGATCGTTCACTTTTGAACTGAGTCCTTGATAGTTCATTTCTGCACTGAGCCTTGATAGATCATTTTTGCAATGAGCCTTAATAGTTGATTTTTGCACTGAGCCTCGATAGTTCATTTTTGCACTGAGCCTTGATAGTTCGTTTTTGCACTTAGCCTTTGATAGTTCATTTTTGCACTGAGCCTTGATAGTTCATTTTTGCACCGAGCCTTGATAGTTCATTTTTGCACTGAGTTCTTGATAGTTCATTTTTGCAGTAAGCCCTTGATAGTTCAATTATTGCACTGAGTCTTGATAGTTCATGTTTGCACTAAGCCCTTGATAGTTCATTTTTGCACAGAGCCTTGATAGTTCATTTTTGAACTGAGCCTTGATAATTCATTTTTGCACTGAGTTCTTGATAGTTCATTATTGCACTAAGCCCTTGATAGACCATTTTTGCACTGAGTCCTTTATATTTCATTATTGCACTCAGTCCTTGATAGATCATAATTGCATTCAGCCCTTGATAGTTCATTTTTGCACTGAGCCCTTGATAGTTCATTTTTGCACTAAGCCCTTGATAGTTCATTTTTGCACTGAGCCTTGATAGTTCATTTTTGCATTGAGCCTTGATAGTTCATTTTCGCACTGAGTTCTTGATAGTTCATTATTTCATTATTACACTAATCCCTTGATAGACCATTTTGGCACTGAGTCCTTGATATTTCATTATTGAAATCAGGCATTGATAGATCATTATTGCATTCAGACCTAGTTAGTTCATTTTTGCACTGAGTTCTTGATAGTGCATTATTGCACTAAGCCCTTGATAGTTCATTTTTGCACTGAGTCCTTGATAGTTCATTTTTGCACTGAGTCCTTGATAGTTCATTTTTGCACTGAACCTTGATAGTTCATTTTTTCACTGAGTTCTTGATAGTTCATTATTGTACTAAGCCCTTGATAGACAATTTTTGCACCGAGTCCTTGATAGTTCATTTTTGTACTCAGCCCTTGATAGTTCATTTTTGCACTCAGCCCTTGAATTTTTATTTTTGCACTGAGTTCTTGATAGTGCATTATTGCACTAAGCCCTTGATAGTTCTTTTTTGCACTAAACCCTTGATAGTTCTTTTTTGCACTGAGTCCTTGATAGTTCATTTTTGCACTCAGCCCTTGATAATTCATTTTGCACTGAGTTCTTAATACTTCATTATTGCAGCAAGTGTTGCAACTAAGGCACGATTTGTAGAAGTGTAGACAATCAGATAGTTATAAAATAAACAAGTCAGGTGACTTCTCTAAAATAAAATGATTGTATATTAATGTTTACGTTTTAAAGGTGCAGGGTCGATTATCGGGACAAAAATATAGCGTTTTTAAATATCAAAATTTATAATATAATCTGTAGAAAACCTGTAAAGAAAGCAAATGTGCGTTTTAGTGTTCTTACACAGTCAATGTTCGAGTGAATATGAATAAAACGTAAGTTTTAGTAGTGTCACTAACGCAGAAGTTTTCTCACTACAAATCCTAAAAAGTACCGATAAGTCCGATATTTCGGTTTACAAAATTTCTGCACACTTATTTATACGAGTCGGTATAAAATATAAACCATACCTCAGATAGAAAGAGTAAGTTGCAACAAGATTAACAATTTATCACATGTTAATAATTTGTGTAATAATTATTAAAACTGATAAATAGTCTTTACAATGTTGATTATAACTAGAATAATTTAATCGAATTAACTTGTGTTTGCATCATTAAATGCTGTTGATTATATTTAATCGCTTCTTTAATCATGTTTGATATTTCTTTGATAATTTAAGATTAAAGAAGATTTGTTTGAAATTGGTAAAATGTGTTCAAATCATTAAGTCAAACCGTTATGCTAATTAGTAAACAATAAATCGGCTGGGGCTTTAAATATCCTGTCACATTTCATCCAAGCCACACACTGCTAATCAGCAAATCTGACTACACACCCAAGCCAGCAAGCTATACTGTTGAGAAGTTCTTGTCAAAGCTATTATAACAAAAGAAAACAGCATCATGGATGTGATGACGGCTGCTGTGAATCTTAGAAAAGAATTGATTGCGTTACACAACAGTGAGGTTCTTCTCAACAGACTTGGTGAGTTATCACTTCATTCCAGTACCTACATTTGGGTATCACATACTGGAATACTGAATAAGGATTATCGTGAATATGAATACTTTATTTATTAATATCAGTTCCTTTTAATGGATATCAAATGCCCGTCTCCCGAATTATTGTTGTTATAGTTTGAATGACGAACTGAAATCCACGCACATGTTTACTGTAACATATTCAGTTAAAACATTTTTATAATGTTTGTGAACTGAGATGAAATACGGTATTCTAGAATAGTAAATTTGTATAATAAATAATGATTATAACCAAATAAAATAAATTTGCCATCACCATTATTTTTAATACAATTTTATTGTATAGAATTTTTTTTTAGAGTTTTCATGATCATATTTATTCTTGATTTCAGATTCTGAGATAACCAGTCTTGGTCGACGGTCACTGATGTCGGCAATGGAAGTCAACCAGTCTCGACATTTACGTATGCTGCTGCGTCTGTCTGTCAACGAAGGCGTACATAACATGTACAAGCAGTACACGACCAGAAAGTGGGCTCAGGTAGGCACAGAACTTAAACACCTAAAATGCGTGTCTTATACATCGAAATGTTCACAAAGTCCTCTACTAATTATAATTAGGTTTACTATCAGTTGTTTTTTTTTAAATTTATCTAGCAGATATAATTTAAATATATTTAAAGGCATAACAATGCATAAATTCAATGATCGTTTAATTATAGTGTAATTATCCCCGCGTCCTGGTCAAATCATGCTCATGAAATAATTCCACATGGGTTGCACAAAGGTTTATCATAACACTCTCTCTTTCAGGTTCAGACCACAGCCAGGTCAATCAAAGCAACCCTGGAATCAGACGACACTTATCAGACACACGATCTGATGACATCACCAGTGACTTCAACACCTGCAGGTGGCAGCACCAGTCCTGACAAAGCTGCTGAACAGTGGACTACTGTGTTCTGTGAACTGTTCCGACACGAGTGATACATGTATCTGCAACAAACGTTGAAACACAACTACAATGACATATGCGATTAAGTTATCACGATTTGGCTACAGGACCAGACCCGTGTAGACCACAGAGAAACATAATGAACAGAACTATCCGCACTGAATTACCATTAAAAACCACAATACTAAAGCGTTATACGCAGATGACGTAGACAATTGTAAACGTGCTTGCAAGTGTAGTGCTTTAATTTTTGTATATGTGCTATAAAATGTGCTTTATCATATTATTATATCAATGCCCTAATATTGTTGTTAATGTCTTTTGTTAATAAATATTAAAATATTTTTGTCTTATAAATACTGGATATTGTGTCAGCGCATATTCTCATACTTTGATCAGAGGTTAATTGATTCCTCAAATCAGTCATAAATGAGCTGACTGATCTGGATCTACACTGGCTGCGATAAAACCCGTAAATTTGATGGAGTGCTAAAGCCTAGTCAGCTTCGACTGATGTCGGCCGACGGGTAACAGTAATACACAATAAATTTGCAAATTTGTAATGCATCGAACATGAGACGGCTATATAGTTTATATTGACTGTCTCGCAATCCTGAGGTCCGAGGTTCGAATCCAGGGCTATGACACTTTCTTGCATCCCGATACCTTTTTAATATTTTGGCGCCAAAACAAGGTTATACTACTAGTTTTATTAAGTTGCGGGTCGCACGACTATTGATTTCTTTAGTTTAGTTCCGGGTCGTACCGTGTGTAAGTAGTTCTGTAAATTGTGAAAAGAACATTAAACGGTAATTCCAGCAGTTTCGCTTGAAACTGGTAGGTACGAATTAAATGCTGAAGTGTGTTTTTGGTCGGGGTAAAAACAATTATGGAACGCTAACCTACATGTCAGGCTGCACTTCTTTGTCGGTGGCGGATGAAGAGACTGATGATTTACAACAGGCATATTGGAAAACTAAAAGATAGGCGGCTACATTTTATGCATTCAAACTGATTTGCCCGAAAAGTGGGATGGACTATAAACAGTTATAAAACATCAAGATTAGAATGAAATGAATTTAATTTTACAGAAATAGAAGAATAGCATATTTCTAGTTTCCAAATGTTCATTTATATGTACGCGAAATTCGTTTATTAAGTTGAACATCCGCTGTATTAACTGAATTTGTGAATTTGTATTCTGTGGGTGTCAGTACTCTGAATGATTTTGAGCAGTCAGTTGTCGGTCATTTTGTATGAAGTTTTACTAATAAATAGGTTAGCATCCATTGCATGGTTTATTAAATGTTTTAGGGCAATAGCCCACAATAGTCACATAGTAGCGACTTCTTGTTGCATTCAGGTGACTACTAGTTACTTACAGGCGATTTCTTGTCGCGTTCAGGTGACTTCTAGTTACAAACGGGCGACTACTTGTTGCGTTTTTGGTGACTTCTAGTCACATACAGGCAACTTCTAGTTGCATCATAGTCAGCTTAGTCACATCCAGAAGATTTCGGAAGACAGTCTAACTACTTACATGTGCACTCTTTTTAGATCAATGATGTTAATTCTTAACATTTTATTATCTTAATTTATTCTAATACTGTTTTATTATAATAGTTTTAATGATTCTTAAGTGATTGTGTGTGCTTTTATTCAAATGTGCTATTTTTATACATGTATATTTTTATGTAAATGTTATGTACAACGCCATTGAATATGTGCACATAAAAATAGGCGTTTAATTAAATTAAGAAATTTCAAGTTTCAAGTTTGAAGTTTGAAATTGAGCCAGTAATGCCCCAGTACGAAGGTGTATCTTTAGAAAAGTTGTTAAGTGTAAAATTGTTTCATTGAAATCGATTTCACAAGGTAAATAAAATGCTGAAACTAAAATCAGTTCTCATTTCCAACCAAGGCGGATTCAAGATTATAGAACTGAGAATAGAGACCAGTCTCAAATCGCAAGGATTTGAATGGCTGAAAATGGAGATTCATCTCCATTTCAGACAATCAGATGCTTCAGATTTAAGATTGGTTTCCAATCTCAGTTTTATGATCGTCAGCCCTGAGACTGGTCTCCGTTCTCAGTTTTATAACATGCGAACCAGATGAACAATTATGAGTCGGTTCAAGCAACTCTTTGTAGCCCGAGGGTTAAATCGTACTGAACACTAATGAGCCCTTGATAATTCATTTTTGCACCGAGTTCTTGATAGTTCATTTTTATTGCACCAAGTACTTGATAGTTCATTTTTATTGCACTAAGACCTTGATAGTTCATTTTTGCATTGAGCCTTGTTAGTTCAGTTTTGCACTGAGTTCTGAATAGTTCATTATTGCACTAAGCCCTTGATAGTTCATTTTTGCACTAAGCCCTTGATAGTTCATTTTTGCTCTGAGCCTTGATAGTTCATTTTTGCGCTGAGCATTGATAGTTCATTTTTGCACCGAGTTCTTGATAGTTCATTATTGCACCGAGTTCTTGATAGTTCATTATTGCACTAAGCCCTTGATAGTTCATTTTTGCACTGAGCCTTGATAGTTCATTTTCGCGCTGAGCATTGATAGTTCATTTTTGCACCGAGGCCTTGATAGTTCATTATTGCACTAAGCACTAAATAATTCATTTTTTTTTGCACCGAGTTCTTGATAGTTCATTATTGCACAAAGCACTAAATAGTTCATTTCTGCACTGAGCCTTGATAGTTGATTTTTGCACCGAGCCTTAATAATTGATTTTTGCACTGAGCCTTGATAGTTCATTTTTGCACCGAGCCTTGATAGTAAATTTTTGCATTAAGCCTTGATATGTCATTTTTACACTCAGCTTTTGATAGTTCATTTTTGTAACGAGCCTTGTTGATGGAATGTTGGGTATTTAAAGTTATTTATTTTACATCGATTGTTAAAACTAAGGTTTTTTTTCATACCTTGTATTATAACTTATATTAATCACGCTCGATGACTACTCACGGCGAATGTCCATTGGGGAAGCTGCAGACAAATTTCATCCCTGTTGGGTTTCGATCCCGCTGTCTCCGGATCTGGAGTTCGACGCTCTACCCCTAGACCACTGTTCTTCATGTTAGGGATGAGAAAAGCAGGACGACTAACTGTAAAACAGCTGTTACTGTATTCACTTAAGTGTTGCAACTAAGGCACGATTGCTCAATCTATAATAACATTGTATATAATAACACGACAATCAGATAGTTATAAAATAAACAAGTCAGGTGACTTCTCTGAAATGAAATGATTGTATATTAATGTATAAGTTTTAAAGGTGCAGGATCGATTATCGGGACAAAATATAGCGTTTTTAAATATCAAAATGTATAATATAATCTGTAGAAAACCTGTAAAGAAAGCAAATGTGCGTTTAAGTGTTCTTACACAGTCAATGTTCGAGTGAATATGAATAAAAAATAAGTTTAGTAGTGTCAATAACGCAGAAGTTTTCTCACAACAAATCCTAAAATGTACCGATTAGTCCGATATTTCGGATAACAAAATTTCTGCACACTTATTTATACGAGTCGGTATAAAATATAAACAATATCTCAGATAGAAAGAGTAAATTGCAACAAGATTAACAATTTATCACATGTTAATAATTTGTGTAATAATTGTTAAAACTGATAAATAGTCTTTACAATGTTGATTATAACTTGAATAATTTAAACTGATTAACTTGTGTTTGCATCATTAAATGCTGTTGATTATATTTAATCGCTTCTTTAATCATGTTTGATATTTCTTTGATAATTTAAGATTAAAGAAGATTTGTTTGAAATTGGTAAAATGTGTTCAAATCATTAAGTCAAACCGTTATGCTAATTAGTAAACAATAGATCGGCTGGGGCTTTAAATATCCTGTCACATTTCATCCAAGCCACACACTGCTAATCAGCAAATCTGACTACACACACAAGCCAACAAGCTATACTGTTGAGAAGTTCTTGTCAAAGCTATTATAACAAAAGAAAACAGCATCATGGATGTGATGACGGCTGCTGTGAATCTAAGAAAAGAATTGATTGCGTTACACAACAGTGAGGTTCTTCTCAACAGACTTGGTGAGTTATCACTTCATTCCAGTACCTACATTTGGGTATCACATACTGGAATACTGAATAAGGATTATCGTGAATATGAATACTTTATTTATTAATATCAGTTCCTTGTAATGCCCGTCTCCCGAATTATTGTTGTTATAGTTTGAATGATGAACTGAAATCCACGCACATGTTTAGTGTAACATATTCAGTTAAAACATTTTTATAATATTTGTGAACTGAGATGAAATACGGTATTCTAGAATAGTAAATTTGTATAATAGATAATGATTATAACCAAATAAAATAAATTTGCCATCACCATTATTTTTAATACAATTTTATTGTATAGTATTTTCATGATCATATTTATTCTTGATTTCAGATTCTGAGATAACCAGTCTTGGTCGACGGTCACTGATGTCGGCAATGGAAGACAACCAGTCTCGACATTTGCGTATGCTGCTGCGTCTGTCTGTCAACGAGGGCGTACATCACATGTACAAGCAGTACACGACCAGAAAGTGGGCTCAGGTAGGCACAGAACTTAAACACCTAAAATGCGTGTCTTATACATCGAAATGTTCACAAAGTCCTCGACTAATTATAATAATGTTTACTATCAGTTGTTTTTTTTAAATTTATCTAGCAGATATAATTTAAATATTTTTAAAGGCATAACAATGCATAAATTCAATGATCGTTTAATTATAGTGTACTTATCCCCGCGTCCTGGTCAAATCATGCTCATAAAATAATTCCACATGGGTTGCACAAAGGTTTATCATAACACTCTCTCTTTCAGGTTAAGACCACAGCCAGGTCAATCAAAGCAACCCTGGAATCAGACGACACTTATCAGACACACGATCTGATGACATCACCAGTGACTTCAACACCTGCAGGTGGCAGCACCAGTCCTGACAAAGCTGCTGAACAGTGGACTACTGTGTTCTGTGAACTGTTCCGACACGAGTGATACATGTATCTGCAACAAACGTTGAAACACAACTACAATGACATAAGCAATTAAGTTATCACGATTTGGCTACAGGACCAGACCCGTGTAAACCACAGAGAAACATAATGAACAGAACTATCCGCACTGAATTACCATTAAAAACCACAATACTAAAGCGTTATACGGGTCGTACCGTGTGTAAGTAGTTCTGTAAATTGTGAAAAGAACATTAAACGGTAAATTGTAAACGTGCTTGCAAGTGTAGTGCTTTAATGTTTGTGCTATAAAATGTGCTTTGTCATATTATTATATCAATGCCCTAATACGAGTATCGTATAACTACTTTTATGTGCACTCTTTTTAGATCAATGATGTAATCGTATTGCTGTTAATGTCTTTTGTTAATAAATATTAAAATATTTCTGTCTTATAAATACAGGATATTGTGTCAGCGCATATTCTGATTCTTTGATCAGAGGTTAATTGATTCCTCAAATCAGTCATAAATGAGCTGACTGATCTGGATCTACACTGGCTGCGATAAAACCCGTAAATTTGATGGAGTGCTGAAGCCTAGTCAGCTTCGACTGATGTCGGCCGACGGGTAACAGTAATACACAATAAATTTGCAAATTTGTAATGCATCGAACATGAGACGGCTGTATAGTGACTGTCTCGCAATCCTGAGGTCCGAGGTTCGAATCCAGGGCTATGACACTTTCTTGCATCCCGATGCATCCCGATGCCTTTTTAATATTTTGGCGCCAAAACAAGGTTATACTACTAGTTTTATTAAGTTGCGGGTCGCACCACTATTGATTTCTTTAGTTTAGTTCCGGGTCGTACCGTGTGTAAGTAGTTCTGTAAATTGTGAAAAGAACATTAAACGGAAATTCCAGCAGCTTCGCTTGAAACTGGTAGGTACGAATTAAAAGTGTGTTTTTGGTCGGGGTGAAACAATTATGGAACGCTAACCTACATGTCAGGCTGCACTTCTTTGTCGGTGGCGGATGAAGAGACTGATGATTTACAACAGGCATATTGGAAAACTAAAAGATAGGCGGCTACATTTTATGCATTCAAACTGATTTGCCCGAAAAGTGGGATGGACTATAAACAGTTATAAAACATCAAGATTAGAATGAAATGAATTTAATTTTACAGAAATAGAAGAATAGCATATTTCTAGTTTCCAAATGTTCATTTATATGTATGCGAAATTCGTTTATTAAGTTGAACATCCGCTGTATTAACTGAATTTGTTAATTTGTATTCTGTGGGTGTCAGTACTCTGAATGATTTTGAGCAGTCAGTTGTCGGTCATTTTGTATGAAGTTTTACTAATAAATAGGTTAGCATCCATTGCATGGTTTATTAAATGTTTTAGGGCAATAGCCCACAATAGTCACATAGTAGCGACTTCTTGTTGCATTCAGGTGACTACTAGTTACTTACAGGCGATTTCTTGTCGCGTTCAGGTGATTTCTAGTTACAAACGGGCGACTACTTGTTGCGTTTTGGTGACTTCTAGTCACATACAGGCAACTTCTAGTTGCATCATAGTCAGCTTAGTCACATCCAGAAGATTTCGGAAGTCAGTCTAACTACTTTTATGTGCACTCTTTTTAGATCAATGATGTTAATTCTTAACATTTTATTATCTTAATTTTTTCTAATACTGTTTTATTATAATAGTTTTAATGATTCTTAAGTGATTGTGTGTGCTTTTATTCAAATGTGCTATTTTTATACATGTATATTTTTATGTAAATGTTATGTACAACGCCATTGAATATGTGCACATAAAAATAGGCGTTTAATTAAATTAAGAAGTTTCAAGTTTCAAGTTTCAAATTGAGCCAGTAATGCCCCAGTACGAAGGTGTATCTTTAGAAAAGTTGTTAAGTGTAAAATTGTTTCATTGAAATCGATTTCACAAGGTAAATAAAATGCTGAAACTAAAATCAGTCTTACATGTAAAACTCCAGTAAAACAACACTGCATTCAAACCAAATCCGAGCAACCTAGGCCCAAGATAATAAAACTGAGGTTGGAGACCAGTCTCAAATTCAAACATCTGATTGGCTTAAATGGCAACCAGTCTCCATTTCAGCCAATCAGATGTTTGAGATTTGAGACTAGTCTCCAGTTTTAGTTTCTGGTCTTAGGTCCTAGTGAAAAAAGGAACAGTAACGCAAAAAGAGTGCTGCTCTTTATTACTTATCGTCAGTGTTATCTGAACAATGCCACAAAATCATTTTAAATGTGAAGGCAATCATCGCGAAAACCGATTAAAAATTACAACTAAGCAACGTCCAAGATTATGAAAGAAAGAACGGAAAACATGCTTAGATATTCAGTTTCCAATTTTGAGACAGTGCTCATTTCCAACCAGGGCGGGTTCAGGATTATATAACTGAGAATAGAGACCAGTCTCAAATCGCAAGAATTTGATTGGTTGAAAATGGAGATTCATCTCTATTTCAGCCAATCAGATGCTTGAAATTTGAGACTGGTTTCCAATCTCCGTTTTACGATCGTCAGCCCCGAGACTGGTCTCCGTTCTCAGTTTTACAGCATTAAAACCGGACGAAAAATTTTGAGTCAGTTCAAGCAACTCTTTGTAGGGTTAGATCGTACTGAACACTAATGTAGGGTTCAGGGCAGCAGTCGTAGTATTTGACGGTTCTCTCGGACGAAGACTCGATATAACTCCACTTCTGGTTTGGTCTTGGCTCAAGGTAGTTACTGTTGACGCCATTGTCTACCAGGTTAATATCTAGCTGTTTTCCGTCGTACGTCCAAGACAGGAAACGCAGTCCGCAGACGACAGTGTTGTCCGTGAAAAGCTCAGCTTCGTCGAATGGGCAAATCGTCTGGCTGTAAAATGGTGGATCGAAACGCACCTTGCCATCTGAGAAAACGACGGCAGTGAGATCGTCATAGTGGTTACTGGTAAATTCTCTGGCGCTAGAAAAGATTAAAAATCAAATAACAAGATTATAGATAACTTTGAATTTATTCATCATAGTATCGTTAGGTTTCAAAGTTCGTATATATCGTTGTAAAACCGGGTCACGAATTGAAACCCACCACGAAAATTGAACTAGAACGTTTTGTTTTCAGAAAATTATAATCACGATTAAGGAACCCATTAAAAATATTGTTTAACCGAAAATAAAAACATCACTCAATGTTATTGCTACAGTGTCTGCTAGATAACTACATTATACAGTCAAACCTGTCTTTAAAGACTATTAAAGGATAAACATAGAAGTTGTTTTTGAAGCCAAGTGGTATTTGATCAGAGGTTAATTTATTCTTTAAATCAGTCAGTGGGACAAATTAAATATTGTATGTATTCTCATGTGGTCTTCATTTTCAGGCGGTCTTAAAACAGGTTTGACTGGAAAAAAGTTTCTGTTACAGTATTTATTAAATGTTAATTTAATGTACATTTAAAGATAAATATGGTTAGATTAAAAAAAAACATTTTTGATGTGAATACTTTTAAAACGTTCTATAAGAAGCTGTGGTAATATATGAAATTTATTTTTTTAATTTTGCTTAATATTGTCAACCGCAAAATATGGTGTTATAATTTCAATGTAAAAGAAAATGTAACTAACATAAGAAAGCACAAACCTTTTTATATGAAATAAAACAATTGAAACTCTAAAATGTATCTAACATAATTAATAAATTCAATATTCAGTTCTATCGTTTATGTGAATCGTCATTAGATTCCAATCATTAAAGTATAAAATAGACCTGCTGGCGTCGAAAACATTGCATTGTTTTTAGTCCATTATTCATTTATTAATAAATATATTGTTAGAGGTTTTATATAAGACTTAATGAAAATAAGATTTGTAAACGGTTCTTGATTATTATTATTATTATTATTATTATTATTATTATTATTATTTATTGATAAATCATTGTGGACCAGATGAATTGAATTATGTTCGTAATTCCGCCAGGCTAAAATCTATTTTATTATAATTGTTTTATATTATCATTTACCTGTTCATTAGGAAGAAATCTGGTTTCCACAGCCTTTTGACGGGAAGGGATAGTTTGCTGACCCCAGAATATTTTTCGGGGTCCCATTCCAAGCGAGAATCGTGCCATACCGTACTGTACCAACCATTTATTGTCAATACACTATCTTTCTGCAACGAAAATATTTTAATCATTTAACAATCAATTTTCGGTGAAAAAAAAAACGCATATATTGGTATCGGTAAGTGTAGTAACAGGCATGCGTGCAACTTTATATACTACTCAAAATTTGATAGGGATCGCTCTCCGTTTTATCCTGAATTATTTCCTCTACCAAGTTTTCAACAGCTGATCTGCTTCAACAGTTTGTCGGCTCATTTCATTTTTTGGCATAAAGCTGATGTCAAATGAACAAATTTTCGGAATCACAGCAAATATTTTATGGCTTCAACCTTATGTAAAGAATAAACACAATCTTTTAAGTGATCCTTATCAAATTTTGAGTAGTATATGATACTAGATGGGGACCCGCGCAAGCGCGAGCTTAGGGCAACTACCTATTAACATAAGAAAGACATGCATGCGGTAAAATGCAGCAGAACCCGCTTAAAAGCCACCACAATAATTAGACCCCAACTATCAGAGCATGTTTACAGAACTAGATACTAAGCTGGTGTAAATAAGTGGTTTTAAACGTCCATAATGAGAATACCCCTCCAAAACAAACCATTTTTTGCCAGCCCTATGAGTGGTCTTTACAGCGAGGTTTTGCTGTAATATTATAATAATGATGAACAGAACATGGCAAAATAACGCTATACCGGTCTAGATATCGTTATGGTGCTGGCATAATAAGTAAATAGCAGAAAGAAATAGCAAAATAATGGTGACCAAATATTTGCACTAAACCACACGTGTTTGTAATAGTTTGTTTTTAATACGGTCTATGTTAAATAACATAATCAACAATATCAAGTTTTTCTGATTTTAAATGTATGGTTGCAAGTGTGATATGTTATGCTTTACTGGAGCCACAGATTTATTTTCACAGAGTGCAACTGAGACTGGCCGGTATCGTTCGATCAAAATAAGCAAAATCTATTTGTGGCATTTCTATTTTTAACCTTCGGTATTTTCCCGGTATTTTTAGAATGTTTTCTCTATTTTCGTACAATGTATGTGCGGGTTCGCTCCCAGCTAAAGGCACTATCATATGAGTTGCTTCGGTGAAATACAATATAAAAGCTTGAGATTGCACTGTTTCTCCGACAAATCGACGAACCTATTCTTTTAATTTCATAAATTTACAATATATGCATGTTTTCCTTATATATGAATTAGGCATTATTGTGTATATTCCAATCTTGTAATATACTCACCAAGCTGTCAATGTTCATGACGTACAAGGAGTGATTGACAAGTAGAGGTCCTCCATCTAACCCGCCGGGTATGACGTCAGCATTATAGTCATCTAACAAATCATGTGCTAACTGTGTGGCAGGATCTGCCGGCTTGTCTCCAAGCGCTGCAAATATACACATGATCTATAGAATATGGATTTTTATAGTCACGTGATCGAATATTTAATTTAAATTGTAATTGTTTATCAGCAAAAAGTTATCCAACTTGATATCGCAATGTTTATTTTCGACGACTATTGATTACTTGAAAAATATTTTAATCTCCCATATTTGCCACAAGATCATTCTCGGTTATATAAATATCGCATCACGTGACTGTCTTCTTTTCCATAATAGGTAACAAATGTCTAATCGCATGTGCGGAGTTAATAGCTTAACCGGACGGCAAGTTGGAACCATACATTTCAAAGTCTACGTGTTTATGCATAACATTTCGTTTAATATTATTGCATAAATTTAAAAACTGAGTTACTAAAACAATTGTTTTTCTTCATGTATACGTGAAACCCCCGATTCGCGTTTGCACATTTTTGGCAATATTAAAGTATGGTTATCTTAATAAAGTTTGATATTTTTTTAAATTCTAAAAAACTGAAATAGGAATATCGGGAATGGCCACATCCACTGGACACAGAGTCTCCACACTGCCAAAAAAAGAATGTGAAGATAAGGACCATGGGTTTACTAAATAACATAACATAACATAAAATTTATTGGCGTAAAATAGTATAAAGCAATTTTATAGCCAAAGTAATACATGTATAATAAAGATATGAAAATCAATGACGTAACCTACTCGTATTTTCCAAGACAAAATTTTTCGAGAAGTTACAGAAATACAAATTAAACGTATTGTATCGTAAATGATCAAATTATGACAAATAAATAACTAAATGCCTGAAATAAATAAAAAAAACACTCACCGCTGTTAATAACTATCAGAACCACGATTTCGAGTCCGAACATTTTCACGACAACTTCGGTACTGACACTAATGTGCAAGCACCGGGTCATGTGCAAAAAAAGTAGAACAGATTTTCCAAAAAGATAAGCTTGCAGAATCATAGTGATATTTTGCAGTATTTGTTCTTGTTTTGAGACAAGGCTTTTTTGCTGAAAGGATACTTTTTTGTTGTAAGTAAACTTGCGCAGAAATTGCAGAAGTAAACACCGAATAAATATTAGAATATTAGGTAAAGCATGGTCGACTGCAAGATTTAGAAAGCGGTTTGGTTTCAGTTCACTCTTACGTTAGTTTCATGATAATTTCTAACTTACTTGCTTAATTCTTCATACAAAATAAATATTGCTGCCCCCAAAATATGGTTTGAAAAGATGGTTTGAGCAAACACTCCACGCTCAATCATTTTTGAGTTTTTTTTTACAAAAACTAGTTTGATATGTTCGCGTTAAAATTCAAATTACCTACTGAGCGTCGATTTTAGTAAACGTTTCCGGGTTATATTAGCAAACCTCGATGTAAAAACAAAACAAGTTTCAACATTAAGTAAAAAAAGTTTTAAAAAATGTTGTTTTTTTTGTCTCGATGGTTTATCTTATTTTTGAACAATGAAGAGTTGAAAATAAATCGCCATTGATAAAATATATTATACCGTTGGTTTTAACAAGAGAAGCACTGCATAAGGAGTTGTTTACGATTACCGAAAAAAGTATATTGTTTAATACAAATTTTATTGCCCATACTGGAACTCAAACCTATACCCAACGGCCACAGCGCCTAGCCATGCAACCTTGGATGATTATGCCATTATTTTCTAACTGATAAAGTGGCGATCAATAAGTTGTGATGTCAAAGCACCGTTGTGGCGTTACTCTTATAAATTCATACGCGCACTATTTTATCATAGTTAATTAAGTAGATATCGGTATTTTTTTGGACATCGCGAATGTGTCCGAATACAGCCGAAGCTTGTCTAAGCATAGCGAAAAGAGCCGAAGTTTGCCGAATGGAAACACATGCAAAAGTTTCCGCAATAGCGTCCGGATGGGCTGCTCTAGGCAGTTGATGCATATATTAGAAGGTGTTCCCTAACACCATGTTTACGGCAGAATCATTTTGCTGGTTTTATTCATGTTGAATTAATGTTTTCTGCTGTATTTTGAACATGATCTTTGTGTGACAGTTATAAAATGTGAGTTAATAAATGATACCGAGAAATACACGTGTATTGCAATAAATAAAGTGATCATGCTGGGGGATAACGAATGTACTTAAACTGAGAAACCTTATCTTTTGAATAATCTTTCTAGGATTTGTTTTCTCACGATTCCCTTCATATTTGCTTCACTAATACATTTGACATAATGATGTACGGAATATGGTTCTTTGTTCTGATAATCATAATCACTGGTAGGTCTTGTGGTTTTATTGTTATATTCTTTTTATTTTGAACCTCGTGATTTACTATGGTATCATTAATTTTCGCGAAGATGGCGACGCGAATTTTAACCCCAGCGAAAAAACACCATGTAATAATAAAAAACCGCGGATTTAAACCCGCGCGAATATATCTTTCATAGTTTTTGCGTGAAATTTTGACCCTGCGAAATTAAATAATATCATAAGTACTCTCATTGCATTTGACCCCATATTCGTTAAATTTCGTAAATGTAACGATCTACTTCAAATCGCTAGTCCGGCATCTATTCCAATACACCACACATCACTGACGTGTAAATTGAATATATTTATCGGTGTATTCGCTGATACCCGTGTTTATCCAATGACCTTTACGAAAATTAATGAAGTGCCAGGTCAATATTGTTGGACAATATGTAGACAGTCAAGTAATACTCTGTTTATATAAACAATTCAAACTTACTGCATATATCGGCGAATATTTTTCCAGTATGTAATTTTCGTGAAAGGATCGTGATGAATTTCAATTGGTAAACCGATAAATTATTAACAAAATTTAATATTACTCGGTCACGTGACTGTCTAGTTATCGATAACGTACTATAGGTAATTGTAGTTTCTTATGTTTGCAGTGCGCGGAGACAAGCTGCAAGATGTGCGCACAGCATTAGAACGTGACCTGTTACAGGACTATAATGCTTATGTGATACCTAGAGCAATAAATGGAGGGCCGCTTGTTGTTAATCATTCATTGAACGTTATAAACGTCCACAGCCTGGTAAGATAATTTTATGTGAAATCACTTTTCAATTAATATAATTGTTATGTGAAATAGCTTTTCAATTAAAGAACCATTGAATTTAGCTAATTTTAATAATACGTCAACATTTGATTACGATAGGTTTTATGTGACGTCATTATTCAATATAACTATTCAATTAAGATAATTTTTATGTAAAGTCACTATTCAATTAAGATAACTTTTTGTGATGTCTTCATTCAATAAATTAAAGAACTATTCAATTCAGAAAATTTTGTATATGGCGTCACTATTCAGTTAAGGTAATTTTAATGAGACATCAGTATTCAATTAAGATATTTATATACAAATGTATTTTGTATGTGACTTCACTATTCAATTATTTAGATAATAATATGTGTCGTCAATAAAAATGTATAAGCATAAGCTAGTCTAATATTATCCTAAATAAATAGTGCGGTAGGTTTTGTATCAGCATTAGGCCCTCGCTTAGTCCTCAGCCCTTCACATGTAAGATCGCTAATCATAAAATCATATTTTTAAATAGAATAAGTTTGTAACAAGAACAAAGTGCTAGACAGTCTAGACTACGTTAAGATTGCAGCAACCAAGAGTTATTCCTCGTACAAAAATTAATATTACAAATTAACTCGTTTTCGTTTATTAAATGCGTAGGTTCTTTTAACCATATTTTTGTTAAAAGCTCTGGAAGACTTAAAATTATGAATCAGGATAAAGCGAGGACGTGTAATGCGACACATCTGATAATATAAAAATTATTAGCTTTTGAATGTGGCTGTTCGTATAAATATGCATAAATTTACTCTTTTTAAAATAACAGACTGCTTATCCTAAGCATGACTCTCAAGCTAAAGAACTCACTAGAGTTAACGGCATATCAAGGGCGTTTTATACTCCAGCCGCTAGCGTGCATCCATATCTACAGCCTAGTGTTACATACACTGTTCAGTGTATTGGCAAAAACAAAGTACAATGTAAAACAAAGCTAAAAAATATAACACGACAACATGTGTATGGCTTGCAATCTATAAAGAAAAAATTGCAAGTCCCAGAAACTTGGGTCTTTTTTACTTGTAAAAGTAAAAAGTATTTGTCCTAAGCCATGACAAAGGTTAAAGTCTGGAAACTGAAGTCATGTCTTGAAATAACCTAATAAGCTTAGGCAGACGACTTTGCCACCAACTCTGTAACCTAATCATATATTTACGTCGTTAGGTTAACAAATAAATGAGGCACGCCACGGGAAAAGGTACCTTCGGGTCATTTTTGTGTCATTTTTGTTGTTACTATATTTAGAAAGAACTTTCAAATTTCGATTATTTTCTCATAACAAAACAGTTATTTTGTTACACATTTTAACAATAAAATGGTATTTTTACCGCGAATTGCATAATAATTAATGTCGTCTGCTCAACTTTATGAAGTCGTTTCAAGGATTGACGCCAAATTCCCGAAGGTACCTTTTCCCGTGGCGTGCTATTATTATTAATAATTTGTCAAAAAATGAAGTATGGGTATGATTTCTAAAATAAAAACAGACTTCATTTAATCTGTCACTTGCTTCTTATATAACGGTTTGTTGTGTTAAATACAGGAAGACAATGTATTGACCTTGCAAGGATGGCTGGACATGGCGTGGTATGATTCACGCTTGAAATGGGACCCGGCAGAGTATGGAGATATTAAACGAATAGTGATCCCAATCAACAAACTGTGGAAACCAGACGTGTTCCTTTTTAACAGGTTATTATATAATAACTTGTTTAAGCTTCGAAACTCTATTTTTGATGTAATTTTGCTATCGGAAAGTTTTGAAAATGACGTTACTTTTAAGCGAAAAACATTTAAAAGGCAAGGCACCATTAAAAGACTAAAACTATGAGAGTAAACAACATCTTGGCCGCGCTTAACAATGCATTGAATATGATTTTTGTTGTAAATGATATTGCCCCTTACTGGGGGTCGAACCTGTGCGATACGGCGGCAGCACCTAGCCATGCAATTAAGGCACCAATAGAGCTAGCCGGGACAACCCGCCAAAATAGGTTGTGCGGATAACCCTGATAAACATAAATATTATTTAAATTTACATGAAATTGGTAACCGATTATTTTTTAATAACAATACTGACTTTATGTTCGGGGAGACTTTCTACGGACGTCACACTGTACATATAGTGTTACTGTGAATTTCAAGTGATATTGCCCATACTGGGAATCGAACCCGCATCGTAAGGTGACAGCATTGACAACTTACACCAGAGCAATAGTTACATATCTGCAAGAGTTTTGATAACACTTTCTTTGTATTTTATTTAGTGCCAGGGAATTTACCGGTCACCACTACGGAGACTTACATGCAGTTGTTTTCTCCGACGGTGCGGTGATGTTCTCCCCTCCATTTTATAGCAAGTCAGTTTGCGCTTTCGAAGAAAAAGATCTTTACACAAACAACTACGTCGTCTGTGAATTACAATTTATATCCTGGATATACGACGGCAGTCAGTTGGATTTTAACGTGTTAAAGGACGGTGTCGACATAAATTATATTTCGCCGAAATCAAACCGGAAGTGGAAATTAGCCGACTCTGCCGCGGAGAGGATTGTAAATTTCTATGATAACTCGCCTAGCCCTTACATCAGTGCTCAATATGATCTAACCTTCCAAAGGATTTCTTAACAATGAACATAGAGTTGACTCGCAAATTACTGTCTTAAATAGAATTGCATTTATATGGAAAATATCACTTTTCTATGAATTTAAAAAATTAATGAAACAGTTATACTATGTTTTACACCTTTGATTTCCTTATCTGATGACTGAAAATAAGATAGTAAACATTCTGAGTCTATTTACCGAACATCTGGGTATTTGTAAATATTTTACTTATTACTTATTACATGTGCTTAGTTATGTTACTTATAACTTACTTATATTACTGACAACTTATGATATTCAAAAGTTAGACACCGCTAGAGATAAGAGAAAACTTTGAAATCACGCATACATATGTCGATAACTTGATACATTTGTAGTCACATGACATATAAGTGTATTAAAAATGGTGAATACGCAAAAGTGTTTTAAAAATTATTTATCGTGATTTTTCTTTAATAAGAAGTACTCATAATGTTTCAAGTTAAAAATAAAACTCCGATTACTTGCTGAGAAATTAGAAAACATGATCGGTGATATGTAGTAAGAACATTGGTTAAGGCATTGCTCCGTTCGTCATTGCTATGTCATGGACAGAAAAGAAAAATGTCAAAATCTCTTAAACGGCACAATGCAGCTGAATAAAACTTTTCACAAACCAATGTTATTAATATATGTTTAATTTACAGTTGCTAAGAAAAGTTAGCACAGTAAAGACAAAATAGTTAGACGTAAAAATCCCTAACATTTTATTTGCATTATATCACAAAAACGAAGCAACACTCAGCAATGCTAAACATCAATTTTAATGTCTTCATGAGTAATGAGTTACTGACAACAATATCTAAGGTCCTTTCGTCTAACAAATATATACAATGTGAGTTATTTGTAAAAGTGTGTTTGACCTTCAAATTCCTGGTCGCGAAAAGTATAATCAAAAATAAATATGTTGATTTCTCTCATCATATTGAATTGAAAGTTCTTTTCAAGGACCTTGTTGTCAGTATCGTTTCACTCATGTGGACGTTTGATTGTTATTTTGTGTTGCTTCCTTTTTTGTGTAAAATTGCAAACATAATTTTAGGGATTATTTGAGGCACGCCACGGGAAAAGCTACCTTCGGTCATATTTTGTGATATTTTAGTTCTCACTATATTTAGAAAGCACTTACAATAATATAATCATTTTCTCATAACTAAAAAAGTGATTTTGTTACACATTTTGTTAATTAAATGGTATTTTTACCGCGAATTGCATAATAATAAATGTCGTATGCTCAACTTTATGACGTCATTTCAAGGATTGACGTCAACTGTCCGAAGGTACCTTTTCCCGTGACGCGTCCCAAATAATCATACACTTAAAGCATTGATTTGTGCAGAGTTTAACGGAATTGCATTGTGCCATTTGAGAGATTTTTATATTTTCTTTTTTTGTCTATGACATAGCGATGACGAATGGAGCAATGCTTTAAGTGTATCTGTACAAAACCATTAAGGAACGTCAAAATATTTACCTAAATTCATATAAATATATGTACAAAACATAAATTCAGTACTTAAAGGTCTTTGACAAGGCCATTTTATTTAAACTACAATGTAATCAGTTATTCAGTTCAGAACTGCACAATGCGTAATGAAAAAAAAGAAATTGCAAGGATCAGCATAACAACTTTGATTTGATGCCAGATAAGAGATGGCCTTGAACTCAGCAAACTTTTAGTTCACCTTAAACTTTCTACGTGTTAGTTCAGTACACGGGTAAAATGTCAAGAAACTGTAAGATAAAAATCTGAAACTTGTTTATTAAATCAACATGAAAAAAATTCTCTGGGAAACAAGAAACATCTGTTGAAATTTAAGTTTTCATTTAATGTTGGAAATTCGATTCAACCGCTTTCTCTCGTCTTACTGACTTTTAACATACACTACTCTAAACGGGCCTCGTTTTGGATCATTCGCTGGTTCCCTTTGTGTTATTATCCTAGTTGTTAACAGGACGGAATATTATTATTACATTTTCTAATCAGCTGCACACAGGCTAGTCAGCGTAGCATATCACCTTGAACTACTTGCAATAGTTTCACTAAGTGTCATCTGCGAAACATCAGACATTGATATACATCCAACAAAAAGTTGCACTCCGGTGGATTGGGGGAAATTGTTTTAATTTACCATTTTAATTTCGTCTTTAATGATTCAACAATTATGGCTGTGATGGTACGCCATACTCGAACACTTAAAGTTTGCAGGCGCCATTTTTGATCTTCCGGAAGCATGTAAACAAACAAGGTCGAGTGTTTATTGCAAGAATTTTTAACATCATTTTTCAAACCAAAAACCAACATGGCAGACATATAACCAGCAACTTGTACAAGAAGAGTGATTGAGTCTTTTTGGATTGATTAGCATACTTCTTCCACTTGTCACTGACATTCTACCCTGTTGTGAAGATCGCTGCGCTATTTGTGCAGTGTGGCGGCTGTAGAAAAGTCTACCTATAGCCAGTGATGTTCTGATGTTCTGAGTAAATAATCGGGTACCGATGTCATTTAAGGACGAGGGTTAGCCGCGCAACAGTTGGAGGTGGTGGTTGCGGAGGGGTTTTCCCGGGAAGCTCAAGCGGTAGCGTGCCTGGAATTACTTTGCTAGGCGCTGTCATTTGTAGACTTTCTTGCAGAGAGTATTATGAATGTGCATTAACAAACATAAGTGCGTGGTCTTCTAAATGCATCCATCTTTTCTAGCCAATGTCTTTAATATTGTGCATTAATCTAATAAAGAACGAACTTGGCATCTCGCGTTTATGTCTGCTATCTGGGGCGGATACAGCGGGAGCTCAGTGGGGTTGCTCGAATACCCGTTTGGGCAACAATATGATTTTGACCAGAAAATCCAGTGTTATGTTTATGAGTGACAGAGCCAGCAGATCTGCTGTAGGCTTTTGTTTCATTTTTCTTTCTTTAGAAGTTCAAACCTTTCTACAAACTGCAAAAATGTGTGTTCACCTTTCAAATTGTCTCTTAATAGTTACAATTTACATGTTGAAAATTACCTCTCAAATATCAGAGTTGCACTGGCTCTAGACGAAACTAAATCTGTTTGTTAATCGAGGTTGTCAAGTGAAAAGCAACACGGGATGCATATTAAATGTCTGAAACGTCCGCTATACAGATCTCTTTCGGGGCGTTTATTTACATATCGCTTCCGTATGATACAGTCTCAGACAGCATCGCCTCCATCAGAGCACATGCGAATCGTTTCAGACACAGCGTATGGTCACATCAGACGGAACACTCACGCGGTACGTCACATTTGTGATGGCAGGGATTTGTGCCAGTCAAATTGCTGCGCTGTTCATTAACCAACTGCGCCATCGCCAAATACTTATAATTAAAAAAAAACCAACAACGCCATCGCCACATGCCAATTTTGAAAGTAACCAACTGCGCAATCGCCACATACCAATAAAAAAGTAAACATCTGCGCCATCGTCACATGCCATTTTTGAAAGTGACCAACTGCGTCAACGCCACATGCCAATAATAAAAGAAACCAACTGCGTCAACGCCACATGCCAATATTAAAAGAAACAAACTGCGTCAACGCCACATGCCAAAAATGAAAGAAACCAACTGCGTCAACGCCACATGACAATTTTAAAAGTAGCCAACTGCGTCAACGCCACATGCCAGTTATGAAAGAAACCAACTGCGTCAACGCCACACGCCAATAATGAAAGTAACCAACTGCGTCAACGCCACATGCCAATAATGAAAGTAACAATCTTCGTCAACGCCACATGCCAATAATAAAGAAACAAACTGCGCCAACGCCACATGCCAATTTTAAAAGTATCCAACTGCGTCAACGCCACATGCCATTTTAAAAGTAACCAACTGCGTCAACGCCACATGCCAGTCATGAAAGAAACAAACTGCGCCAACACCACATGCCAATAATGAAAGTAACCAACTGCGTCAACGCCACATGTCAATAGTAAAAGAAACCAACTGCGTAAACGCCACACGCCAATAATGAAAGAAACCAACTGCGTCAACGCCACATGTCAATAGTGAAAGAAACCAACTGCATAAACGCCACATGCAAATAATGAAAGAAACCAGCTGCATCAACGCCACATGTCAATAGTCAAAGAAACCAACTCCGTCAACGCCACACGCCAATATTGAAAGAAACCAACTGCGTCAACGCCACATGCCAATATTGAAAGAAACCAACTGCGTCAACGCCACATGTCAATAGTGAAAGAAACCAACTGCGTAAACGCCACACGCCAATAATGAAAGAAACCAGCTGAATCAACGCCACATGCCAATAATAAAAGAAACCAACTGCGTCAACGCCACATGCCAATAGTTAAAGAACCAAACTGGGTCAACGCCACATGCCAATAATGAAGTAACCGACTGCGCCATCGCCACATGCCAATAATGAAAGTAACCAACTGCTCCATCGCCACATGCCAATAATGAAAGTAACCAACTGCGTCAACGCCACATGCCAATAATGAAAGTAACCAACTGCGTCAACGCCACATGCCAATAATAAAGAAACCAACTGCGTCAACGCCAAATGTCAATAATGAAAGTAAAAAACTTCGTCAACGACACATGCCAATAATAAAGAAACCAACTGCGTCAACGCCACATGTCAATAGTGAAAGAAACCAACTGCGTCAACGCCACATTCCAATAATTGAAGAAACCAACTGCGTCAATGCCACATGTCAATAGTGAAAGAAACCAACTGCGTAAACGCCACACGCCAATAATGAAAGAAACCAGCTGCGTCAACGCCACATTCCAATAATAAAAGAAACCAACTGCGTCAACGCCACATGCCAATAATGAAGTAACCAACTGCGCCAAATATGGTTAAAACCCTCTGAGGGGTGTTAGAAAATTGAAGTCTGAAAAGTACAAGGCTTAAAAATGAGATTTATTTTTAAAATAACTATTACTTATCAATTTTATTAATTTTGTTTTCCCAAAATAAACAATTATCGCGCATAAATTTTTCCCAAGGTCAGGGCCTCTTCACAATGTTCTGATGAAAAGCCCTGTATTTTTTAACCTGGAGAAAACAAAAATGTTAACGTTTTACTGTTTTGAATGTCACGGCAAAGCTTAGTGCTAAAGCACTTTAAGACCTGTTGGTTACATATAATATGACACTTGTTAACTTTTTGCACGTGTAGACCGAGTGACGTACTTGACCTATTTATCACCAAGGATAAATGGAACTCAATGTCGGTGTCGAATTTCTTTGTTAACAGTTACAAAAACAAACAAAAATGTTCCAGGCTTATGTGCGAAAACATTTAAATGGTCTTTAAATGGTTTTGAGTTTTCGAAGTGTCCATTTTAATATAAAAAATTCTATTTAAAAGACTTTGAAAAATGAAATACAAATATCAATAATAAGTAGGGATGTCTTCGGATATCGAATTCGGTATCCGTAAATCCTTTTTACGAGGATAATGTATTTTTTATTATACAGTCGTCCTGTATTGTTCGGAAGCACAAGCAGTTACGTTTCTGATCATAGAAGTGACATTTTACAAGCAAATGTTTAATGTGCGTTTAAATTTCTATCCTTTGATTTAGATTCGCCTGAAACGTTTCAGAAATGTATTTTACCTAACTTGTTATTAATGTTATTTGAATCAGTATACTATCGAGTTTCTATGTCTTATACTCTTTGCATATTTCAATACACTAAATAAAAAAACAACACACAAATTCAAATTATTTTCTGTATTATCACTTCATTTCGCGGGTAAGAATTTTCTCGCAGATTTCGCAAGTTATATCTCTGCGCGGGGATATCCATGGATATCGGATTAATTGTGCAATCCACTTGCCATAGATGGTTTCGTGTAAATAAAAAATGCTTGATGCAAGGTCGAAAAATTACCTACGTTTGATAGTTATAAAGTGTACCCGCGTAGAGTTGAACTCGGGAACTGGCGCGTGCTACACTAGAGAGACATTTACGAAACCGTGGATTTGTTAAATGGTCCGATGTTAAAATGGCAATTGCTATTAAAATGCCCCAAGGACTTGCATAGACTGAGCTTAGCTTGACGTCAAGCCACCAGCGTCCAACGTAACGAAAATATTTACTGGTTTGAAAGGCCCAATAAACTTGTCAAACAGCATATTTTATATTAACCTAAACATTTTAGATTTCACTTGTATGCATAATAACACAAAAATAAACCTTACAATAAGAAAAGGGTATTATCTTATTGATTTGCTGATCGTTTATCTTGTTTATAAAACAAACAGCGAATCATTCCGAGCTGATTTTCGGCAACGCTCGGCAGGCGACGGTCGCTAATGATGCAGAAGTGCATAAATTGATGACGTACTCCCCACTAAAAGCCGTTACCGGGATGGGTCGTATAACATTTACATCTTTCATTGTTTACCTTGTAATGAAGTTAAAACTTAAAGGTACGGAGAAAACCGATAATTTCGCAGAGTGATTGTAAACATTAGTTAGTAATTTTGTGGGCTACAAAAATACTGTGACGTTTTAATTCGGACCGGGTCTCAATGATTGGGGATTGTTTGAGAACATAAATATTTGGTCGTTTATACTTTCTTTTGAAAAGGGTCAACGTGGTTAATTAATTTTCACAATGAAAAAAACAACGTTTTGACAAGTTTATTGGGCCTTTGAATTCATCTTGATGACCGGGGATTCAAGACTATAAAGCAACCACATTCCAATCTGCACCAAGTCTACACTAAAACGAATCCACTTTCTGTAAATCTTGCAGCAGACCTCGCTTTGCCTAATATTTATTTGGTGTGAACGTCTGCATTTTTTCCCACTTTTTACCTACAACAATTTTTATAAATCTAGAGCAAAAAAAGACTTGTCTGAAAATAAGAACAACATCATGTTGAAAATATCACTCTGCTTGCGTAAGCTTATCTTTTTAGAAAATCTGTACTACTTTTTTTCTCACGACCCTTTTTCACATTTGTGTCAGTACCGCAGTTGCTGTGAACATGTTCGGACTAGGAATCTTCGTTTTCTTAGTTCTAAACAGTGGTGAGTGATATTTTTTGATTATTTCAAGTATTTAATAATTTAATTTTTTATAATTTAATCCGGTTAGTTTTGATTTCAATTTTGAATAAAATTTAATTTAATTCCTATTTAAATTATTTACATAATCAATTTCTTTGAATAACCATAATTAAACATTGAAAAGACGGACCGAAATATTATTTAATTTACGTAAACACCAAAGAAAAGCATTCTTTCGGTACACTTAATTAATTTTTTAAATGTAAATATAGCTTATATCTCGCGAAACGTTTTAATTCACTGCAGTTTTCAACTTTTCACGTATACAAAATAAATTATTCGTTTAGTATTTTAGCTCTTAAACTTCATGAAATGTTTCAATCGACTGCTATCTTTTCGGAAGGGAACATACAATGTATCTCTCTACTTAATGGTGTCACACATTTTTTGTAATCGCAACACACTCAACCATGTTTGAGATTTTTGACATAAGTCAACATCAAAATCAAAATATTAATTGGAAAAAAGATATTTATGTTCATCGCCAAGTTTTGGTGGATGTTTTACAAAAAATTTTATAGAGAAAAATAACAATAAAAAGCATGATGATAACTTCATGAACGTCATTGGCTGTAATGTTAGCGTGCGCCGGGTTTCCTACCCCTTATTACTTATAATTTTCACAGATTTGTTATTTGTCAAAACTTTGTATTGTTTTTTCACTGTATGTAGAGGACATGTTCTTGTATTCGTTTCTTGCAAAATCGTGAAATTAAATTAAAAGATGCGAAAAGCAGAGCCGCAGTCCTATTAATTTTTGAACAACCCTCGTACTGGTTCTTTAAGACATGTGATTGCTGAATGCAGTGGCTGCTAAGGCAGGTTCAACTGTATGTTCGCTTTCAAATTACAATTCAGAGACCGAAAGCCACATATGGCTGAGCGCACTATTAACTGCGCACATGCGATCAGACATTTGTAACCGATTATGGAGGTCTAGACAGTCACGTGATGCGATATTTATATAAGCCGTATTGTTCTAATTGCAGATAATGGAGAATTAAATATTTTCCAGTGATCAATACACGTCAAGAAAACAGGGCGATATCCAAGTTGCGAAACTTTTTGCTGATACACCATGTCAATTTAAATTAAATATTCGATCACGTGACTGTCGAAAAATCTATAAAGTACTATAAATCGCGTGTATATTTGCAGCGCTTGGAGACAAGCCGGAAGATCCCGCCACACAGTTAGCACATGATTTGTTAGATGACTATAATGCTGACGTCATACCCAGCGGGTTAGATGGAGGACCGCTACTTGTCAATCACTCCTTGTACGTCATGAACATTGACAGCTTGGTGAGTACATTCCAAGGTTAAATATACGTAATAATATAATACATGTACCTATATACAAGGAGCACTTGAATATACTGGTACTTCAATATTATATAGAGCTGCAAGTACGCCTTTACACTTACCGATAGCAATATAAGCATATTATAATTAAAATATTGAAAAAAAGAAATTTTATTGAAACAAAACAATAGCAATATAAGCATATTTTAATTGAAATATTGAAAAAAAACTCAACTCATTAGTTGCTTCCCCTTACTAGTATAGCTGCAGTAGGCTCTTAGGTAATCTCACTAAAGTCAGATCTAACAAAATGTAGCGTAGCGGTTTTCAGGAGATGATTTTATTCAGATTGCAGGATTGGCTCTTAAGGAAAGCAGCACTGCTACCACACGTGATATAGATCCGACTTGGAAATAGAAGAGGGTTATAAAAATGAAAATTACCATTTAACATGAAAAACATTTTACCTTTTAAAAACAATGAATAAATTCTATATGATTAAATTTTCGTTGCAGAAAGATAGTGTGTTGACATTGAATGGGTGGCTTGACACGGTTTGGCATGATCCTCGCTTGGAATGGGACCCCGAAAAATATTCAGGGGTCAGCAAAGTTGTTATCCCTGCGAAAAAGCTATGGAAACCAGACTTCATCCTAATGAACAGGTAAATGTATTAACAGAGAAACTGAATATTTAATTTCTAACTTGAATTAATAACTTAATAAATACATTTATTTATCACATACCTTCCGGTGTGGTAGTGTAACACCACCCGTTACATAGTTATATATCGTAGTCTCAATCATTCAGACGCTCTGATTTCGCAATGGCGATCAGTACGTCTGAAGACATTGTTCGTCAAAAAACCAGACACTCCAAAACGAGGCTTGTAATTAGGACATTAGTATGGAACGCCGTTGTTCTCTTGTGAAAATTGCTTTTTAGACTGTCGCCCTGCCAGATGGAAATCATAAGACATATCATACGGCGACACGCATTTTTAAACTGTATTATTGTGCCCATAGGCGTGTTCAAGTAAGCTGGGTTCTGCGGTAACCACGAGATCTGATGAAAAGTTTATACAGATGTTGCACAAAAGTTACCGTATGCAACCTTAGCATTTTATTTTAGAATGAAATCATTTGAATAAGAAGATCATATTTTTTCTCTAAATTTGGACCATTTTTGGATAAAAATTACGTCTGAAGTGAAAACTTTGCCCTACAACCATTCTTTTGTAATTTCCTAAGATAACTTCAACATTCTTTGGCATACCCTAATGGCTACCTTAGAAACATTTAACAGTGATATCAATTTTTAAAAAGTCAATAATTTCTAAATTACGAAAAGACAAAAGTGTTATGACAATTTAGAACAGTAAAGAAAAATAAAGCTTGAAAATCCCTAAATTTCTATTTGCAATCAAACACAAAAAACGAAACATCGCAAAACAAAAACATTTCAAATGCCCACATGATCAAAATGATACTGACAATATCCAAGATTCTCTAAAATAACTTTTAATTATACAGAGAGAAATTAACAATTTCTTGTCATCCATTTTCGCAACCATGAAATAAACGGCCAAAACACACTTTGACAAATACCCTTTACTGTATACATGTGTTAGACAAGATGATCTTAGATATTGTTGTAAGTAACTCATTACTCAGGAAGGCATTTAAATTGATGTTGCTTTGCTTTTGTGTTTTGCTGCAGAATTTAGGGATTTTTTTTAGGTCAAACTTTTCTTTACTGTTCTAACTTTTCTTAACGTATAAATAATAAACATACATTAAAAGATTTATTTATGCAAAGTTTGACGGAACTGTATTTTTTCCGTTAGAGAGATTTTGATATTCTTTCCTTTTTATCAATAACCGTGCAATGACAACTGCCATACCATACAACGTGACAGTCTAAAACCATTATCACGAAGAGGCAGCAACGGTGTACCATATATTTGCATTCATTTATGTAAAATGGGGTAGGCAAGTACTAAACCTTCCTTTGCTTCATTAACCATATGCTGATTTTGTAGCTCTATATCATATTACCTAAATTTCATTTTGCCCAGTGTGGGAGAAATACGGTTAAAGCACTGTTAGCAAATTTCATTACAAATCGCGATTGATTTTGGATTTGTTTACCATACAAAAGCGCCACCTGTCGGTCAGACTTTTTATATAGCGATGTCTCTAGACGTTCGTCAGAGCAGTGTGATGCTGATCAATGACAGAACGTCTTGATGATCTAGACTAAAAAAAAATATATATCGTAGCCGAATCACTATTCATCCGCGTTATCAGCAATAATAATAAATTTATAAAAACGACTTACTTTTGATCCCTCATCTTGTATCCTCTATTTCTTTGCTTGATTGAACAAATTAATGTCATTGTTTCCTGGTTATTGGCGTTTTTTTAGTTTTGACAATTCTGAATGGTTCAAGTTGTTTAATTTCATAAAATATGGGGTTTCTTCACCTTTCTTTTAAAATTACAAAAAAAAACCACATTTTCTGAATTTAACACAATTAAAAAAGATTGAAATTTAGTCCAGTAAGTTGACAAATTCCTGATTTTTAATTTTCAAAAACATATTCAATTGTCGTGGTGTTATTTTACTTCGTGGATAGATCTTCCTACGTTACTTCGTGGGTTGATCTTCCTTTGTTACTTCGTGGGTTGATCTTCTTTCGTTACTTCGTGGGTTGATCTTTCTACGTTACTACGTGGGTTGATCTTCCTACGTTACTTCGTGGGTTGATCTTCCTACGTTACTTCGTGGGTTGATCTTCCTACGTTACTTCGTGAGTTGATCATCCTACGTTACTTCGTGGGTTGATCTTCCTACGTTACTTCGTGGGTTGATCTTCCTACGTTACTTCGTGGGTTGATCTTCCTACGTTACTTCGTGGGTTGATCTTCCTAGTAATACGTTACTTCGTGGGTTGATCTTCCTACGTTACTACGTGGGTTAATCTTCCTACGTTACTTCGTGGGTTGATCTACCCTCGTTACTTCGTGGGTTGATCTTCCTACGTTACTTCGTGGGTTGATCTTCCTACGTTACTTCGTGGGTTGATCTTCCTACGTTACTCCGTGGGTTGATCTTCCTACGTTACTTCGTGGGTTGATCTTCCTACGTTACTTCGTGGGTTGATCTTCCTACGTTACTACGTGAGTTGATCTTCCTACGTTACTTCGTGGGTTGATCTTCATACGTTACTTCGCGGGTTGATCTTCCTATAATACTTCGTGGGTTGATCTTCCTTTATTACTTTGTGGGTTAATCTTCCTACGTTACTTCGTGGGTTGATCTTCCTACGTTACTTCGTGGCTTGATCTTCCTACGTTACTACGTGGGTTGATCTTCCTTCGTTACTTCGAGGGTTGATCTTCCTACGTTACTTCGTGGGTTGATCTTCCTTGGTTACTTCGTGGCTTGATCCTCCTATGTTACTTCGTGGGTTGATCTTCCTACGTTACTACGTGGGTTTATCTTCCTACGTTACTTCGTGGGTTGATCTTCCTACGTTACTTCGTGGGTTGATCTTCCTACGTTACTTCGTGGGTTGATCTTCCTACGTTACTACGTGGGTTGATCTTCCTACGTTATTTCGTGGGTTGATCTTCCTACGTTACTTCGTGGGTTGATCTTCCTACGTTACTTCGTGGGTTGATCTTCCTACGTTACTACGTGGGTTTATCTTCCTACGTTACTTCGTGGGTTGATCTTCCTACAGTTACAGTTATCTATGATCGAATGATTTGAATTTTAATCTGTTTTAGCGCCAGAGAATTTACCGGTTACCACTATGACGATCTCAATGCCGCCGTCCTCTCAGATGGCACGGTGCATTTCGATCCGCCATTTTACAGCAAGTCAATTTGCCCATTCGACGAAGCTGAGCTTTTCACACAAAACACTGTCGTCTGCGGACTGCGTTTCCTGTCTTGGGCGTACGACGGAAAACAGCTAGATATTAACCTGGTAGACAATGGCGTCAACAGTAACTACCTTGAGCCAAGACCAAACCAGAAGTGGAGTTATGTCGAGTCTTCGGCCGAGAGAACCGTCAAATACTACGACTGCTGCCCTGAACCCTACATTAGTGTTCAGTACGATCTAACCCTACAAAGAGTTGCTTAAACTGACTCATAATTGTTCTTCCGATTCTTATGTTATAAAACTGAGAATGGAGACTAGCCTTAGATCGCAGCAATCAGGCTACATGAGTTTTTAATTAAGAATGGAGACCAGTCTTAACTCTCGAGCATCTTGTTGGCTGAAATGAAGAAGGAAATTAGATGCTTAAGGTTTGAGACTGGTCTCAATTGTATAATCTGGGGCCAGATCTTAGCAATCGGACTGGTTGAAAAGTCGCACAGTCCCACAAATATGAAACTTAGGATTAGAGACTGGGTTTCATTCTCACTTTTATAACCTTGGACGTTGCTAGATTTCTAAATTATTTATCGGTTTTCACAATGATGTTAATGCAAATCTATATTAAAGGACAAAAGGTAAAATACATGATTTATGTCAAACTTTTTGGGGGATTTATCAATGCAGTAAACAGAATTGAATGATATTAAGTAAGTCATTATTTTATTCTTATTTTAAAGGTAGGATGTTCGGTTTGTTTTCAAAATTTGATGTAAAATATATCCGAAAGAAAACAATGCATCGACTGCATGACACATTTTGTATTGATGATGTTTTATGTGAATAAGAAATGATCGTTGACCAGTGACGTCATTAATTCCTGTGCACATTTAAAAATACTTAAATAAACAAACTTTCTACGCAAATGATCTTTTATGCGATTTTATAAACTTCTTGTGAAAATTATAAAATTTGAGAATGTTATACTAATTGGATCAGTGCACTTAAACTGATGATGTTATTGGTCACTTCAACATGGCCGCTGACTGAATAAATATTGCCTTAATAATTTGTACTATTGTTCTGATAACGCTGAGGATAATTTATGAATAAGAGCAAATGTTCACTCTTTCTGCCTTGTTGTTTCTTTTATTTCACCGGAACTTGCTTATTCGGATTTTTCTTACAGCAAGTCTAAGTTGGACTTGACTAGTGTAAAGCTATTCATGTGGCAAAATATCTAGTCGAAGAGATATATATTTTTTTATAATATTTATTAACAAATAAGGCACGGTAATAATAATAATAATAATAATTATTATTATTATTATTATTATTATTATTATTATAGAAATCGACAGTGACAGTGTACTGTTTTTCCGGATACAACATATGGAAAACGGTGTTCCTAAGAATAGCTGTTTGTCACTATTATGTTACATAAATAATTTTAATGACCGGTATTGAACGAAAAGACCCGCTGTTTTTTTGAACGAGTGACCATATGTATGATCAACAATTTCCGCCCTCCCCAAATTACATGTATGATGTGCTGACACTAAATCGTGAAATAACACAAATTTTAGGTGAATTTGCGATCCAGTCCTTTCAATAGGGTTATTGAACTTAAAGCCACATTTCATTGGATTAAATATGTGCTTTAGAGTATTCTTCGGAAAATGATTTTTGTGCGAATGTATCAAGCCTTCGAAAAACCAATTCCTTTGCTGAACAGCCGTCATAGTCCATTCGTTTCCTTTGATAAAAGCCGCCATAGTCCATTCATTTCCTTTGATGAACAGCCGCCATAGTCCATTTATTTCTTTTGATAAAAGCCGCCATAGTCCATTCATTTCCTTTGATGAACAACAGCCATAGTCCATTAATTTCCTTTGATAAAAGCCGCCATAGTCCATTCATTTCCTTTGATGAACAGCCGCCATAGTCCATTCATTTCCTTTGATGAACAACAGCCATAGTCCATTAATTTCCTTTGATAAAAGCCGCCATAGTCCATTAATTTCCTTTGATAAAAGCCACCATAGTCCATTCATTTCCTTTGATGAACAGCCGCCATAGTCCATTTATTTCTTTTGATAAAAGCCGCCATAGTCCATTCATTTCCTTTGATGAACAGCCGCCATAGTCCATTTATTTCCTTTGATAAAAGCCGCCATAGTCCATTCATTTTCTTTGATGAACAGCCGCCATAGTCCAATTATTTCTTTTGATAAAAGCTGCCATAGTCCATTCATTTCCTTTGATGGACAGCCGCCATAGTCCATCCATTTCCTTTGAAGAACAGTCGCCATAGTCCATTCATTTCCTCTGATGAACAACAGCCATAGTCCATTAATTTCCTTTGATATGCAGCCGCTATAGTCTATTCATTTCCTATAATGAACAGCCGCCATTGTCCATTCATTTCCTTTGATGAACAGCCGCCATAGTCCATTCATTTCCTTTAATGAATAGCCGCCATAGTCGATTCAATTCTTTTGATGAAAAGTCGCCACAGTCCATTCATTTCCTTTGATAAACATTCGCCATAGTGGATTCATTTCGTTTGATAAAACCCGCCATAGTCCATTCGATTCCTTTGATGAACAGCCGCCATAGTCCATTCATTTCCTTTGATTAACAGTCGCCATTATCCATTCATTTCTTTCGATATGCAGCCGCCATAGTCCATTCGATTACTTTGATGAACAGCTGCCATAGTCCACTCATTTCCTTTTATGAATAGTCGCAAAAGTTCATTTATTTCCTTTGAACTGCTGTCGCCATAGTCCAATCATTTCTTTTGATTAAAAGCCACCATAGTCCATTCATTTCCTTTGATGAACAGCCGCCATAGTCCATTTAAGTAGTGGCGAAATTGAAATGTAGACTAATGTAATATTCTAATGGTATGTATTTAGCTCACATGTAATATTGATCTTAAGGTAAGGTGGCATGTTTAATAGGTAACAGTCTTTTGTGCTGTGAATTTTGGCTGAAAAGTTGTGCTCTGGAGTCTGGACACGGTTTGACTACTGAAAAACTTAATTGTTGAATTCACCTATCTTGGGTAGTTCCTTGATAGCGTAGCTTGGCTACAATGGACATACTTTTAAATGCTAACGTACAGACGTTTTAAGAACGGCAACACCTTAGAAAATTGTAGATATTTTAGACCATTGTTAAGCCTTCGTAAATCAACCCATTTTCAGGATCATATGGGTTTTTTTTTCTTGAACTTTCACTGTTTGCTGCCTTTATTGGAAATTTTTTATTACTATAATTGGACGACAAGTGTGCATTGAGACAAAGATTATGGGGAATAACTGTTGATTGTAAAAACGAAGATGTTTATAAAGATATTTCCCTGTTACCATCCATACATGAGAAAAAAGATCAACAAAACGTTGGAAAGAAGGTTTGAGTTTATACACACCCAACGTTTTAATAGGTCACTTTTTGTCCGTTATTTTTTTATTAAGAAAGACATTGACTTTACTCTTTATTGTGATCTGTTGCCAACAACAGTTTTCCATTTAAGCTCAAATGGTTGCTGGTCGGAAGTGCAGGTCTAGGAGCTGTCGCCGTGACGGTGCCGGTTCGCTCCCAGATAGAGGCAATACCATTTGAAATTCACAGTAGCGCTATTTGTTCAGTGTGGCGGCCGTAAGATGTCTTCCCGTACATATAGTCAGTACTGTTATCAGTAAAATAACCCGTTACCGATGTCGTGCAGTGATGAAAAGGTATATCAGTGCTATCTGATTAACCGCTTTTGGAGGGGGGTTTTTCCCGGTAAGCTTAATTAGTTTCTGCAATCGGAATTGCAGGGCTAGGCGCTGTCGCCTTGTCGGTGCGGGCTAGGTAGAGGCAATATTATTTTAAATCTTGTAATAATTGACTTTAGAACATGTTGGCGAGAGTTATCCTTAATTTTGCTATAAATGCACTTTATGCAATTATTGGCCAAACTACCAGAAAATAGCTCTAAATTGCTTGTTTTGAACAACACTTTTTCAGTATGAAAAATATACAACCTTATTATTCAGCAGCATTTTTGTTTAAATAAATCAGCTTCGAAGTAACCAATTTAATAATTACCTCCCTTTCAATTAAAGTATGATCTAAATTTGACCCTGCGCTGTAAATAAGTGATATTGAATTCATTTCAGAAAACAATCAATAAATATTAAAAAGACAGTTAATAATTAATTCCAAGGCAACACATTTCTTTTCACAATCCCTCTTAACATAGGGGCGAAACTAAACTAGCATACAATGTAAACATATAAAATTGATGAACAATTAGTGTATGTTTGATTTAATTTCTTGAACAGCAGTTTTACGAAACCATTCGTCAGTGTGTTAATCCAAAATGAAGTTATTCGCAATGCATGTTGTATTGTTTTAACCATCAAAACGCATGAGAAAAAATCATCAAATCGTAGGACAGAAATTTTGAATTTATGTTTTATTTAATATCTTGAATAGCAGTTCTAAGAAACCGACCACCAGTGAGTAAATCCAAAAAGTAATTGTTCGAAATGCATGTTTTGTAGTTTTATGTAAAGTGTCATGCAGCAGCCTTTGCAATTATATGTTTGTTTTAAAATTAAGTGTTGTTAAGTAATGTAAGCTAAGTAAATTAAGAGCATTACGTATAATTACGAGTATTACAATTACATGAAAAATATGGTCTATGTCCGGCTGCATTAATGTTGGATCCAATTTATATTTAGAACGTTAATAAAGGACGTATACAATTAAGGAACAATGCGTTTACGGATTTCTTGAAAAAGGGGGATACAACTTGGATCTGACTTATTGGTGCACAAAATGAAACCAAACCTTTTTATAATGATTAAAATCAAAGTACTGAAAGTACAGAAAACCAGCGAAGCGATTTTGCTTCTTGAGAATAACCAGTGCCATGATTCTCATACATGTATCCATTTACGAAAATGCAAACGAACTTGGTTCACTCGCAAAGACCTTTATCTTGTCTATATGATAGTGGAAATAAAAGTTTCCATGTATTATCTGGATGAAGGCTTCTGTTAACCCTTTACTCCATCAATATACCTTCATAGCTTGGGCGAACAGTTTAGATCCATATCAGCTGGCACATCTTTGCGATCTGATTTGGATTTAAAATGTTCGCTTTTAGAATCATTAATTTTTTTCTGACCATTTATCACAAATTTTAGATCCAGATCAGATGGCACTATTTTGCCAGCTGACTGGGACCTGAACTGGTCACCTATGTGATGAAAGGCGTATATATTGAGTAAAGGGTTTTAAGCAAGAAATTATAATAGTGAAATCTGTGTACTGACATCCCAAAGACAGAATGAACACGAAAAATGATATAAAAAGTGAGACCCGATCGATGGGAATGATTATGCATTTATTTGAAATAAGAAGTATATAATTGTTTCCTTCATTGTGAATAACATGTAAAGGAAATCATAGAATAGTTTTAATATGTAAAATTTTACACATCTCAATAGTTTACTATTTACTGTTCACGCTTATATGTGGAAATCCAATTTATAAAATATTCTGCAATGATGATTGCTTCATGTTCAGTGATTTACAACGTTCATGAACGCCTATCATCAAATAATAAACAAATGTTCGCAATATGTCTTGAAAATTTCAAGTGAGAGCATTTGCGTAGATTTCATAAAGTGGACAATTGAAGAAAAATATGCTAAGATGAAAATTTATCATTATCGTTATTGTTAATGATAAAAATAAAAAAAATCGTGAAACAAACAGTTTAGCAGAGGAACAAACGTCCAATATTGAAATGGCTTTAAAATGACAAAATAAAGTAAATGTTTTCAATGTTATTTTGAGCTTCGAAATAGCAGAAAAGATATATCAAATATTTCAGAATTAATATTAAGCTATTGTAATATCCTAACATCGGGAATATCGTTTATATCTCTACCTAAAGGTAATATATCTGTGGCTCGCTAAAGAATACCTGGCGGCTACAACCCCCAGATAAAATTGGTTTACTGTTGTCGATTGTGTTCTGAATTAAGGACAGCGCAGTGAAGCAAGTCAAGTATTCTTTAAGCGATACTAACGTGGCACGAGCCAACTTTAACACGTAACAGGAAACTTGGACTACTTTGCTTGCTCTGATTACTCTGAAATGCGTAAATCGCCGGTTGCCAGTGCCTCGTTTTGGTTTGATACCGATTTCAGAATTGTGATTAGTAAAACCAGCTTCGCTGGTTAAAAATCACAACTTTGGTAAAATATAGGAGTATCCATATAATAAATAAACGCCAAATGATTCTGCAAATGTACATTGATTAAGATTTTGATGACCTTATATTAATTTCTTAGTTTAAAAGGTTGAAAATGTAAAGGGAAACAGAATATAAATGAAACGGTTACTATTTGTAATTTTAATTTCTTATAAGCATTCATGGGAAACAATTCGAACGAAGCAGAAAGCTAAACTAATGTTACCAGTGCATTCGTTAGCAACTAGGAAGCGAAACAAATAGCTTGTTTGTTGGTTAAACAGGTATTAAATTATCGAATCGATCAAAACATATGTACTGATCAAGAGGTGAAAACGAATAGGTTGTGTTCGCTGTGATCGGACACAGTATATGGGGAATAACTGTTGATAGTAAAAACGAAGATGTTAATAAGGTTATATCCCTTTAACCATCGATACCCATAACACATGAGAAAATAATTAGCAACAAATTGTGGGACAGATGTCTAGTTTTGAATATTTGTTTTTATTCACCTTTAACAGCAGTTCTACGAAACCTAACATTAGTGAGTAAACCCGAAAGGCAGTTGTTCGTAATGCATGTTGTGTTGTTTTATGGAAAGTGTCATGCAGCAGCCTTTGCAGTTCATACTGAACTTAAATGAAAACTTACCAGTA